>JARQOC010000002.1:272760645-272984340 GCA_033576535.1 Allobates femoralis | reverse complement strand
CTCGCAACCCCCCTCCTCAGGTGGACAGGTGACAGCCACCAACGCAGAGCCCTGGAGACCGGGCATGGCAGACGGACCTGATTGTTGAGGGAGGAGGGAAGGCCGTCCCAGTGCCACAGGATGTGAGCCTGAAGACAACGGGAATGCGCCTGCACCCACATGACCAATGGAATGCAGGCCATCATAGACCCCAGGGGCGACATGGTCGCCCGGAGGGTAGGAGCCTTCAGAGACCTGAGGGTGGAAATCTTCAACATGAGAGTAGATTGGTGACCGACCGGCAGAAACGACATCTGCCGTCCGGAATCCAGCATCACCCCCAAGAATCTCCTGGTAGAGGACGGCTGGAGGTGAGACTTCCTCAAATTCGGAATCCACCCCAAGGACCTGAGAACCCGCAGGATCTGGCGCACATCGTTCCCGAGGGCCTCCGCTGACAGAGCAACCAGAAGGAAATCGTCTAGATAGGGGACCAGACAAATCCCCTCCTGACGCAAGAAGGCCACCACCTCACCCATCAGTTTCGAGAAAACCCGAGGAGCAGAGGAGATGCTGAATGGGAGGACGTTGAACTGGAAATGATGAACACTCCCCTGGTAAAAGACCGCAAACCGGAGAAACTTCCGGTGCCTGGGATGGATTGAAACGTGAAAGTAGGCATCTTTCAGATCGATAGTTGCCATCTGGAAATTGCGACCAATCAACGGGACAGCGGAACCAACAGATTCCATCTTGAATCTGCGGTACTTGATTGATAATAACCCTGGCCTCCCCCGAAGGTTTGCTCACCAGGAAAAGGTGGGAATAATGCCCACAGCCCTAATACCCCGAAGGAACTGGGGAGACCACCCGGGAGCCCAGTAGCGACTGCACTCTTGAGAACAGGAGATCCTGATCTCCCAGAATCAGCAAAGCAGTGACCCGAAGCAATGGAGGAGGAGGGGACTCGAACTCTATCAGAAGGCCCTCTGAAATGACATTGAGCACCCACTGGCAACAGGTGATTTCCCGCCAGTGGGGAAGGAAGTCCGAGAGTTGTCCCCCCACCGGCCCTGAGTCACTGCTTATCCACGTGGGAACGGGACTGAGGGGTGACAAGCAGGTTCTTGGTTCTACCACGGGAGGACGACCACCTACCCCTCCCCCTGCCCCTATGCTGAGAGGCCGGATGCAGCGAGGGACGAAAAAACGGCTTTTTAGCTTGTTTTGGTTCTGGCAGCGCCTTTTTATCCGTCACTTTCTCAAGTATTTCGTCCAAGGCCGGACCAAAAACTAAGCCGCCGGTGAAGGAGATGGAACAAAGCCTCATCTTTGAAGTGGAGTCCCCGCTCCACCCCTTCAATCAAAGGGCACGCCTAGCAGAGTTGGCAAGGACCGAAATGCGAGCCCCCATACGAACCGACTGCACAGAAGCATCCGCCAGGAAGCAAGTGGCCTGACGAAGCAAGGGCAGGGACTCCACAGTTCCTCTCTCTGAGTACTCTGCGAAATATGACTTTCCAATTGGTCCATTTGAGAATGGAGCGGGATACACAAGTGGACGCAACATTAGCCTGCATGGTTACGTAAGAAGCCTCCCAAGAGCGCTTTATGAGACCCTCGATCTTATGATCCAGTTGGTCTTTCAACTGAGAGGTATCCTCGAAGGGGAGAGCAGTTTTCTTAGTTACACGCGTAACCTGCTCATCTACCTTCAGGACCTCCCAACTGAACCCCGTGTCTTCCAGGGGAAACCGGTTCCTAAATGGCGTCTTAACTCGCTTATCCAGAAGTTCCCATTCCTGGGAGATGAGATCCACAATATAAGAGTGGACAGGAAACCCAGGCTGTTTAACTGAGCGGAGCCCAGCAAACATTTCATCCTGCACCGACTGGGGTACCTCCTCCTCCTCCAATCCCATGGTACTACGCACGGCACCAATAAGCTCCCCCAGCCCCTCTGAAGAAAAGAGAAACTTCTTAGAATCAGGAGCCTGAGAAGGAGAGGGATCAGTCCCCTGATCAGACTCAAACTCAATCGGATCCTCAGGGTCAGACTGTGCTGCCTGGAGCCGCTGTTTTTTGGGGGAGGGAGGGTCAGGAGTAGGATCGGGGGGCCCCGCAGGAAGGGTAGCTAAGGAAGCCCGTATCTCATGCTGGACCATAGACCTCAGCTCATCCACCAGAGAGGGATGTTCGGCCCTGACCACCATCTCTGTACAGTCCTGACATATCTTTTTGTCCCAATGGACAGGGAGCTTTTTATCACAGACAGGACATCTGGCCGTTTTGGAGGTCTTTTTAGGGCCCGCCTTCTCCCCCTGAAACAAAAGGAGAGACAATGACACAATAAGCCAGTGTATAGGGACACAGACATCAGACCTTCCCCCTGACACAACACTCACTGTGGCCAGGGCAGTGCTAGCATCAGCAGCAATGTCTGCCATGTTGCAGGCAGACCTTACCTTACTGACGTCCACAGTGGACTAAATAGTCAGGAGCCACCTGGAGCACAATTAGAGGTGAGTGCACCTCGCCCCAATCCCCCTGCCAGGGTCCTAGGCAGGCCACAGCACCTGTGGCGTGCCCTGCAAGCTGTTCCTCTGGGAGCCACCGCCCGCCTGGAAGCGCGGAGATCTCGCGAGATCCCACAACTGGAAGTGACGCGGAGCCCGCCGGACGTCACTTCCGGACCGCGCCCCCAGCGTGCGGAGGCAGAGGAATGCTGGCAGGCTCAGAGAGGCTGCCGGCAAGGGGAGCTCCCGGTCCGCATTGCCCATGGGAGCGCCGGAAGACCAGGAGCGCGGTCCCACCGTAAAAATAAAATTGGCGGGAGCAGCAGGAGGAGGAGAGCCCCAGGAGCCCGACCAACGCTGCCCAGCAGAGAAAACTTCAACACACAGGTATGCCCGGCTGCTGGCCCTAGAGCACACCAACCTCTCCATGCCCCATGGGGGACAGGAAAGACACTGGCATGTGGGAGCTGGGAGGGGCTTTTAACCTCTCTTGTGCTTCCTGTCCCAAATAGGGCGTGGAGAGGCAACCTCCTTTGTGCTGTCGTGGAAGGGCCTAGAGAAACTTAGGGAATGTGCCATCTTCAGTACATAAAGAGGGCAACACATCATCATGTAGCAATTTCAGATATTAAGTGGCATTGGGTTTCCATTGATGAAGAATGGCCCCACTATCTTTGTACCCCATATACCTCACTATACCATCAATATTTGTGTTCCATAAGTCTTGGCGGGATCTATCCACTGTGGGTTAGTGTCAGACCAATAGTGGTGGTTTTGTTTGTTAAATTCACCATTCACAAAAATGTTTGCCTCATCACTGAACATAATGTTCTGTGTAACCTGAGGGTCCTGTTCCAATTTTTGTTTTGCCCATTCTGCAAATTTATGGTGATCTGGGTCATCCTCGCTGGGATGCTGCAGCAGCTGGATTTTGTAAGGGTGCCATTTGTGAGTAGCTAATATCCGCCAAAGGGATGTTCAACTGATGCCACTCTCCAGTGACATGCGGCGGGTGCTACGCTATCGGCTCTTACTGAATGAAGCTAGGACAGCCACTGATGTTTCTTCATTAGTGACAGTTTTCTTGCGTCCACATTTTGGCTTCACTTGTGCTGTAACATGTGTTCACTATTTGTGTTTGCATAATTTTGGTGCTAGCTGCTTCCATGCCTCATATCTACTGCTCTTTCACACACTCGGTTTATTCCATCCATATCAGACCCTCTCTGCTCCCCGCTCCTAACTACTGTTGTCATGTTCTTTTTAAAATGTTAATAAGCCCAGATTTATCAACACCCTCCATACAATATAAGAGACAGCTTCACAAACCCCTTAACCATCTACTCACTCTCTTTATTCTTCTGCTCCTAGTCGCAGGGGATATTGAACCAAATCCGGGCCCTTTTTATAATAGTAAACTGAACTCTTTCCCTACTACTCTCAGAAACTCCAAGAATTTAATTAACATCCCCTGCATGCCATCTGTCTCCTTCAATTGTGCCCTTTGGAACCCTTGCTCAGCATGCAACAAACTCTCCTACATCCATGTCTTTTTCCTTTCACATAACATTAATCTCCTTGCTCTTACAGAGACCTGGATTCAGCAGTCAGACACTACCGATGCTGCTCTTTTATTTGGTGGCCTCCAATTTTCTCATACCCCTAGACCTGAGAACAGAGCAGGTGGTGGTGTTGGTCTGCTGCTGTCAACAAACTGTGCTTTTCAGGTTATCCCACCTGTCCCCTCACTTATCTTCTCTTCTTTTGAGGTACACACTGTAAAACTCTACAGGCCCTTCTCCCTGCGAGTGGCAGTGGTTTATCGATGCCCAGGCACCCCACGTCAATTTCTTGATCACTTTGCTACCTGCCTTCGCCACTTTCTAGCCTGCGATCTCCCCACTCTCATCATGGGTGACTTTAACATTCCTATCGACAACCCCATCTCCACATCCGCCTCTCATCTTTTGACACTAACCTCCTCTCTTGATCTGTCACAACTTTTTAACTCTGCCACACATGAAGATGGGAATACTTTGGACCTGTTCTTCTCCCGTCTCTGCTCAGTGCATGATTTTACAAATTCCTCTCTTTCACTCTCAGGCCACAACCTTCTTTCGTTCTCAGTCAAGTACTGTCAACCCTTCAAGGACACTTACAACTCCTTCACCTATAGGAATATACGTGCCATTGACACTGAGAAACTTATAAAGAAATTACAGTCTTCACTGGCCCCAATCTCCTCCCTCTCCTGTCCTGACTCTGCTCTAAAACACTATAATTAAACACTGCAAAGTGCCCTCGATGAAGCTGCACCTCCTACACTTAAAACATCTCGGCACCGACAGCGGCAAACCTGGCACACCTCAAACACGGTTTCTCCAGTGGTGCTCCAGGTGTGCAGAACGCCTGTGGAGAAAATCCAACCTGGCCGAAGATTTCATCCATTATAAGTTTATGCTAAAAACATACAACACCGCCCTTCACCTCTCCAAACAAGCTTACTTCAACACTCTTATCACTTCACTAGCCAACAATCCTAAACGACTCTTTGACACATTTCATTCTCTCCTCAGTCCAAGAGTACAGGCCCCAACCATCAGCCTCAGCGCTGATGATCTGGCCAAATATTTTAAGGACAAAATTGACAACATACGACAGGAAATCTCCTCACAGCCTCAGAACATCATGCTTT
This sequence comes from Allobates femoralis, assembly GCA_033576535.1. Lineage (NCBI taxonomy): Eukaryota > Metazoa > Chordata > Amphibia > Anura > Aromobatidae > Allobates > Allobates femoralis. The sequence goes on along the minus strand of JARQOC010000002.1, from coordinate 272,979,150 downwards.
CTCCTCCCTCCTGCACTTCATCCAACTCACTTTCGGTCTTTGATCCGGTCACAGAGGAAGAAGTCACCCAGCTTTTTGCATCTTCTCTCCCTACTACCTGTACCAGTTACCCTATTCCATCACATCTCCTTCCATCTCTTTCTCCAGCTGTCACATCTCACCTAACCAAAATATTTAATCTTTCCCTCTCATCTGGTGTTTTCCCCTCCTCCTTCAAACATGCCAGCATACATCCATTATTGAAAAAAACATCCCTTGGCCAAAACTCTGCTGCTAAATACCGACCTGTCTCCAATCTCCCCTTCATCTCTAAACTCCTGGAACGCTTGGTCCACTCCGGTATGATCTGCTATCTCTTCTTGATCCTCTACAATCCGGCTTCCGCTCCTTACATTCTACTGAGACTGCCCTCACTAAAGTCTCCTCTAATGATCTACTAACAGCTAAATCTAATGGTCACTACTCCCTGTTGATCCTCCTGGATTTCTCTGCTGCATTTGATACTGTGGATCACCAGCTCCTTCTCTCTATGCTCTGCACTATGGAGGTTAAGGACACCGCTCTCTCCTGGTTCTCCTCCTACCTCTTTGACCGCTCCTTCACTGTATCTTTTGCCGCCTCCTCTTCCTCTCCTCTTCCCCTCATGGTTGGGGTTCCTCAGGTTCAGTCCTAGGTCCCCTTCTCTTCTCTCTATACACTGCCTCCATTGGACAAACCATCAGTAGATTTGGTTTTCAGTACCATCTCTATGCTGACGACATCCAGTTATACACCTCTTCTCCTGACATCACCTCCACATTACTACAAAAGACCAGTGATTGTCTGCTGTCTCAAACATCATGTCTTCTCTCTACCTTAAATTGAATCTGTCAAAAACTGAACTTCTCGTGTTTCCTCCCTCCCTTAAACTTCCGAAAACTAATATTGACATTTCTGTATGTGGTTCTACCGTTACTCCTCAGCAGCACGCCCCCGCTGTCTTGGGGTTATATTTGACCCAGATTTCTCCTTTACGCCTCACATTCGGTCTCTCGCTCGCTCACGTCACCTACACCTCAAAAACATCTGTAGAATTCGACCTTTTCTTACTGTTGACTCTTCAAAAACTCTAACCATTGCCCTTATTCATACTGCAATTCTCTATTAATCGGTCTCCCTCTTACTAAACTCTCCTCTCCAATCCATCCTCAACTCAGCAGCCAGGATCATATTCCTCTCCAACCGCTTCACCGATGCCTCTATCCTGGGGCAGTCATTGCACTGGTTGCCAATCCGCTATAAAGTACAATATAAAATTATCACTCTAATCCACAAAGCCCTCCACAGTTCTGCACCGCCCTACATCTCCTCCCTCATCTCTGTCTATCGCCCTACATGTGTCCTCCATTCTGCAAGTGACCTAAGACTGACATCATCTACAATCCGAACCTCCCACTCCCGTCTCCAGGACTTCACACGAGCTGCGCCAATTCTCTGGAATGAGTTACCGAAAACAATTCAATTAATTCCCAATACCAATAGATTTAAGCGAGCCTTAGGGTATGTGCCCACATAGAGGTTTAGTGACGTTCAAACCGTCAGTAAACCGGTGGAAATTTGCAGGAGCCTAGAGTTCTGAGCTCTGAAGTCTCCAGCTGTTTTCCACCAGTTTCCCAGCGGTTTCCCAGCGGTTTCTCAGCGTTTGCACAGCGTTTTTCAGTCGGTTTTTCCGGCGGTTTTTCCGGCGGTTTTCTATGCCTCAGAAACGATCACAAACCGCTGAGAAGAATTGACATGTTGTATGCTCCTAAACCGCTAGGAAACCGCTCAACCTCTGGCTGATCCGCTCACATAAACCGACATGGTGTGCACAGCGTTTTCCAAATTACATAGGGTTACTTGTAAGTCCTAACGCTGCTTAGGATTTACATAAATTTAAATAAAACCTATGCTAAAGCGGTTTTCACTGCTATACCAACGTTAAACCTCTATGTGGGCACATACCCTTAAAAACACATCTCTTTAGACCGGCCTATCACCTCACCTCACTTGTCTAACTATTCTTATCTTCCCCTTTCCAAATCTGGCCTCTCGTGTCTGCACCTGCAGTCTGTCTGTCCCCCATGCATAATATAGCACTTTATCCGTACTTGTATAGATCCTGACCGATTCATGCAGCGTTACATGAATCCCCTAATTATTATATCGCTGGCTGGACCATGTATGAAATCATTTGTTACTGTTACCTTTTGTGCCTCCCCTATTTCCTCTAGATTGTAAGCTTGCTACCAGGGACCTCACTCCTCATGGTTTTTTTAATTTTTGTTACGCTGTATTGTCTCATGTTGTTTGTACATGTCCCCTCCGAATTGTAAAGTGCTGCGTAATATGTTGGTGCTATATAAATAAAATTATTATTATTATTATTATTATTATTTGGCAAATCCAACACTGAACCTGTATCACAAAATTTGACAAGCAGTTTGCTAACTGTAGCATGGGAGATGGGTGGTCTTGTAGGATGTCTTGCATTGAAATCTGCTGCAATGACCCAGGTACTGCGTTCAGCAGACATCAACACAACTTCTATCCGCTCCTCACATGTTAACCTCGGCGACATGTCAATGGCTGTCAACAAAGAGAAACTTGTAAATAACTCATGAAAGAATAAAGTTACGTTAAAACCATGCACACCATTGTTTTTTTATGAAACTCTCAATACGGTTGATGTGCCCATGACCCTCTTCTCATTTAAAAAAATGACGTTGGATCCAAAATGTCCGACTTCAAAATGGCTGCCAAGGTCACCACGCATCTGGACAAGTTTTCCCCCTCCCATATACTAATGTGCTACAAACAGGAAGTTGATATCGCCAATCATTCCCATTTTAGTTAGGGGTATCCATATAAATGTCCCACCCTGTATATTACAATCCATTGCTATGATGTTTGTATACTAGAAGTAAAGAAAAAGTCAAATTTTTTTTGTTCTTATGAAACTACTAAAAATTATTAAAAAAAGCAATTACAAAATTTTAATTTAGTTTTGTTAATTTCCTCTGTATTCAAACCCACAAAGCTTCAGTTCAGTTTAATTGCGGCCTCTTGCATTAGTCACTTGAGCTACAAGCTCTGTAGCTGTAAAGAGGACATTTTTGTGTAGTTGCAGTGATGAGCGAGTAGCGAAATATTTGTAATTACTACACTTGTACCGAGTACTTTGTAATACTTGCATACTTGTCCGAATAGTGAGTACAGTGTTAGGCTCCACCCACACTCATCCGGCAATAAAATTAGCATTTCCAGGACAGGGCGGGAGGGTGGGCTTTTTTGAATTTCCACTGCATAAAACACCTTGCTGTGCCCCCCAGAGAGAGACTAACATTTAATCTTCTCCCTCTTGTATCTGTATGACCAAATTGTCCACATTTATTGTACTTGTCCTTGTCTGCCCTTTTTAGCATGTAAAGCGCCATGGAATTTAATGGCGTTATATAAATAAATAATAATAATAATCTGCTCTCACTGGCTTGCTGACTCCCTTTGTGTACTGAAGGGAGCTGGCAATTTGTGCCAGATGGTTCATGATTGACACATCACTCATGAGCACCAGTGATACTCACTGAGTAAGGAGTATTGCGAATACCGTACTATCTGTGGGAGTAGCGAATAGCAATGATTACACTCACTCATCACTCTGTACTTGATCTGTTCATCATTCTGTGACTCCACAAGCAGGTTATGCACATATATCTGTAAACAGCACTGTATTCCTATGTATTTGTATTATAGGGAGAATAAAAGATTTTTTTCATCCCATGACATTACTAAAAAAAAAAAAAATAATGAAAAACAATAATGTCATTTATTGTGCGTTTTTATTTAAAATAGCATATCATAAATCATCAAATAACATGGACATATTTGGTGTCCCTGAAATTGTAATGATTAGCACAACACAGCAATCAAATTATTTATAGGTATCGGTAAATGGCATAAAAACATGGTGTGATTATTTTTCTATATTAAATCTATAAAACATGTAATAAAATGTAGGGCAGGGAGAGGTTTGAGTGGAATTTTGAGTGGGTGTGATAGGTGCGGCTTACAGGCCAGTGCAATGAACGAGGGGACTTGTAGTAAAGTTGTCAATTAACCCCATGAGAGCTGGAGCCAACAATGAGGATGAGCTGCTAGAGAATGATAAAAGGTAATATCTCTACAATAACATGATGTTATGTTTCTGGACAACCTCTAAAGGCCCCATTACATAGGGCAACATCGCCGACCGCTCCCGGAAGCGTGCACGTTTTTGGGCGCTCTCCAACATCGCTGATGAACTGTCAGACGAGGAGACATCGCCGGCAACTCATCAGTGATGTTGCTAGCAACTATCGCTGCCAGGGTTAAACTCAACTCTGGCAGCGATCCTTAACATGGAAGTTTATGTAGGAAGTTGGCGGCAACATCGCTGTTGCCGTGTCAGAACGGGCTATGCAGGCACATCGCCTGAGCAACATCGCCTGGTTTCACAACATTGTTGGGAAACCAGGCAATGTTGCTGAAGCAACTATCACCGTTGAAATCACCCTGTTATACAGGGCAACTCTCCGGTGATATCGCAGCAACTTGGCCACGCCCCTCAGTTGCCGGAGATGTTGCCCCGTGTAACTGGGTCTTTATTGTAAAGTGGATGTGATATCATGAGAACAGCGCCAACTGAGTGTCTACAGACACCGCTGTACTCTATCTGTTGCTTTTTTCTCTCTAGAAGCTTCTTTGTTGAGCATAAAAAATGCAAGTAAAGAACTGCAGTTACTTTTTTAAGTTTAGAAACAAAGCTGTAAAAAACACAAAAAAAGGCGGCTTCAAATCTGCACCAAAATACATCATATGAATCGGAAATATGCAGCAAAAATCAGAAGATTAATATTAATAATTAACAGTCCTGCACATCTGTTGGATGTACATCACTTGTAAATGGGTGTGGCTAGGGGCATGGTCATATTTGCCATGGTGTGCTGGGCGCGAGGCTTCTTTTGTCCCTCTTTCTAGTCTTCAAAAGTTGGGAGGTATGGGCAACCCCATATTGTGCTGCTGTGAAGGAAGAGAAATATCTTGATCAATGATTAATTTTTCAAACACTGATTTCATACTTTTGTCTATATTTTGTTCCATAAAAAAGCATGTGATGTCATGTGATGTTCAACTGAGGTTTTATTTACCTATTAAACATTTCTAGAAACCAGATTTTTTTGTTAACATCCTGATGCATGAAACCATAGAATTCAAAGAGGGTGTACTTACTTTTTCTCATTACTGTAAAGAACAAAATCCTGGTAAGGCGGCCGTCACACGCTGAGATATCTCGAGCGATATTGTAAGCGATCACGTGCACGCGCAATCGCTTACAATATCGCTCACATCGCTGGTGAGATGTCACACAGACAGACTCACCAGCGATGTGGAGCAGCGATCTCGCTCGTTACTATGGTACACATCGGGTAACTAGGCGCCGCGCGTCGCTTAGTTACTCGACGTGTACCATAGTTACCATCTCCCAGCATAGGCGCGGTCGCTGGGAGATGGATCATCGTGGTGTTATACACCACGATGATGCAGATCGTTGCATCGTTCATCGCTAGATCTGAGAACCGAACCTCAGATCAGCGATGTCACGATCAAGCGATTTACCATCGTAAATCGCTTGATTACATGCAACGATATCTTGCCCGATATCGCTTAAGCGATCAAAAAGGAGATCGCTTAAACGATATCGGGCAAGATATCGTTCCGTGTGACGGCCCCCTAAGGCACATTTGCTATGCTTTTTTCTCATTAAATAAAATGTAAAAGTACATATAGTAAAACAACTTTGCTTTCTTGAGAATAATGTCCATATCACCTTAAATCAAAACTGTCCACTTGCAACAGGTCAAACCAAAATTTCCAGTAAAAATTACAACCAAATGATTCTTTAAAGTGATGGCAGTCGTCTTCTTTACTGTTATTGATTGGAGACTACACTCTCCAATGCAGAAAGGTGAGAATTTGGGCCAAGTTCTTGTTCTCTAATTACATAAATTTGCTGTTACTTTTGCTCTCTACCATAAAGTGGATGTCATCTGTGACCTAGATATTTCTAGGCTAGGAGACATCAGCTGAATGCTCATTACCTTTCCTTTAAGGTGTCAGCCATCACATTCTCACAGTTCACTGAGTTTTCAGCACAGTGTAAGAATGACAGTGTTACATGTGTAGCCTACTTAAAGAAAAGTACATTTATACCTTTGATCTCTTTGAATTTAAGCCCTGCCATTTTATGTACTCAATTGGCATATAGATTGCAATCAATATTACCTGTTAACTATAATTACGTTTTCTATTAGTGTTGCCATATAGCTTATAAACTTCTGACAGATGCTTACCAGGATCTGAAAACGCGCGCGTAAAAAAAAGCACAAATACGCAGTGTGTGAATGGATTGTGTCAAAACCATAGGTTTAGCTGGGCTGCTTATCCAGAATTGCGTTTTCACTGCAAAAAGCGCACGTAAAAAAACACAGCAAAAAACGCAGGTAAATACAGAAAACGCAGCAAAAAACGCAGAGAAGCAGCAAAATACGCAATGTGGGAATGTAGCCTTAAGGGAATCTGTCAGCAGGTTTATGTTACCTCATCTGACAGCAACATAATGTAGGCAAGAAGATTCTGAATCCAAAGGTGTATCACATAATTACTGGCTGCAGCTGTTCTGACACTATCAAATAATTTGGTTTCAAGAACACAACAAAGTTGAGAGAACACCAGGCTCTCAATGCAGGCTGCACATTGACTGTGAGGTGTCAATCACAGCAGGGGGCGTGTTGGTGACTTTTTAGTCCTGCAATAATAATTACAGGATAATAAAGCCATTAGCTTACACAAACAGTTGCATGCTGCATGAAAAGAGATGCACAGTTGCTTTTTGTTTAGTTTTTTTTAACCCTTACAGCATGCTGTCCTCATCTTACATGGCAAAAACCTGCTGACAAATTCCATTTTCCAGCTCTTTTGGTAGAGACACACTGCAGCAGCTCCCAGACCCGGGAAGACATGAAAGAGACTGAAATAAGGGATCCCATACACGTCTAATGATCCAAGGATCCCCCACTTTACCTCTACCAAAAGAGCTAGCTGGAAAAGAGCTATTACATAAGTAAAGCAAGTCCGCTTCTTTGAAGAGATACCACAACAAAGGCATCTGGCGTGATCAAGGTCCGGATTGGACCGAAACGCGTTGCTTATGTTGCTCTTAAAATAAAATCACCTTGCGTAAAAAAAAAACAAGGAGTGTGCGATTGTTAATCTTCTTCAGTACCAGACGTGGGTTCACCCAGACCTCTCAATCAGCCCCTCTGCTTACCAAATACTTCTCGGTGTGAGCGCCATCTACTTATCTACAGGTTCCTGTTATGACTCTGGAATCTGTCCTGAATCACTTCCTGCCTGTGATGTCTCAGTTACATCATTGGCAGGGAGTGATCATTTTCCCGATGTTTGGATGTGCTGTAGCCCATCCGAACACAGTAGAAGCGATCAGACAGTGTAGTTCTGAAGTCCTCTAGTGGGCAAAGTAAAATAAGAAAAAATAATACCAAAAAAAAAAAAATGAAAAAAACACAAACGTTCAAACCACCCCCCTTTTGCTCCATTTAAAATAAAACTATTAAAAAAAACAAAAAATATACACACATTTGGTATCACCACATTCAAAAATACCCGATCTATCAAAATATAAAATAAATTAATCAGATTGGTAAACTTCACGCTTTTGTAGTATGGCCAGCATTCCTCTTCGGTGTCCTGATACTGCCAGCTGTTTGTTCGCTCCACGGAGCTTTCAGGACTTTCCACTACGTCCCGCTCGGCATTCAATCGGCAATCCCCGGTGCTCGCCTCTCGTACAGCGATAAGTCACTTCTGGGTTTCCAAAGCACATGAAGCCGCACACGTTGGGTACTTGCCTTATTCTTTTATTAAGCCGGTGGGTTCATATAATGGTCGTTTCACTCCACAAGTGGTGCTTGTACCCGTTGAAGCACCACTTGCGGTGCAAAACGGCCGTTGTATGTACCCCACGTCCTCCCACCCATTACCCTCACCATGTGAATAAACCCACCGGCTTAATAAAAGAATAAGGCAAGTACCCAACGTGTGCGGCTTCATCTGTTTTGGAAACTTGGGAGATTGGACTTTTTTTTTCCTTTACATAGTTTACCAAACACCAAAATTATGGGTTTTTTTGGTGGTCGCAATATTGCAATAAAATGCAATAAGAGGCGATCAAAACATCACATCTACCCAAAATAGTATAATTGGAAACGTCAGATCAAGCTGCAAAAAATAAGCCATCACACAGCCCCAGATCCAGAAAAATGAGAATGCTACAGGTCAAGGAAAATAGTGCAAAAGAGCAATTCTTTTTCTTCAAAACTTCTGAATATTTTTTAACCACTTAGATAACAGTAAAAGTATGCATGTTTGGTATCTACGAACTCATACCGATCTGAGACATCATACCAGCAAAAAAAACAAACAAACATGTAATTGCACCTTTTTTTGAAATTTCCCTGTACTTTAAATTTTTTCCCCATTTTCCTGTACACTTTTGTATAAAATCATTTAATTTAACACAAAGTACAACTTGTCCCACAAAAAACAAGCCCATATATGTCTTCTTGGAAGAAGGGGAAGAAAAAATGGAAAAAGGAAAAGTGCCCAGGGGTGAAAGGGTTAACCTTATTAATATTCACTGAACCTGTAAGTAAGTGTGACAGCAGCTCCAGAGCCTGGTAAATATACAAAATCATGGTGTCTGTGTGCTATTCAGATGTAACACATAGCACACGGTCAGCACACGAATGACACACAGATACCAGACACACGAACCCTCACATGTGTTTTTTGCACGGACGTGTGAACGGGGCCTTATTTTGTGATGCAGTAACTGAATCCAATGCACTGCAGCTGCTCTCAGTAAGTTTCAATGCACCTTCTGGAAGATACATAGCGACCATCACATATGATACCTATCACTGCCTCATACTGCCTACTCTTTATTTTTATTCTTTGGTTTTGGCATAATCCATCAAAGATACTGGATTGAGGCTGCATCATTATCCCATGAAACCTTTACTGGCTTGTTCCCACTACACAACTTCTCAATTTGTCCCCTATTTGTTTTAACTTTTTTTATGGCATTATCCTATGTTTGCATGTTGTCTTTTGTTTTCCTTTGCATGTATTTTTGATAGATTTCTAAGGCATAGTGATCCCTCTATGCTCAAATAGATTTTGTATGTAGTAACACTAAAGGACTGACCCTAAAAAAAAATCTGAAATTATTGAAGAAAATGTTTCCATAATGCTGATATTACAGGGATTGTACCACAAAAAAATACCATAAACATATAAATGCAAAAACCCCAATGTCCAATGTAATTTTAAACTTATCTCTTTTCATCTACTTCTCTGCAAGCTTCTCCACTTCCTGTGGGCAGGCATCAGCTGGTCCCATATAACTAGAAAATAAGGATGGGCAAACTTTGCAATTCGGGGTCCGCACAACACACCTAGTGTCTTTGCATGGACCCTGAACATAGACTTTTCAGGGAAGTACGTGTACTGTTCAGGTTCGGTGAGGGAGGCTGCAAAAGGAAGCAAAATGGATATTAAGCAGTTAAATCATGCTTATCAAGAACCATTTACCTCACCTGTAACACTACTTCCTGGTCCGCTCATTAAGTCTTATACATATTCACTTGTTCTCCCTCCTCCCATATCTGTGACAGCGTCTGGGATTGGTAGCAGTCAGACTGCACCCCCCTACCCTTTGTGTTGGCGTTTATGATTAAGGTGTATGGCAGCCAAAGTGGCATCATATTAGTGTAAACTGAAACAAATAATTAAAATAAACGACATGGGGTCCCCCGTATTACTGAATCCTAGTGCAGATAAAGCAGCCAGCTGTGAGCTTTATATTGGCTGGGTGTCAAAATACAAACGACCCCACACCATTTAAAAAAAAAAAATATTTAAATGAATAATAGAAAAAAAAAACCTGGCATGTGGTACCCCCAAATATTGATACCCAGCCAGGATAAAGCAGACAGCTGGGGGCTGGTATTCTCAGCCTAGCAATCCAGCAGCGGGTTCATATGAGTTCAGTGACATCAGTGGCAAAGCCCTCCAATGATGTCCCCACTTCTGACAGCTGAAGGCTCCCCCATGGCTGTCAGTGTTTCCCAGAAGCTGCAGTGAGTGGATGCTTTTTTCATCATTGTAGTGTCTGGGATGTAGCCCGTATAGTCTGTTATTTCCAGTAATTGTATAGTTTCCCCCTTAATGATTTCATATTTAATATTAAAATATTTTCTACCCTGCTTATATTTTTAGGGCCTTCATTTACTTCTAGGTAGTATAGCGTATTATTAACTCCCAGATGATAGTGTGGCATGTTCACCGAGATCTCACCTTCTTCTCCCTCTCCTCACCCATGCCTACTATTTTTGACCCATCTGAGATAACGAGCACACCACTTCTTTGTCAATCCACAATAACATCTCTGCCTGCATCTCCCTCACAGTCCAGCAGTTTGTCAGGTACACCGTACTCCACAGAACAGCAGCCAGCCGTCAGTCCCACAGTTCTGGTTATGTAAAAGATTACTTTCTTCTACACATCCCAAAACTAAGGGATTGAACTTCACCATATCCAATTTGTTGGCCATGGAAATACTGCCTTTCTGCCTGGTAGATACAGACAATTTCTGAAAGCTGATTGCTGTCATAGTCCCCCAGTTGTCCAGTTGACATTACTTCTCTAAGGTTGGTTTCACTCATGCGTTCAGGTGTGATCAGGCTAAAAATGCATCCGACGGCATCCGGGTTTGTTTGTGCAACTGTAAGCAACCACAGTAGTATTATGTCTGATCCAAGTGTCAGATCAGGCAAAAAAACTTGCTGTGTTTGGAGACGGTTGTATCCTTTGTTTTGCCTGATCTGTTGTAAAGTTGAAGCTTTACATAGGACACACCTGATGAGAGGGTGTTGGCTGGGGCTCTGGGCATGCTCAGTGTAAAAGCTGGATCCAGTCTGGCCGGATTCACCCCTGGTTGGATCCGCCCGCATTGAAGCCTGTTCTATTTTTGGCAGCAGTGCGTCGCATCTGGTGAAATAAGGGTTTTTAACAAGCCACAAAATCACAATTTTGTCCATCCGGGGAGGAGTAAAAAAGGCCTAATTTGTTAGGGTCCAGCGGAAACCTTATGCCACTGCATGTGCCTGCATCCCTATCCTAAGTCTTTGTAGACAGGTCTGACCAGGTAGCATCAGGTTTCATCTTGCTGGACAAACCTCTGTAACTACTTCTTCATCCACTGATTCTGCCTCCTCCACCTCCTCTAGGGCCTCCAGCTGTGCCCTAAACTTGTCTCTTAATGCTCCAACTGTCCAGAGAGAATTCCTCCTATCTCTGTGCTTAGCTGCCAAGTCTCACTGCCATCAGTCAGTGTTGAAATTAAAATGCCTTAGAAATGTCACACAGCTGAAGAGTTGTGGACACCTGTGCAGGCCAAAATTGACCAATGGCTTTCCCCACTGACCTGGAGCCAGGAAAAGCCATGTGCGATAATAGTGTGAAGCTGGTGGCAGCCCTTCGCTGGTTGTACAGCAATTCTTGCACCACTATCCAGGTTTGGATGAGCTGCTACAGAAGACACGGTCACTATGTACTCACTTCCACCATTCGGACTTCGTGGCTCATCGACTAGCATCGCTACAATGGTCTTTTGGACAACCAGTTAACCAGTTGATATGTGACTCACCCAGAGGTTCAGGAACTCTGATCCCGAGCGTTGCTGCTGGATCCTGTCCACGGTGGTCGATGCCCGGGTCCGTGGCCCTGGTGGTGGCTGAAAAGTGTAAAAGTAAAAAAAAATAATAAAAGAACAGTGTTCGTGATGCCACTTGCGGTATCTGGTGATGGCACCCGGCGTAGCCATAGACCACTGGGGATGTTGGATAGGCAGCCGGCTGTTATGGCTCCCCGCAGGTGGAGCACAGTCCCCGGGGCAGCTCTCTGTAGTACTGGTTGTCACAGCCACAGCATAGCAGCTCTGCATGCGGGAAGAAATGACACACGGAGCTGAGTCTCTGTACGGGTTTACTGGTCGGTTTCAAAGTTCAATAACAGGTCTACAGTCACGAGTAGCTTGCCTGGGTAGTGACCGATGAATGGGGTGTTCGTCTGTGGCTTTCAAAGATATTCCCTCGGCTTCGCCCTCTGTCCTTGCTTGTGTTGAAGCCTGGCCTGCATGGAGCCTGGCCTGACTTCCTGGGCTCTCCTCTGTAACTCTGGACCTTTGTAAGAACCTTCTCTGGATTGCCACTACCTCTGGGGATTTTCTGCGGGTTCTGGTTCTTTGACTGGTTATAGTTATCTATAACCTGAAGACTCCTTGGTCCAACCGGTGTTGGCGGCTCAGAAATGAACTTGCCTGCACCACACTCAGAGCTGGTACTCCGCTCAGTGGACTGGGATCCTACCAGACCGGTAGGTAGACGGTCTGACGCCGGGTGTTAGAATACACCCTCAGGCTCCCCCTTCTCGTCTGGGTCACTGCTCTTTCTGGGTGTCCTCCATGTACTTTCCCTTGAAGGGTCCTCCTCAACCTCTCTTGCTCTTCTTACTTTACTCTGTGTCCTCCCACTCTCCACTACCCACCTATATAACCTCCCACTGGGACCGGTTACCCTGGTAACGGGTTTAACCAGTTGGCCCCCTGAGCTAGGTGTGTGTATGCAGGATGAAAGCCACATACGAACGTCCCACTTCACTGGCCACTGGGATACCACACACGCTGGTCTGGGTGCAGTACCCCTTTGTGGCGCACCGACCAGTGGGGCGCCATATATGCGATTTGGCAACAAAGTGAAATTCCAGTTTGCACATGTTTCAGCGACTGTGGCAGCAGTGATGAGCCCTTGCGCACTATGTCATGACACATAGATTGAGCCAAAGTTAGCCAATGGTGGTGCAAATGACGCTTGCAGAGTGGGCTCAGATCAAGGACCTCTGCACCCTTTTGCACAGTTTCAAAATGGCTACGAAGATGTCTAGCACTGATAATGCAGTCATGAACATCACTATTACAGTCATCTGCATGCTGGAGCAAACTTTGAAAAGTCTGAGGCCCTGCTCCAGACCCTGTGCCATGCATGCAGGCCTCGCCATTATACAATTCTTTTTTGGATCAATTGATGCAACTTTCACGGTGTCTAGCCCTAATTTTTTTAAATGTGGGGACTGTCCTTGGGTTCCCCTTGTTGTGAGTTTCCTGAATTTAGCAGGGCTCTTAGCACCATGCCTATATCTGTTGTAATGGATGCCCCCCACACCTTTCGGGTGAGGCTGTCATCTTAATTGTCTGCCGCCAAATTGGATGCTTTGTCTGAGTGTGTGCACGCCATGAAAGAACCACGCTGACACACAAGTCAATGTAGAGCTTAATGACAAAGACCTTTATTAAGGGAGGGGTAACCAGTTTTTATACGGCTCCTTAAAGGGATATTAAAGGGGTGTTGCATTTTATTCTGAAAAAAAACATTCAATTATATTCTGTGTGTTAGTTAGTTTAAACTAGCCTTGATTCGTACAGTACATTCAGAACCAGCTGATAAGAACTTCTTATACGGCTACCTCTAAGTCAACACATTATATAAAAATCTGAGTCAGAGAAAACCTGAAGGTGGGAGGGAAGAAGGAGAGAGGGCTATAGGGAAAAGAGCAAGGCCTCTTTCCTACAAACAGACCTCTAGTCTGTACTAAGAGATTTCTGAATGACTTCTAAAAACTAATATAAATTATTAATTATTTATTGCCATAACATTCCCACCTTTGGAGAAATTCAAAATCTTACCCAAAATCTTTGCCCTAGGTGACAGAGGGGAAAAAGGTAGAGGAGGGGAAAGGAGTCTTCACCAACATTGAGACAACCGTAATGACAATCGTAACGCCTTTGTAGTTGGTCTTGCCGCACCCTAAACTGTTATCTAAGATGATGTCTCATCTCTCTATTTAATACTACTGAAATACATAGTAAAAGTTTTTCCCACAAAAATATGGAGATTATGTTTACTAAAATAGATTCTAAATATAATAAAAATTAATGCTGCTCCCACAGTTCCCTTCTCCCGTGGCAATGAGTGAATGCTCCAACCAAAGTGCATGCACACAGACCTACTCAGGTACATTCTCCTCCCCTAGTAGAAGGAGCCGGTCTTCCTACACCACTTCACCAGATTCCCCACAAAGGTCTGCCCATTACACCATCGGATGGACACGAACACTCACAAACCATGACAAACAAGGAAACTATACAAATGCCGCAGTCAAATACCGTGAAAGACAAAAGAAATATAGGGGGCGCACTAGTGCATTACCATTATTCCCAAGTGGGAAGATTCAATTAAGTAATCACTAACCTATTCCTGTTGTGCAATCCCTGCACAACAATGGTGTAGATTTAGAAAGTGGTCAGGGTCTCCTTTCTCCTGGTTCAAGTTCTAAGTCTGCAGGTCCTCAAGTCTCTGCAAGCTGCTCCAGCCGTGCACTTCAATAAGATAGGATTTGTGAATTCAATTTGCACGGTCTCGTGCTGAGCGCTCCAAAACAAAGCTGAGGACTCTGCTGACTGGAAAGTCCTTTTATTGAAAATCCTCCATCCGCCACGACATGTTTCGACGGTGTAGTACCGTCTTTCTCAAGTGGAATACCGGTCATAATTATCACTCAACTGTTAGTCATTATATTTGACATTCTCCATAAGTCGGTCCTCACTACGGTCTAATTCAGGAGGACATGGCCTCGTACCAAGTCAATGTTGCTGGTGGAAACTTCATTCTTATCTAAAATAAGTCAGTCCCTGATATTCAAAAAAATAAAGGTGTCCTAAGTGGTCAGTGTCCCTTGGGATGTTTATATCCATCACATGTAGGCCAGTGTCTGTAGTAAGAGACATTCGGTAGTTTTCCTGGGCTCGTCTGCCTTGTAGTGTAGATATTGGATCTAGTTGGGCTGCCATTTAAGCTCTTCAGCTGTCTCAGTCATCTGCAGAATTTTTGACGTTTCTTCTGATCATCACTCCATCTCCAGGCTGTGGGAAGCGACTTCAGTCCACAGTAGCTGCATGTTAAAGGGGGAGAGAAAGCTCAAAAATACATGTTAGACAAGCACTTTATAAGTGTCAAAACATAAGACAAAAACTATCTTGGGGAATCTATTACCTGGACAACATTTTCAACCATAATCTCATAAAAATTGGTACCATTTTCATAACTATCAATGACATAGTAATACATTGCAACACAAAAACAAATCACAAAATTTTACTTATAACCTTAAGAATATAAGTCACCCCCCTTGAGCATCTTATCATCTAATATTACGTATACACACCACCTTTTAAGGAAAAAAATATAAAAAGAATATGGTATCAGTTCTTGACTTACCTATAGATGAAAAACAATCATCCCTAAGAGAAGAGATATACAATATATATACAGAAAATTACATTCTTTGGGTTCTTGAAAAACAAATCATCAATTCTAAATCATACAATTATGGTTCATGTCAAATAACTTCTATATAAGGATCTTATATACAATCAAAAATCATTTTCTATTGATTAAAATATCTAAATAAATTGTCAGCCAAGATAGTTTATAGAAACAAAGACATAAGATTTACACAATTTATAAATGATATACCCATTCCTAATAGTTCCCTAGCAATGTCCTTAAAGCTGGAAACCTACCTAACCAGCGGAGGTCGGCACCCTCTTGAAACGCCTGTGGTGCCACAGCTCCACGTCGACTCGCCCTATCTGTCCCTAACCTATCCCTGTTCTTATATACATATTTCCAGCTTGTAAAGTGTTGTTTAGTCCATTACCCTCCATAAACATATACAGAAATTGCTCAGTCAACATATGAGGGTCACTAGATACACTGTCAATAGTCTGTAATTGAAACAGGTCTCAGCAGGTCTGTCAGAGCACAAATAAAACAATATGATACAATGTAAAGTCAAACAAATATAACATATAGTATAACATTAGACAATATAATTACTGTATACTTATCAGTGGTCTCCCTGCTTTCCTGAAAAACAGGTCAAAAAGGTAACTGGATATCTGGGAAAATGGCCAATTATTTATTATACAACTACCCTATTATTATTTACATATATATTTACTCATTTACCTACTTACTCTGCTTCAGAAAATTTTTAACCAATATATTAGACATCTTATGGTATTTTATATAGGAGAGAGAGATCCACACCTACTAGGACATGTTTATAACTTTTCTCTCCTTGTCCACACCCTATTTGCAATTCTTAAAGCTTGTGGAGCGGCTGCTGCTTAATATTCTTACCTTTCTGAGTTGTGTTGTGCGTAAGAATAATGCAGGATTGTACACGAGACCTTACCTGTAACCAGGAGCGAACCAGGAAGTATTCGTCTGACTACACTCCTGACCGGTTGAGGTGTATGTGGAGCCAAGCAAAGA
The DNA here is from genome assembly GCA_033576535.1 of Allobates femoralis. NCBI lineage: Eukaryota > Metazoa > Chordata > Amphibia > Anura > Aromobatidae > Allobates > Allobates femoralis. The sequence goes on along the minus strand of JARQOC010000002.1, from coordinate 272,962,558 downwards.
CTATTCTAACTTTTGTTGAAGAGAGACGTCATCATGGCCTGTCCTTTTTCCCATCCTTCAGCACAACTCCCTTTTTGTTCCTTTATTTATTTAGTTCTGTCCAGGCAGTCTGATACCGAGGGGGTGCTTAGGCAGCCAGACGTAACAAGGCTGGGATGGATGACCTCCCGCCACTACCTAGGCTAACTTTATTTTAACTTCAAATTGTACATTGCCCTCTACCTCTAGGGGTTACCTGTAGTGATCGTCAGCGTGATTATACCATCCTAGACTGGCAACATGGTGTTTACCTCACCGTGATTTACCAATTCTGCATTCAATATGCTTACCGTTTTTGTAAGAATTGTTGTACTTAGAAGATGCTCCACCTGCTCACAAAAGTGCAAAAACTCAGAATCAATTGCTCTGATTACCTCATGCGAGGATCCTACCAGTGTCCAGTGTAAGATCATCTCTCCTATACGTACATCTGAAGTAAAACACTCAATTTGCATTAGTTTAGTTATTACAATTCTCTACTAATTATATTGATAGCTAGGCAACAAATAATACAGCACTGCAGAATATATTGGCGCTATATTTATAAACTATAACCAGGGGCGGACCTTAACCCCAGGGGGCCCTGGTGCAGCCATGTTGTGGAGCGGGCGAAGGTGCTGGCGGCTGGAGGAGCGGTCTGCTGTTGGGGGCTATGGAGGGGTGCTGGCGGCCGGCGGAGCGGTCTGTTGTTGGGGGCTGTGGAGGGGTGCTGGCGGCCAGCAGCTCTCCTACCTGCTGAGCCGCGCCGTTCCCGGGAGCTGGAGGGGCAGAGGAGAGGAGAGACGAGATCAGGCAAGGGAGCAGGAAGCTTTCTGCTTCCCTTGCCTGACCCTCCTCTCCTCTGACGTCGGGTTACGGGGGTCGGCTGGGGGGCCCCCTTCAGGCTTGAAGGGGTCCCCTAGCCGGTCGGGGCCCTGGTGCAGCTGAACCAGCTGCACCACGGTAGTTCCGCCCCTGACTATAACCATTTGATGCTTAACCAAAAACCCATTTAAATTCTGTTATAAATGTCTCCATATATGTCTCCATCCCCCCTTCGCATGAGGGAATCAGAAGATATCAGATCCCCCATCTGGAGCCAGTGCCATAAAAAAAACAACTTTAGAAAACAATGGGATTAGAATCTGAAGATTTAACACACATATACATATACTAAGTATTGTTATCTGTTCTCTATGCCTCTTCTAAAAACTATTGTTCCTCCATAAAATTCAGACAGAAATATACAAAAATTATCCCCATTGTTATCATAGTGTCTAAAGAATTTTAACACAACACAAACAAGAAGACAGTGTGTCAGTATGACTCAATGAAATAGAATAATTCCTGTATGAAAATCAGTAAAAACCTAATTCTGTAGGACCTCGAGCAGGAATGTACAAAAACTGTCCAAAATAACTATTATTGTGTCCAACAATAGGCAATATTACTAGCTTCCAACTAAATACACAGTAAACAATTATGATTCTTAACCTTCTCAGCGGTATTCCCGAGTGTGACTCGGGGTTAACTTTCACTTTCAAAAGCGGTAACCCCGAGTCACACTCGGGTTTACCCACGGCTGCTGCCGCTGCTATTTGTGAGGCCCTGGGGGGTGCTATTACAGCCCAGCACTGCCACCCGCCTCCCCTGCCGTGGGTGAGACCGGGGGATGGTGTGCTGTTACAGCACTGCCGCCCGCCCCCCCTGCTGCAGCCGCGCGAGTGAGGAGGGAGACCGCCGAGGAGACTGCCACCCACCGCCCCTGCCGTGGGTGAGACCGGGGGATGATGTGCTGTTACAGCACTGCCGCCCGCCCCCCCTGCTGCAGCCGCTCGAGTGAGGAGGGAGACCGCCGAGGAGACTGCCACCCGCCGCCCCTGCCGTGGGTGAGACCGGGGGATGATGTGCTGTTACAGCACTGCCGCCGCCCCCCCTGCTGCAGCCGCGCGAGTGAGGAGGGAGACCGCAGAGGAGACTGCCACCCGCCTGCCCCTGCCGTGGGTGAGACCAGGGAAGGGGGGAAGGGGGGGCATCAGGTCTTACCTACTCCTTGCTGCCGGCGCCATGTAGGGGATATGGCGCCACCCACTTCTCCACAGCCTGCCCCCTAGGGTTAGGGTTAGTGTCAGGGCTAGGGTTAGGGCTTGGGTTAGGGTTAGTGTTAGGGCTAGGGCTATGGTTAGGGTTAGGGCTTGGGCTAGGGTTAGTGTTAGGGCTATTGTTAGGGTAAGGGGGCGATATCGCTGCCAATTCATGCGGAGACGTGGGGACGTGGCCTATCACCGGCGTCATCGGCCCTACGTCGCCACATGTAAAGGGGCGATGTCGCCGGTCCCGGCCGGTCACCTGGTTTCACAGCAGTGCTGTGAAACCTGGCGACCATCATGGGGCGATGTGCACACATCGCCCCATGTAACCGGACGGCAGCAACCTGTCAGGCGATGGGAGCCATAGGCTCCCATTGTCCTGCATCGCCGCCCTACAGGTTGCCGGCACGGGGCTGGAGGAGTCGCCCCGTCTAAACGGGGGACGGCGCTGGTGGCGGGAGAGCGTGCGCGCCCCCACCATTCACCGCCGACATCTCCAGCCCCGTCGCCCCGTGTGACGGGGCCCTTAGGGTTAGGGCTAGGGTGTTAGGGTTAGAGCCTGGGCTGCAGACGAGAAGAGGGGCGGGAACACCCAAGGGAAGCTGGATGCTTCCCTCAGTTACCCTCTTCTCCTCTGTCACAGGGACATCCAGCGATGTTCCCGCTGTGATCGCCGGTGAGAGCTCCTTCAGATGCCTCCATATGACTTCCTGGTTCCGTCTCTGTGAGCCGCAGCGGCTCATTGGAGGCGGAACTGGGTTGGAGGCGGAACTGGGCGGGAAATACAAATGTATAAAATTTCTGCCCATAAAAGAAATTAAAAAAAAAAATGGTACCGCTTTTAGCACAAAATTCCTGACATAATCATACCGCCAGGGAGGTTAATATTCACAGCCAAAAATGGAAAGAAATTCCTGCCTTCCACTCAGGATCTTATTCTTATGGAAAGCTGGGTGAAAAGGAAGCTCCCGCATGTAAAATGAACACGCTAGTGCAGACTCGCTCCAACCCCTCCCATCAGGTACAGAAGGGGGGGGAGAGAAAATATCTGCGCACCATTCTCACACAGCCTAACCTTGGGACGGAATGAATATTGGCAGACAATGAATATTATGAATATGCCAAGGGGAACATAAACACATTATAAGGTAGTGTTCTCCCTAGGGAATCGCTTGGCAGCATGTGTAACCCCCCCAAAAAAAAAAACATATACTAAACACCTGCTCTCATCACGCGTGATGCAAAACATACAGTCACATATAGACAAGACAATAATCAACCCTGACATTACATCTCACATCTCAGCATTTTAGAGCTTACAGAAACCTCTTTAATATGACTTGTATACACAGGGGCTCTGATTACAGCTTCATTCAACACTATGTGCACCATTCACAGCCTCCTATGATAGTTATAGCCACCTAGTGTTATACACACATAACCATATAACATTACAGCACCCTCCTTCCCCTTTAACTTCCTCATAACCTTCTATTTGTGCTTGTTTGCATTTTTAACATACTTTCTCCCTTCTCTTTCACGGACCATATTAATGGCCGTTTTTTGCTGCCGGAGGGAAACTATGCTTTCCCTTGAAAAGACGCAACATCTTTAATCACTATTTACCGGTGTCTCTATCCCAGAAAATACTTATGCCACGGTACACCAGTCTTCCCACCTTCTTGGAGAGGACGCCTGTCCTTACCTGTACTGACAGCCTGCGTTCGGTACGCCTACCCTTAAATCTCTTCATCAACCTATACTGGCAGCCTATGTAATACGTACACCTGCCCTTAAATCTCCCCTTGTACTGGTAGCCTGCGTACCCGTATTAAAGCTAATGCATCCTAACAAATAATCATAAAACAACACAGTCTTCCCTCCCCTTCTTGCTACGTACTTCTTCACTTTCCTCTCTGCCACAAGGTCTCTTTGGGGTAATTTGCTGAGGCTTTGACTGATTAACACCCGTATTATGGCTTAAACCCAAGTCTCTATGCTTCTATCTTGGCTATAACTGTCCACCCCTCAAGATTACCACTGTCAACAGGGTTGTATGAAAGGGGAGTCAACTGGGATACCTTCAGTGAGCCGGGCATTAAAGTTTATTCTGAACACTCTAAACCTTGGGAGGGAGAAGAGAGGTGAAATTGGTCTGTAACCAAGTCAGTAGAAATAGCAAGCTTCACACCTTGCTTACACTGTGTGCACATTATGGAAACCAGTCAGTGGTGTTAGGAAGGCAGTTAGTCAGAGTCCTGGAACTGGTTGCGTCACTGGAATCATTCAGTCAGAGTCAGTCTGAGGACTGGAACTGGAATTGTTGTCACCAAACAGATAAAACAGATAAAACATCAAACTGTGTCGGCCCACTCTACACCTCAGTGGGGCAACAACTGGGTCATATAACTTTCTTGCATATACTTCTTGCAACAAGACTCCTTGCGGATTGACTATCGTTAGCTGGGCATGTATATTCTGTCTGAACACCTTGAGTACTGGAGAAGTGCCAGGGATTGCTATATAACCAGTTTCTTCCCCTGCATATGGCATGTCAGTAACACGATTTATTATCCAGCCAGCGGGCGTAATTGCTAGCTCTATACCTTGTCTACACAAGCGGCACGTCATCTGGAGAGAACGGAACAATCTCCTCACTACCATATTTTATGTAAATTACGTACCCGTCCACCACCGCAGCCAGGACTATACTCCGTCTTTAGCTTGCGCGCGCGGGGTGGACAAACCACCAGCCGTATCAGAGGCTGGAACACCAGTAGTGAAATAAACCATCGGCCCCCCTTACACCAGGGGCCGAAAAAACTATCAACCCTATTAGGGTCGACAAACCATCAGCTCTATTCCCTGGGAATAGAGCTGAAGAACCAGGGAAACAGAATCTCCCCACTCAGCCCCGTCACTCCATTTCTCTCTTTCTATGTACTGAAACTGTAGCAATTATAGCACTGACATAAACACAGATAAACTCAGGATCAGGTTGCAAGAACACAACTAAGGCAGACAATTAAGGAATTCTCAGGACCGGGTTACAAGGGCTAGGACGTCTCAGATCCGGTCATCTATGTCCGAGTCTGACAGCCAGCTACCTCCATCCCTGCACAGAGACACAGGAGGGTCTTAGGTTTACCCCTCGTGTATGGTCCGTCCTGGGAATGAAGGATCAGTTGTGGCTGTCGTCCCCTGGACGTCTCGTCCTAGCTCCACGCTGGTGCGCTAACTGTAATGGATGCCCCCCACACCTTTCGGGTGAGGCTGTCATCTTAATTGTCTGCCGCCAAATTGGATGCTTTGTCTGAGTGTGTGCACACCACGAAAGAACCACGCTGACACACAAGTAAATGTAGAGCTTAATGACAAAGACCTTTATTAAGGGAGGGGTAGCCAGTTTTTATACGGCTCCTTAAAGGGATATTAAAGGGGTGTTGCATTTTATTCTGAAAAAAACATTGATTATATTCTATGTGTTAGTTAGTTTAAACTAGCCTTGATTCGTACAGTACATTCAGAACCAGCTGATAAGAACTTCTTATACGGCTACCTCTAAGACAAAACATTATATAAAAATCTCAGCCAGAGAAAACCCGAAGGTGGGAGGGAAGAAGGAGAGAGGGCTATAGGGAAAAGAGCAAAGCCTCTTTCCTACAAACAGACCTCTAGCCTGTACTAAAAGATTTCTGAATGACTTCTAAAAACTAATATAAATTATTAACTATTTATTGCCATAACACTGTCATTCATCTCCCTGTTCCTGATCAATTTTGAAGCTTGAAATGCTGGCCAGGCCTTGTCCCATACATCCATTATAAAAAATTTAACTCTATGGAATAGATGGCACTTTTCCTGTTGTCTGTCCCTCATTTGAGCTGTTTTGGCAGCTATTATGACCCCCTAAAGGTGTTTTCTATGTTTGATATTGCCTCTCATTGAATCCAATAGGGTTCAGGATCAACAACTATGTTCTCAATCAACCCAAAAGACTCATAAATATCAAAGTTTTATATTTTTGTAATTTGATTGTTTGGTGATCATCACGCTTCTAATGTTTGCCAATTTCAAGACTGCTGCATCCCTCTGCAAGACATCTCACAATTTTGGACTTTTCAGAGTCCGTCACATCTCTCTTCTGACCCATGTTGCCTAAGGAAAGGCATTTGCCTAATAATTAAGCACACCTTATATAGGGTGTTGATGTCATTACACCACGCCCCTACTCATTACAGAGATGCACATCACCTGATTTACTTGATTGGTTGGCTCTCAAGCCTATACAGCTTGGAGTAGGACAACATGTATAAAAAGTATCATGTGATCAAAATACTCATTTGCCTAATAATTCTGCACACAGTGTAAATGGAATACCATAGACCAGCTGAGCATAGCCTTATTTTATTCTTAATGGGACCGCTGGACATAGTTGAGCACTGCGCAGAGCTGGTTTTGGCACTTCCTTAAGAATGAATGGAACAGCAGTGTGCATGATAAATCATCACTCCATTCACAAGGGGCTTTTCCCAATGGGTTTGTAGGTCCCATTGGTCAGACCCCCAATGTTTGGGAAGATATCCTATGTCCCAATCGATCTTGGATAACTTCCAATCTTGTGAATACCCCCTTAAATTTTCCAATAGCCAACCACAATGCTTTAAAAGAATCTGTCACCAGATTTTGTGCTATGCCATATGACAGGAGCATGATGTAAGGACAGAGTCTCTGATTCCAGCAATGTATCACTTACATGGTTGCTTCAGTTTCTATTAACGGCTGTTTTATCTGCTGCAGATCTACCAGTTCTTTGAATGCTGAGTTCTATATAACCTTCTCTCACAACTGATTGACAGATTTCTGAGTACATGGTGCATAGGCAGAAAGCTTCCATAAATTGGATGAGGTGTGGTTGGACTGCCTGGCAGCAGACCAATCTCTTGCTGACACATCGATTGAATAAGGGTTTATATCTCTGTCGCTTTCAGATTATGTGACTAAAACCTGATGACAGATTCCTTTTGATGTGACTAAATGAAAAAATATGTAGTATTAAAGCATTTGATATTAATTGTACCCCTTCCTTTCTTACTCAATAGATTATCCGTTGAAGGACATATCATCTTTGGCCGCAGCGGGTGCAATAATAGGAGCAGTTCTCACTCTTTTTTTTATTACAATATTCATAATACTAACATCTGGAAATAAAAGCGCATATGATGATTCCATGTAAGTATACATTAGTGGTGGATGCACAATCTAAGGTTTAGAAGATTACAAGTTTTAAAAGGATTATCTAAAACTTTTCTCTTAAAATTAGATTTCTTTAGCTACAATCATAATTTTCATGTTTTAAGCCTTGCTGCAAAACAATGTCAGTAGTAAAAAGTAGTAGTATGCATAACATTATAGTTTTTTTGAAGGATAATCATCAGTAAATCTTAATTTATGACTATTTGTTGGTATTGCATACATATTTTTCAGGATAGAACTGCCTCTGACTCTAAAATCCCTCCCTGCATTTGAAGATTCTTTACTTTCTGTTGTTGGTACAAAATATCTTTACAAGGTAGGCTGCCAAGTGTGTCTCCATGCAATTGTAAGTGAATGGAGGAGTGAAGAAACACACACAATTTTGCTTAAACCAAATGTCTGCGAGTAATAGTTTATTGCCATCTGCTGGCCAAATTGATGAGACTTGAGTGTTTGTTCCCTAGGGAGCAGATAAGAAAAGACTCCCAGTCAGGTGATAGCTGTGGCTCACTTAAAAATTATAAAATCCAGGAGAGGAGAGAAGGGGCAGAATTGGCACCTAGACCTGAAGGAGGACGGTCGTGTGACCAGCGGAGCAGGCTTACAGCTGAACATCTGTAACCAGAAGTGAGAGGAAGACCAAGACAAGTTACAGAGGAATATCCCTGACCAGACCCAAGAGACAACCCGGCCGTAGTGGAGGACCATCTGATCCAAAATGTTCTGTATCCCAAATTGGCATCAGTAGCATTCAACACAATCTATACAAAACAAATCCCCACTCAGGTCCGTCATCTGCTATTGGAAATATAGGGGCTTCCATGTTACTTGTAGCGCAAAGGTTCTAGAAAAGTGCTATAGCTCCACCCAAAAAAAGAAATCTGCCAAAACCTGCACTCCCAAATCCAAATGCTCCTGTGCCTTCTGAACACTACAATGTTCCTATACTACCATACAATTAATATTCACTGTATGTTACTCCATGGGTGTTTTCCACAGACAAAATCATTACTACGCCCATAGATGAATTCTCACAGGGGTGTAATTTCCAAAATGTGATCACTTAAGGGGTTTCTGTTTTTATGGCACTTAGGGGCTCTGCAAATAGAGTCCGCAAATGATTGTAAGTAAATCTGAATCAAATGGCACTCCTTCTGAGCTCAGTGGTGTGGTGAAACAGTACTGTACAGTCATATGTGGGGTATTGCTGAGAAACTGTATCATACTAGTGCATTTTAATGAATTAGAATATCATCAAAAATCAACATAATATTTTCATGTTTCAGGTTGTATCTGGGGGCCCTGAAAAGCATTGACTAATAAATCAATATTATATTTATCCTTTGATGTTTCGTGGAATACGACAGTGCGGTTTTTAACCCTGCATCCTCCCTACTTTAATTTTCTGAGACAATGACCTTTGGGTTTTCATTGTCTCCAAGACATAATCATCAACATTTACAGAAATAAACACTTGAAATAGTTCACTCTGTTTGTAATGATTCTATATAATATATGCATTTCCCTTAATGTATTGAATTACAGAAATACATTTTTGATAATATTCTAATTCATGAGATGCACTATTATTATGTGGTTTGTTTTATCTATCCCTCTGTGAAAATTAAAAATCAGCTGCCAAAGCAACATTTAGTACATTTGTAATTCATTTTTCCTTCACCAGCCAATAGTATGAACTTTTGTGGCACACCTGTGGTGTCAATATAATCAATGCACCCCTAGATGAATTCAATAAGGGCTGCACTCTGTACAATTTGGTTTCTAGTGGGGGATTTCTGCTGTTCTGGTGCCACAGTGGCTTTACTAATATGACATAGCACTCCAATTCCAATGTTTTGCTCCTTCCCTTCTTAACTTTGCAATGTACCTCACAAAAGTAATTTCTGGGATGTCAGGGGCTTTGCCAATGTGACATGGCACCCCCAAACCATCCCAACTAAATCTGAACCTCAGTATAGGGCCCCTTTCCTTCTGAGCTTTGCACTGTGCAAAGTAGTTTTTGACTACATATGGGGTATTGGCAAACTTAGGAAAATTTGTATAGCAAATTATATGGTCCATTTTATCCTGTTACCCATTTTGAAAATTGGAACTTTGGGGCAAAACCATCATTTAAGTGGAAAAAGTTTTATTTTTTTATTTTCGTAGCCCAATTGCTCACTACAGCCCTAGATGATTTTTGGAGAGATGTAGTTTCAGAATGGATTCACTTGTGAGTGGTTTCTGCTGCTTTGGCATCTCAGGAGATTTTCAAATGTATTCCAACCAAAATGGCACTCCAACATTTAAATGATGCTCCTTCCCTTCCAAGCCCTGCCATGTGCTTAAACAGTAGTTTTCCACTGCATATGGGATATCAGTTTTATTTTATGATCCAATTTCTCTTGTTACGCTTGGGAACATGAAAAGCTTGGGGTTAAAGCAACATTTGTGTGGTGAAAACATTTTTTTTTTCATTTAACAAATCAACATTATAAAATTTTGAGAAGCACATGTAAATTCAAGGTGCTCACCAAACATCAAGGTAAATTCCCTGAGGGGTGTAGTTTCCAAAATGGGGTGACTTGTGAGGGTTTCCACTATTTAGACACACCAGGGGACTCTGCAAATGCGACATGGTGTTCACTATTTATTCTAGCAAATTTTAAGCTTCAAAATTTAAATTGTACTGCTTCCTTACTGACCCCAGCCGGGTGCCCAATCAGTAAATTTCCACCACATGTGGATAATTAAACCCTCTGAGGGGTGCAGTTTTTAGTGTAGTGTCACTTTTGGGTATTTTCTGTCACATAGGACCCTCAATGTAACTTCAAATGTAATGTGGTCACTAAAAATCATTTAAAAAAAAAAAAAAAATAGAAAATGCTGATAACTTTTTGCCCTTCTAACTTTTTAACAAATAATAAGGTTTAAAAATGGTGCTTCTGTAAAGTACGCATATGGCAAATGTTATTTATCAATTATTTTGTGTGATACACTTACTGACAGAAGTTATGTCGCTTATCCATGTTATGTAAATAAAAGCTTATAACCTGACGTTGAATTCATCCATTGGTTGTATAAATTACTCTTTTGAAAGCTGAAACCCTCTGAAATGTGGTTTAGGTTAAGAAAATAAATTGGCATCAATGCTGAAATATTGATCATTTAATGAACACAGAATGGTCAGATTTTGTTAAGACAAAAGTTTTGTCGCCCACAGAAAGTAATGTGATTTTCAAACAAAAAAATAACTTAAAAAACAAATATATGTTGCATAACATTGGTGAATGAAGTTGTGGTGCTATTAAAGTCATATTTAATATTTTGTGTGACTTCCATGAGCTTGAAGGACTGCATCCATGCGGTTAACAATGATTCATACAATTTATTAATGAAGTCATCAGGAATAGCAAAGAATGCAGTCTTACATACCTCCCAGAGTTCATCTAGATTCTTTGGTTTTGTCTTCCAAGCTTCCTCTTTCATCCTACTTCAAACATGCTCAATGATGTTCATGTCTGGCGACTCGGCTGGCCAGTCCTTGAGCACCTTGATCTTTTTTGCCTGGAGGAACTTTGTTGTAGAAATGAATGTATGAGATGGAGCACCATCCTGCTGGATAATTTGACCTCTTTTATGATTTGGAATATAAGAAGTAGTTAATACTTCTTGATATTTTAGGCTATTGATATTGCCTTCCACCTTGCAAATGTTTTGCACACCCCCATACTGCATGTAACCCCAGACCATGATTTTTCCACCACCAAATGTAACTGTTTTCTGGGTGTATTTTGGATTCAAATGTGGCACCCCAAGGGTTAATGTGCCACAGAAACATCAACACAGGTTTAATCCCCATACAACACTACACTAGAAAGTGGGAGGAGTTTAGGTGGCACCTGCACTAGTGGGAGGAGCTAAGTTGTTTACCACAGAGCAGGAGTGACAGTTAGTTCAGTTTAGTCTGGAGCAGGAGCAGAGTCAAGTAGAAGTGGAGGTCCTGAGAGGTCTGAGGAAAGGAGACCGAGTAACAGAGGAACATCCCCGGGATAAAGAGTTACCCCAAAAACTTGACCCCTGGGAGGCACTTAAGACGGATACCGGATCCGAGGCTGTGCCTGAGACAGACAGGACAGTAAAACACCGGCATAGTGAAGGTCCACCATCTTCACTGTACCATAGCAAAGCCACACGGAGGGGTCAGTGACACAGAGGACTCAAGTTGCCCAGCAGATTGGTACCCGTGAGCAGAGACAGGGCCAGCAGTTCAGCTACAAGCAGCAGCAGGGCCACACACAGCGCTTAAGTAGGAAGCCAAGGACCCGGTCAGCGTGAGAGCAACCCAGTACAGACTCCGTGGACAATTCTGTGTAATACCATCTACAAGTAAAGACTTGGAAAACAACAGAAACCGTGAGTGTGTGTGATCCTTATACTGAAGCCCCACTTGCCCTCATATACTGCGATTAACTCTACTCTCATCATCTCTACTGCTACCCCTACTCTCCTGCAGCATCAATAACTATCCTCACAGACTTTAACTACTACTACCACTGCCCCGGGGAACCCAGTTCTGCCCACAGGAACTATTCTATCCAGGCTGCTATCCCATCATCCCCGGAGGTTCTGCAGCAGCGGCGGCCCCATTACTGGCCGCATATAGTGGGTGGCGTCACGAGTGACAAATCCCCTGTAAATAACCCCCATTTTATTGTGCGGGCCCGGGACACGGTCCGGACCAGGACCGCCGTGACATCCCCCAGCAGTACACCGGTCCGGCACCGAGTACCCTCGTCCCAGTGGGCTCCACAACCAACCGTCCCATACACAGTCTTACCATCTAACCTAGACAATGTTAAAACCTGTTTAATAAGCAAAGATGAAGGAAAAACGTCACAAGTCGTATCTCGTGATCAGCTAAAATTGTGTCCTGAAACACTGAAGACACCTGAAGTAACAGAACCCGTACAGGTCCAACCTATTAAAGAAAAAGAAGAAGTATTCCACACGGTACTAGGAGATTTCCCTAAAACATGGCCAAATTACCATGGAGCAGTTGTCGTACCAATGATTGCATTCCCTTCAATGGTGGAACCAACACCAGAACCTGTGTTACCTGAAGAAGTCCCAAGACCTGAAGAACTGGAAGTAGAATCCGAAGAGGAAGAACAAATTCCTGGTCCTAGTGAACTTGCCAGTCCTACAGTCAGATCTTCATCTAACATAGTACCAAACACTACAAATAGGTACATGCCTACCAGTACCAATAGGCTACATGCAAGTAGTATACCCGTTTTACGCAGATCCGAGCGTAGTACCAGAGGTCAGTTACCAGCTAGGTACAGGGATTAAAAGGTCAAGTTAACTGTAAAATATAGATATGTTTGTGTAAATATAAATTGAACCCGGTAAACAAATGTACATACAGTGCCTACAAGTAGTATTCAACCCCCTGCAGATTTAGCTGGTTGACACATGCGGAACTTGGCATTGTGACATTTGGACTGTAGATCAGCCTGGAAGTGGGAAATGCAGTGCTACAAAAATTTTTTTTTTTTTTTTTTTTTAAAGCGTTAAAAGTTAATTCAGAGGGTCATTTATTATTCAACCCCTCAAACCACCAGAATTCTGTTTGGTCCCCCTAAAGTATTAAGAAGTAGTACAGGCACAAAGAACAATGAGCTTTACATGTGTGGATTAATTATCTCTTTTGCCAGCCTTTTCTGACTATTTAAGATCCTCCCCAAACTTGTGAACAGCACTCATACATGGTCAACATGGGAAAGACAAAGGAGCATTCCAATGCCATCAGAGACAAGATCGTGTAGGGTCACAAGGCTGGCAAGGGGTACAAAACCCTTTCCAAGGAGTTGGGCCTACCTGTCTCCACTGTTGGGAGCATCATCCGGAAGTGGAAGGCTTATGAAACTACTGTTAGCCTTCCACGGCCTGGACAGCCTTTCAAAGTTTCCTCCCGTGCCGAGGCCAGGCTTGTCCGAAGAGTCAAGGCTAACCCAAGGACAACAAGGAAGGAGCTCCGGGAAGATCTCATGGCAGTGGGGACATTGGTTTCAGTCAATACCATAAGTAACGTACTCCACCGCAATGGTCTCCGTTCCAGACGAGCCTGTAAGGTTCCTTTACTTTCAAAGTGTCATTTCAAGGCTCATCTACAGTTTGCTCATGATCACTTGGAGGACTCTGAGACAGACTGGTTCAAGGTTCTATGGTCTGATGAGACCAAGATCGAGATCTTTGGTGCCAACCACACACGTGACGTTTGGAGACTGGATCGCACTGCATATGACCCCAAGAATACCATCCCTACAGTCAAGCATGGTGGTGGCAGCATCATGCTGTGGGGCTGTTTCTCAGCCAAGGGGCCTGGCCATCTGGTCCGCATCCATGGGAAGATGGATAGCACGGCCTACCTGGAGATTTTGGCCAAGAACCTCCGCTCCTCCATCAAGGATCTTAAGATGGGTCGTAATTTCATCTTCCAACAAGACAACGACCCAAAGCACACAGCCAAGAAAACCAAGGCCTGGTTCAAGAGGGAAAAAATCAAGGTGTTGGAGTGGCCTAGTCAGTCTCCTGACCTTAACCCAATTGAAAACTTGTGGAAGGAGCTCAAGATTAAAGTCCACATGAGACACCCAAAGAACCTAGATAACTTGGAGAAGATCTGCATGGAGGAGTGGGCCAAGATAACTCCAGAGACATGTGCCGGCCTGATCAGGTCTTATAAAAGACGATTATTAGCTGTAATTGCAAACAAGGGTTACATAGTAACATAGTAACATAGTTTTTAAGGTTGAAGGAAGACTTTAAGTCCATCTAGTTCAACCCATAGCCTAACATGTTGATCCAGAGGAAGGCAAAAAAAAACCATGTGGCAACACTAAGCTCCACATTGGGGGAAAAAAATTCCTTCCTGACTCCAGATACGGCAATCAGACTAATTCCCTGGATCAACGCCCTATCAAAGAATCTAGTATGTATAACTGATAATATTATAGTTTTCAAGAAAGGCATCCAGGCCCTTCTTAAATGTTAGTAGTGACTCACTCATTACAACAGCATGTGGTAGAGAGTTCCATAGTCTCACTGCTCTTACAGTAAAGAATCCGCGTCTGTGATTATGATTAAACCTTTTTTCCTCCAGACGTAGAGGATGCCCCCTTGTCCCAGTCTCAGGCCTAAGAGTAAAGAGATCATTAGAAAGGTCTCTGTACTGTCCCCTCATATATTTATACATTATTATAAGATCACCCCTAAGCCTTCGTTTTTCCAAGCTAAATAACCCCAAGTTTAATAACCTGTCTTGGTATTGCAGACCCCTTAGTCCTCTAATGACTTTTGTCGCTCTTCTCTGGACCCGCTCTAGTTCAGCTATGTCTTTCTTATACACCGGAGACCAGAATTGTACACAGTATTCTAAGTGTGGTCGCACTAGTGACTTGTATAGAGGTAAAATTATGTTCTCCTCATGAGCATCTGTGCCTCTTTTAATGCATCCCATTATTTTATTTGCCTTTGCAGCAGCTGCCTGACACTGGCCACTAAATGTGAGTTTGTCATCTACCCATACACCCAGGTCTTTTTCAGTGACAGTTTTGCCCAGTGTTTTACAATTAAGCACATAATTATACCTTTTGTTTCCTCTGCCCAAGTGCGTGACTTTACATTTATCCCCATTAAAGCGCATTTGCCATTTAGCAGCCCAAGCTTCTAGTTTACATAAATCCTCCTGTAATATAAAATTGTCCTCCTCTGTATTGATTACCCTGCAGAGTTTAGTGTCATCTGCAAATATTGAGATTCTACTCCGTATGCCCCCTACAAGGTCATTAATAAATATATTAAATAGAAGCGGGCCCAACACTGACCCCTGTGGTACCCCACTGTTAACTGTGACCCATTCTGAGTGTGTTCCATTAATAACCACCCTTTGTTTCCTATCACTAAACCAGTTCTTAACCCACTTACACATATTTTCCCCTATCCCCATTGCCCTCATTTTATGTATCAACCTTTTGTGTGGCACCGTATCAAAAGCTTTTGAAAAGTCCATATACACCACATCCACTGCATTTCCTTGGTCCAGTCCAGAACTTACTTCTTCATAGAAGCTTATCAGATTAGTTTGACAGGAACGGTCCCTCGTAAAACCATGTTGATAATGGGTCATGAGGTTATTTTTCTTCAGATACTCTAGTATAGCATCTCTTAGAAAACCCTCTAGGATTTTACCCACAGTAGAGGTTAAGCTTACTGGCCTATAATTTCCAAGTTCAGTTTTTGTCCCCTTTTTGAATATTGGCACCACATTTGCTATACGCCAGTCCTGTGGTACAGACCCTGTTATTATGGAATCTTGAAATATTAAAAATAATGGTCTATCTATGACAGTACTTAATTCCTGCAGCACTCTGGGGTGTATCCCATCCGGGCCTGGGGATTTGTCAATTTTAGTGATTTTTAGACGATGCCGTACTTCCTCTTGGGTTAAACGGGTGACATTTAATTAAGACTTTTTGTTATCACTGATCATATTGTCTGTCATGGGATTTTCTTTTGTAAATACTGTTGAAAAAAAGTCATTTAGCATATTGGCTTTTTCCTCATCCTCATCCACCATTTCACCCAGACTATTTTTAAAGGGGCCAACACCATCATTTTTTAGTTTCTTACTATTTATGTAGTTAAAAAATATTTTGGGATTCTTTTTACTTTCTCTGGCAATGAGTCTCTCTGTCTCAATCTTTGCTGCCTTGATTTGCTTTTTACAAATGTTATTTACCGTATATACTCGTGTATAAGCCGAGTTTTTCAGCCCAAAAATTGGGCTGAAAAGTCCCCCCCTCGGCTTATACACGAGTCACTATACGGGGTGAGTGGGGTGGGGGCTCTGTCCGGGTGCTGGGGAGGCAGGAGGAGGCGGGGGGAGGCTGCTGTATGAGCGGCCCCGTCACGTGGGGCCGCTCATTACATATGCACTGCATCCCCCTGTCAATCAGCGCCAGGGGGAGCAGTGCATATAGGTAGATAATGCCCCAAATAAATGCTGGCACACGTCCCCCCTGTTGTAAGGCCCCCCCTGCTGAATACTTACCATCCCTGGTCTTCAGCAGCACCCCGGCGCCGGTCCTCTGTGCTCCGGTCCTCCGCGATCCCGTCCTCTGTGCTCCGTTCCCCAGCTGTATCATGTGACCAGCCGCGTCGCAGACGCGATGACGTCATTGCTTCTGCGACGCGCGGGGAACCCGGATGCAGCCGTGGAGCGGAGCACAGAGGACGGGATCGCGGAGGACCGGAGCACAGAGGACCGGCGCCGGGGTGCTGCTGAAGACCAGGGATGGTAAGTAATCAGCAGGGGGGGGGGCCTTACAACAGGAGGGGACGTGTGCCAGCATTTGTGTGGGGCTGCTGTATATAGGGGCTGCAATACCACTGGGGCTGCAATACCACTGGGGCTGCTGTATACTGGGGCTGCAATACCACTGGGGCTGCTGTATACTGGGGCTGCAATACCACTGGGGCTGCTGTATATAGGGGCTGTATACACCACTGGGGCTGCAATACCACTGGGGCTGTTGTATATAGGGGCTGTATACACCACTGGGGCTGCAATACCACTGGGGCTGCTGTATATAGGGGCTGTATACACCACTGGGGCTGCAATACCACTGGGGCTGCTGTATATAGGGGCTGTATACACCACTGGGGCTGCAATACCACTGGGGCTGCTGTATATAGGGGCTGCTGTATACACCACTGGGGCTGCAATACCACTGGGCTGCTGTATATAGGGGCTGCAATACCACTAGGGCTGCTGTATATACCACTGGGGGCTGCTGTATATCATACTGCTGGGGCCTGTATACCACTGCTGGGGGCTGTATACCTGTGCTGGGGTCCACCCTCGGCTTATACGCGAGTCAATAGATTTTCCCAGGTTTTGGGGGCAAAAGTAGGGGGGTCGGCTTATACACGGGTCGGCTTATACACGAGTATATACGGTAATTTTCTGTATTTATTTAATAATGCTTCATCACTACCTACTTGCTTTAATTCCCTAAATGCTTTCTTTTTGTCACATATTGCACTTCTTACCGCTTTATTTAGCCATAGTGGTTTCCTCCTATTTCTAGCATACTTATTCCCATAGGGTATAAATTGTGCACAGGTCCTATTCAGGATGCTAATAAACATCTCCCATTTGTGTTGTGTACTTTTATGTCTCAGGACATCGTCCCAATTTATTGCACTAAGATCATCTCTCAACCGTTGGAAATTTGCCTTCCTGAAGTTTAGTGTCCTTGTAGCCCCTCTACTACACGTCTTAGTAAAGGATACTTGAAAGCTTATTAAGTTATGATCACTATTACCCAAGTGACCTCCAACCCGTATATTTGATATGCGGTCTGGCCTGTTGGTTCATATTAGGTCCAGCAGTGCCCCCCTTCTTGTTGGGTCCTGAACCAGTTGTGAAAGGTAATTGTCTCTCATAGTTTTCAAAAACTTATTACCTTTGCTGGAACTGCAGGTTTCTGATCCCCAATGTATTTCAGGGTAGTTGAAGTCCCCCATAATAATGACTTCTCCCTGAGTCGCTGCTTCATCTATTTGCTTTATGAGGATATTCTCCTCCACTTCCATTATTGTTGGGGACTTATAACAAACCCCTATCAGTAATTTATTATTTTTTCCCCCTCCCCTTATCTCCACCCACAGGGACTCTACATTTCTTTAGATTCACCTATATTATCTCGCAGGATGGGTTTTAAGGATGATTTTACGTATAAACATTCACCTCCTCCTCGCCTATTTGTACGGTCATTTCTGAACAGACAATAGCCCTGTAAATTAACAGCCTAGTCATGGCTCTCGTCCAGCCAAGTCTCCGAAATCCCCACCATGTCATAATTATTTTCCAACAAAATCAATTCTAATTCCTCCATTTTGTTGGTGAGGCTTCTGGCATTAGTGTACATGCACTTTATGCATCTCTCTCTTTACCTCTACAAAATATTAAACATAGGGTTGAATAATAATTGACCCACACTTTTATGTTTAAAATTTATAAAAATTCAACTGAGCAACATAACTTTTTGGTTTGTAAGATTTATGCTTCTGTTAATAAATCCTACTCTCGTTTGCAGTTTGAAGGCTCTAACTTATTGGCATCTTATCAATCCAGCTAAATCTGCAGGGGGTTGAATACTACTTGTAGGCACTGTAGTTAATGCAACGTTAAAAAAAGCCCAGTACCTACAGAGACTATCCTGTATGAACTTCTTGCATACTCTTCAAACTTTTTCCTTTTATTTTATTTTTATGGACCATACTACCACGGACTGGTTGTGGTATAAACTTTCTTGTATATATTCATCAGCCCGGAGGCAAAAGACTAAACCCCCGGAAGGACTGCTTTTTGAATTTTTGGACTGTTTTTGAAGTTTAGTGATTTTTGTGATTTTTACTTTTAAGTCTTAGTAAATATTAATTGTATTAATTGTTTGTTCTCTATTGTTCCACAGTCCCGGAGTACTGTCTTTAACTAAGGGGGAATGTGGCACCCAAGGGTTAATGTGCCACAAGAACATCAACACAGGTTTAATCCCCACACAACACTACGCTAGAAAGTAGGAGGAGTTTAGATGGCACCTGCACTAGTGGGAGGAGCTAAGTTGTTTACCACAGAGCAGGAGTGACAGTTAGTTCAGTTTAGTCTGGAGCAGGAGCAGAGTCAAGTAGAAGTGGAGGTCCTGAGAGGTCTGAGGAAAGGAGACAGATTAACAGAGGAACATCCCCGGGATAAAGAGTTACCCCAAAAACTTGACCCCAGGGAGGCGCTTAAGACGGATACCGGATCCGAGGCTGTGCCTGAGGCAGACAGGACAGTAAACACCGGCATAGTGAAGGTCCACCATCTTCACTGTACCATAGCAAAGCAACACGGAGGGGTCAGTGATACAGAGGACTGAAGTTGCCCAGCAGATTGGTACCCGTGAGCAGAGACAGGGTCAGCAGTTCAGCTACAAGCAGCAGCAGGGCCACACACAGCGCTTAAGTAGGAAGCCAAGGACCCGGTCAGGGTGAGAGCAACCCGGTACAGACTCCGTGGACAATTCTGTGTAATACCATCTACAAGTAAAGACTTGGAAAACAACAGAAACCGTGAGTGTGTGTGATCCTTATACTGAAGCCCTCATATACTGCGATTACCTCTACTCTCATCATCTCTACTGCTACCCCTACTCTCCTGCAGCATCAATAACTATCCTCACAGACTTTAACTACTACTTCCACTGCCCCGGGGAACACAGTTCTGCCCACAGGAATTATTCTATCCAGGCTGCTATCCCATCATCCCCGGAGGTTCTGCAGCAGCGGCGGCCCCATTACTGGCCGCATATAGTGGGTGGCGTCACGAGTGACAAATCCCCTGTAAATAACCCCCATTTTATTGTGCGGGCCCGGGACACGGTCCGGACCAGGACTGCCGTGACATCCCCCAGCAGTACACCGGTCCGGCACCGAGTACCCTCGTCCCAGTGGGCTCCACACATACAGACTCCAGTAGGTCTCCTGCAGTATTTGCGGCGGCTGTGGTGTAATTCTACTGAAGATTCATTAGAGAAATCCACCGTCTGCCACTTTTCCAGCATCCATCTGTTTAGCAGGCTGTGGGACTTTGTAAATGCCACACAGTTTTTTATTTGCCTTTTGTTTAGTGCTGGCTTCTGGGCACTGATTCGACCATGGAGACCATTTCGAGACAGAATCCTACAAACTGTTCTAGTTGACCCAGGGTCTTGAGGTGTCCAGGCCTGTTGGAGCTCTGCTGCAGTGGAAGAGGGGCGTGCTTTGGATTTTCTAACCAACAAACATTCCTCCTGAGCAGTTGTCTTGTGGGGTCTGCCAGACCTGGGCTTGTCAAACACATCTCCAGTCTCTTCAAATCTTTTTCAATTCTTTGTATTTGACGCTGAGACACATTAGGGCCGCTTTACACACACAGATATCTGTGACCAACTTCTGAACAGATCTCTGGTTGCAGTGAAATCATGGACACATTGTTCCATTTTGTGGCTGTGCACAAAATGGAACAGTGTGTTCATGATTTCACTGCAACCAGAGATCTGTTCAGAAGTTGGTCACAGATATCTGTGTGTGTAAAGCGGCCCTTAAAGGTGCCAGCCACCTCTGCAGCGGATCTGATTTTCAGCCTCTTGATAATCAAGGCTTTGGTTGCAGGGTGGATTTTTGGCATGTTTTCAGAGCTCAAGTTGCAGTTCAAGTGAAGGTCTAGGGTGCTGTGTTTCTTTTTAGACACACCCACTAATTAACTGATCATTTACTGAGCACAGATGAGGATGTAAACTAGGATTGGGTGCATTCTATGACCAGACGACAAAACGTTTGTCTTGCTAAAATCTGACCATTCTGTGTTCATTAAATGATCAATATTTTAACATTGATGCCAATTTATTTTCTTAACCTAAACCAAATTAGGAGGGTTTCAGCTTTCAAAAGAGTACCGTATATACTCGTGTATAAGCCGACCTGTGTATAAGCCGACCCCCCTACTTTTGCCCCCAAAACCTGGGAAAACCTATTGACTCGTCTATAAGCCGAGGGTGGACCCCAGCACAGGTATACAGGCCCTCCCAGTGGTATACAGGCCTCCCCAGTGGTATTATACAGCAGCCTCCCCAGTGGTAGTATACAGCAGTCTCCCCAGTGGTAGTATACAGCAGTCTCCCCAGTGGTAGTATACAGCAGTCTCCCCCTGTGGTAGTATACAGCATTCTTCCCCTGTGGTAGTATACAGCAGCCCCCCCCTGTGGTATATACAGGCCCCCCTGTGGTAGTATACAGCAGCCCTCCCCCACCCCGTGGTATATACAGGTTCCCCTGTGGTAGTATACAGCAGCCCTCCCCCCCTGTGGTATATACAGGCCCCCCTGTGGTAGTATACAGCAGCCCTCCCCCTGTGGTATATACAGGCCCCCCTGTGGTAGTATTCAGCAGCCCTCCCCCCCTGTGGTATATACAGGCCCCCCTGTGGTAGTATACAGCAGCCCTCCCCCCCTGTGGTATATACAGGCCCCCCTGTGGTAGTATACAGCAGCCCCCCTCCCCCCCCCCGTGGTATATACAGGCCCCCCGTTGATGCTGCCGCACACCTGTAAAAGAAGTGCTTTCATACTTATTCTCCTCGCTGTCACCGCGCGCGCATCCCCCGCTCTCCTTCCTGCTTGTACCCAGCGTCCATCCACGTGACCGCGCACAAGTAATGACGTCATTACAGGTGCGCGGTCACGTGGATGGACGCCAGGTACAAGCAGGAAGGAGAGCGGAGGATGCGCGCGCGGTGACAGCGAGGAGGATAAGTATGAAAGCTCTTCTTTCACAGGTGTGCGGCGGCAGCAACGGGGGGCCTGTATATAGCACAGGGGGGGGGGCTGCTGTATATACCACTGGGGGGGCCGTCACTGACTCGTGTATAAGCCGAGGGGGGAACTTTTCAGCACAATTTTTGTGCTGAAAAACTTGGCTTATACACGAGTATATACGGTAATTTATACAATCAATGGATGAATTTAACATCAGGTTATAAGCTTTTATTTACATAACATGGTTAAGCGACATAACGTCTGTCAGGGAGTGTATAACTACTTGGTTTAAAATCCTAAAAATGAAAAATTCAAACTTTGTGAAATTTTCACATTTTTTCTCACACTTGTTATCTCCATAAATAAATGCAGTTCATAGCAATCAAAATTTACCACTAACATGAAGTACAATGTAGTTAGAAATTAGATTAACACAAAAGACAGTGTACCAACTGAGTTTACACACCTAAGGGGGTATATAGCCCTAGTGTACAAAAACACACAAGACTTGATAACCTTCAAAACCAGGGTCCAACTGAGTTAGTTAAATCAGGTGTCTACTCCATATGTGTGCTTACATATGTGGTTATTTAGTTATTTAGTCATTCCACCATATTAATAGATGTTAAAAGGTAAAGGGATTATCTACTGCTGGAAATCTGTCAATATTGACTTTAATTTCTTTACAACCCTCCCTTTAAATCCACATGCACACATATGTGCATTACCTCAGATTACTCAAATATAGGTAATGAACTTTTTTTCACAAGTAGTAATTTCTATATCAATGTTATTAATGTGTTATCAGAACAACACTAACATCAATATACAATCTAATCAATACTCATCCTGCCCCTATAGTTTGCAGTGAGCACATTATATATGTGCACTTTATTATACACGATCTATGTGCAATTGAATATTATAAAGTACAATGTGTCACAAAAACCATTATCAGCATCACAGAGAAATATTGAAGCGTTCCAGAATTATTACCTTATGAAGTGACACTGGTCATAATTGTAAAATTAATGGGTGAAGGGGTTAAGGTAAATAAGCAGAAGGAAGAAATCTTTGTATCACGAAAGCGGTTCTTAAGCAGACAAATATGTATGCTAGTTGAAGCAAGTGTTACCAAACTAGCACACCAGTTCTACTACATAGAGCTGAAGATGTAGTGGCACAGCAAGGAGCATTTAGCACTCATTACATGGACTTTGAGAGTACTAGTGAGGAGTTTACCAAAGTACTTCAGGCAGTGGCAATGGCATCCTCACTAAACTGGGAGTTGAGAGGTTTTTCTCGCACCCATTGACTTGTATTGGCGAGATACGCAGCCACTTGCATTGCTGTGCCTTGTCCCGCAAGCCAAATATTGAACAGAAAAACTTGCAGATATGCTCTATCCTATTGTTTAACATTGGTTTGAGTGTTTTCTCGAATTGCACTCGCAGATTTCATACGTAGATGTTCCCGAACTTTATAGCTGATAAACATAAGTGGTGAACTAGAGGTGGGAAAACACATTTGTAAATGACTGAATTTGATTGCTAAACTTTTGCTCTAATAATATATAGTATGTCTCTTTGGTTTTCTTTTAGGTACCAAGCCGTAATCATGACAATTGGGAAGAGACAGATCACAGTTTAACTAAATGTCCTCCAAACTGTGAAGCCCATTATACGAATTAGCCATGTGAAGATTGTATATTAAGATGGGATAGTTTTACATACAGATATTATGTATGAATGAAGTCGTTTCTTTATATCTGGCTCATGTTATATCATAAATGGCCAAAAGTGTTGGCACCCTTGAAATTGTTCCAGAAAATATAGCATTTCTCTCAGGAAATTATTGTAATTGTACATTTTGTCATTCACATGTTTATTTCCTTTGCATGTATTGGAGGAAGACAAAACCAGAGGTAGAAAGGCAAATTGGACAAATCATTTTTTGCTTTATAAGACACACCGAATTATAAGACGCCTCCCAAATTTGGTGAGGGAAAAGAGAATAAAATAATTTTGAATGTTAAATGGCGTCTATCTTATAATGTCAGTGTCATCTTACAATTAATATATATGTCCCCCATCGAGGAATATAGCCTCCCCATTCTGGATATGGCCCCAAAATCCTGGATATGGTTCCCCCATCCTGGTATATAGCCCTCTTATCCTGGTACATGGCCCCCACCATCCTGGTACATGGCCTCCCATCCTGGATAAGGCCCCCCTTCCTGGTACATAGCCCCCTTGTCCTGGTACATAGCCTCCTCATATTCAATATGCCCCCCCATCCTGGATATAGTCCCCCTCGTCCTGGTACATAGCCCCCTTGTTCTGGATATACGGCCTCCATTCTTGATGTGTTCCCCCCATCCCGGAAATGACCCTCTTGTCCTGCTCCATAGCCTCCTTGTCTTGGATATGGCCCCCCATCCTGGATGTGGCCCCCTTGTCCTGGTACATAGCTCTCTTAGCTCCTTGTCTTGGATTTGGCCCCCCATTTTGAATATGGTCTCCCCATCCTTGATATGGCCCCCTTGTCCTGGTACATAGCCTCCTTGTACATATCCAAAATAGTGGGTGAGTACAGGCTCATATAAAATGTGCCGCTTTCCCTTTCCACCTCTCAACATGGCTTAGCACTGAGGTAATAGACAGGGAGCTGCAGTGCATATTAAATGAGCATAATGAGCAGGGGCACGTGACCACAAGTGGCAGCTCCAGCCAGCTCCAGCCTCCTCCAGCCCCACCCCTCCCCTATAGCCTGTATTCAGATAACATGATGCACCCCCCACATTCCCCAAACATTTGGGGGAACAAAAGTGCATTTTATTATCCAAAAATATGGTAATTTAACATGAAACAACAAAAATCAACCAAAAAAATTGTTGGCAACCTCAACTTAATACTTGGTTGCACAATCTTTGAAAACATAACTGCAATCAATCGCTTTCTATAACCATCAACAAGCTTCTCTCACTTCTCAAGTAAAACTTTAGACCACTATTCCTTTGCAAACTACTTTAGTCTCTAATATTTGAAGGGTGCCTTCTCCCAACAGCAATTTTAGGATCTCTCCTCAGGTGTTCAGTGAGATTTAGATCTGGACTCATTGCAGGAAACTTAAGAAAGCTTCAGCACTTTGTTTCCATCCATTTTATGGGTGCTTCTTCAAATACGTTTGGGGTCATTGTCTTTCTTGAAGAACCATGGCCTATGACAAGAAACATTTTTCTGACATTGAGCTCTACTGTTATGAGGTACCACAACAGAGAGTGTTGTTTTATATTTCAGGTGTCAGAAAATCACAGCACATGGCTGCACACACTCTTGAGCTGGTATGATCTGATTTGCTTTCCAGATAGCGGCGCAGATTTTGTTTAGTCTGGTGCTGCAAGGGTTAAAGCAGTTCTTTTGGTCTCCTAGGCTTACTATCCTGGGTTACCTCAGCTGTTCTGATTTTTCCACTCCAATCTACTATAAATATTAATCTCTCAGTTTGGTAGTTGCCAGTTATAGCTTGCAATATCTTGGTCTTGGAGTGAAGTTGTGAGCAGTAGACACAGAAGTTGTTCAAAGGGAACCTGTTATGCTGTTTATTCCCTCCCAGCTATCACAATCTTTTCTTTAGCAGACAAAGCATTTATACAATTACATTTTCTTATGGAAATGAGGCAGTCAGTCTACACCTTGGAGAATGTAGTCACTCTGGCAGGTTAATAGTTAACATTTCAGCCGAATGTCAGAACATGCTGCGAGACCTGATGTGATATCATAACCATGTGACTATAATAGGTGGAGCAAAGTCTTCATAGAGTATAATGATTTGGCTTGCTTAGCTCCACCCATTATGGTCACATGATCGTCACATCACACAGGTCCTAATGGCAAGAGAAGTTAATAGTGAGTTAACTATTAACTTGCCAGATAGACTACAGTCTCCAAGATGTAGACTGACTGCCTCATTTACATTATAAAATGTAAGTGTATAAATGCTTTTTTTCACCTTTACCATTGCACTATTAGCTCAGACAGGGACGATTAGAATAGTACTATGAAGCTGCAGGGACAGATAGTGATAGATGGGGGCATAAAGTAGCTGACAGGTCCCCTTTAAGCAGCCATTTCTGAAATGTGCTGCTTGGAAGTTTGATTGGAGCTTTCCCATCCTGAATTCCCTTTTTGATTTGTCTCGCTATGTTCTCTCCTTTACTCCTACCTGCAGTTTAATATGCATTGTACAATTGCTGTTTGTTGTACCCTTCTCTGTTGATTTCCCTTTGTGCCTTTATCCAAGAGTGGGAAGAGTGTCCAGGAACTGCCCTGAAGTAGTACCTGGTGCCTATTGTCAGCCAAGTACAGCCTCACAATGAGAGTCTCTGGTGAAAGCTAGATAGGCACTTAGTCATGCCATTCTCAGGGTCAGCCTGTTTTTTTGAGCAGTTAGACTTCATCCCTCCATGACTTTCATTTTGTAGCGTGAAATTACCACTGGCCTTCCCTGATTTGGATCTACTATAGAGCCTGCCTCTGCTCTAGCTGAGCAGCTACTGAATTGGTCACTGTAAGTGCAGATCTGCATTCTGTGATATTACAATTCCTCTCATAGACCCCAGGTTTAGTCGCTGCTGCTCCCAGGACAGTCCCCATTGGAGCCTAAATTGACATTGCCAGATAGATTCTCCAGGGGTCAGGACCAGTTTATGGTGATACGAGAGGCCTGTAAATTTTACTTTAGGCTTTGACCACACTCCTCTGGTCCTGAGAAGCAGAGGGTGGGGATAGTTATCATCCTTCCCCAGGAGAGCCTTCAAACTTGGGATTTCACTCTCCTGCCTTGTTCTTAGTTGCACCCGATGTCAGAGTCGGGAGAGAGATCTCCCATCTGAGGAGTTCTGTTTTGAGTTCCACAGATGGTCCACAGACACCAGATGGAATGATCTCACACTTTAGAATAATTGTTGCCAGGGTCTCTCTGAGTAAGTAAAAACTGTATTTGTACTGTATATGACTCTTGGTTCCCTGGAGGCTGCCATGTCTCTGGCTATCTGTGTTAACCGTCGTCACCATGAAAGAGTTGATTTTTTTCTCATTAATGTACACTCTGCACCTCATCTTGACAGAAATGTAGATATTTGTGCAAATTTATTAAAAAAGTAAAAATGAAATATCACATGGTCATAAGTATCCAGACCCTTTTCTCAGGATTGAGTAGAAACACCCCTTTGAGCTAGTACAGCCATGAGTCTTCTTGAGAATGATGCAACAAGTTTACACACCTGGATTTGGGGATCCTTTGCCATTCTTCCTTGCAGATTCTCTCCAGTTCCGTCAGGTTGGATGGTGAACGTTGGTGGACAACCATTTTCAGGTCTCTCCAGAGATGCTCAATTGGGTTTAGGGTAGGTCTCTTGCTGGGCCAATTAAGAATGGTCTCAGAGTTGTTCTGAAGCCACTCTTTTGTTACTTTAGCTGTGTGATTAGGGTCATTGTCTTGTTGAAAGGTGAACCTTCGGCCAAGTCTGAGGTCCAGAGCACTCTGGAAGAGGTTTTCATCCAGGATATCTCTGTACTTGGCCGCATTCATGTTTCCTTCAATTGCAACCAGTCATCCTGTCCGTGCAGATGAAAAACACCCCCATAGCATGATGCTCCCACCACCATGTTTCACTGTTAGGATTGTATTGGGCAGGTGATGAGCAGTGCCTGGTTTTCTCTACACATACTGCTTTGAATTATCACCAAAAAGTTCTATCTTCATCTCATCAGACCAGACCAGAGAATCTTATTTCTCATAGTTTGGGAGTCCTTCATGTGTTTTTTTTTTTGCAAACTCTATGCGGGCTTTCATATGTCTTGCTCTGAGGAAAGACTTCTGTCGGGCCAGTCTGCCATAAAGGCCCAACTGGTGAAGGGCTGCAGTGATAGTTGACTTTGTGGAACTTTCTCCCATCTCCCTACTGCATCTCTAGAGCTCAACCACAGTGATCTTTAGGTTCTTCTTTACCTCTCTCACCAAGGCTCTTCTCCCATGATTGCTCAGGTTGGGAAGACTTCTCGTGGTCCCAAACATCCCAAACATCTTTTATATAAGGATTATGGTGGCCACTAAGCTCTTGGCAATATTGCGTACTGCAGAAATTCTTTTGTAACCTTGGCCAAATCTGTGTCTTGCCACAATTCTGTCTCTGAGCTCCTTGGGCAATTCCTTTGAGCTTATGTTCTCATTTGGTCTGACATGAAATGTGAGCTGTGAGGTCTTGTATAGACAGGTGCATGCCCTTCCAAATCAAGTCCTATCAGTTTAATTAAACACAACTGGACTCTAATGAAGGAGTAGAACCAACTCAAGGAGGATCATAAGGAAATGAACAGCATGTGACTTAAATATGAGTGTCTGAGCAAAGGGTCTGAATACTTATGACCAAGTATGTGATATTTTCAGTTTTTCTTTTTTAATAAATTTGCACGAATATCTACATTTCTGTTTGTTACAATCAAGATGGGGTGCAGAGTGTACATTAATGAGAAAAAATGAACTTTTTTGAATTTACCAAATGGCTGCAATGAATCAAAGAGGGAAAAATTTAAAGGGATCATAATACTTTCCATACCCATTGTGTTATCATCTACCGGTTTTCAAATGGATCCTGCTAAAGTCAGGTCAGTTCTGGACAGGGATCTTTCTGAAAATCTGAAGGCTTTGCATCTGTGTCTTGGTTTTAACAATTTTTATCACAAGTTGATCAAGAACTTTTCAGTAGTAACTAAGCCTTTAATTGATATGACCAAGAAACTGACATATTTTTAAAGTTAGTCTGAACCAGCCTATATTGAGTTTCCAACTTTAAAAATAACTTTTGCTTTTGTTACGGTCATCATACAACTTGATATTACCCAACCATTCATTATAGAAGTAGATGAATCAGAGGTGGAGGTAGGGGCTGTATTGTCACATTGTTCAACCTAATGTCATGTGTGTCTTTTTCTATAAAAAATGTTCTCCCACTGAACAGAATTACCATATTAGCAATAGGGAACTTTTGTCAATGAAGTTGGCTTTTAATGAATGGTGGCATTTTTTGGAGAAGGTACTATATTCAGTCATGGTCATCATTGATCATAAAAATGTAATATATCTGGAATCCGCTAAACGACTTACTCCTAGACAGGCAAGTGGTCTCTGTTTTTCATCAGATTCTATGTTTTTGTAACTTGTTCATGGGTTAAAAACATTAATTTATCTGAGTTTTGCTTTAAAAAATCAGGAGAATTGGGTTAATTATTTACCCTTAGCAGAGTATGTTTTTCAGGACATATGGCTTTTCACCTTCAATTTTGCATGTTTAATGGAAACCATTCTTCAGCAGTCCCTGCAGAGGAGTGATTTTCTTCATTCATTTCTCTGTGTGTCCTAAAGAATTTGAGGGTGATGGGTTCTAAATATAAAAGTATGGTTGATAGTAACCACATGGCTGGTTTAGACCTGTGTGTTGATGATATGGTGTGGTTTTCTACTAAGAACATTAAATTTAAGGTAAAAAGGAGAAGGTAGCCCAGCTTCCGTTTGATGAATAATGATAATTCTTTATTAATTTCTTAGCAACTTCCAAATTACAGCATGGTCACATGGATCAGCAGGTAGATGACATGGTAGGTGGCTGCTGCCGCTGATAGATCAGGAAGGCGGCTCGTGGGGAGCTAGCCGCGGTCCTGAACTGTCAGGAGGGGCCGGCGGTGAGCTTCAGCACCATGGAGCTGTCCCCTCTGACAGATCAGGAACCTGAGTTATCAGCGGCTGCAGTTGCGCCGGCTGCACACCGGACCTGAGGGCAAATTAGCCCTCCAGTTCTGTGTGCTGATCCGGTCAACGGCTGTCTGCCTCAAGCGGACAGCCCTGGATCGGATCCCAACCGTAGTGTGAAGCCGGCCTAAGTAATTGGTGTTTAAAATCCCCGCCGCATGAAGAAAGGTTTAATTTCTCTATGCCTCAGATTTCTAGGTTGTCGGTACATTTATTATGTTGGAAAATAAAATGTTTAGAAACTGTTGAATGATTTTTATTTATACCAATGGCAGAACCATAGTTGTTAATGTCACACAGATGTTCACCAATATGGACTCTTAATTTTCTCGTGATGCAGCCTATATGTTTTAGATTGCATGCAGTGCACTTGATACAGTATACCACATTTTTAGTACAGCAATTAATGAATTCTCTGATAGGGTATGAATGTGACCAATCAAAGTCTTGAAATGAGTCACATTTCTTTTTTTTTTTTTGGTAAATATATTTTTATTGGGTTTTATAACATCAAAGACAAACAGTGTCACAAGACATAGAAACAAGCAAACATAGGAATAGAGCCGAGAAGACTGGATAACATTAGTTAACAAGTAAAGGAATGCCTTCTCTATACTCTTGAATTGCAACACCTAGCTAATTGAGACAATACAACAAGATATGGGTGTGCATCATCGTAGAAAGACCCTCCAACGGGAAAGTCAGAATAGTTGAAGGATCCCCTCCTGCCTTCTATTTGTGAAGGGGGGTTGGGAGAAGGAGAACATACTTGCTACTTGTCGGTCGCCCGAGAGGATGAGTCACATTTATTAGTAAATTTATATGTGTGACAAGATCTAGTACCACATTTAAAAAACCTTTCAAATGTAACCAACATGGAGGGAGAATTTTAGATCTATACAAACTAGGAGATAATATGTTGCCCAGTGATGGTGCTTTTTTGGTGAATATATTACATCCTGATGATAAAATCGAGATTAGAGATCCTCATAAAGGATTGTTAAATTTTTCTGGATGATTCTGCTGATCTCATTAAAGTGTGGATTATACTGGAGTGAAATAACCAATTTTGGGGAGGTATCAATTCTGTTATTAGTTTTATTACCAATGAGATTGCTACAGTTTTTGGACCCCACTATTTTACGTGCACTTTCCAATAATCTCTTGGGGTAACTGCAGTGTCTCATGCGCAGACAATATCTGATTCAGAATTGAAAGCAGATTTACTGCTGCAGTTCCTGAGAACCGGGATTCCTCGTTTTGTATGAGGAGGGTGACAGCTTCTGGCAAGAAGAATGGTATTACCTGAAGTGGGCTTACGATAGAGGATTGTGGACACTTTTTCATCTTTAAACCCTGAGAGTGTAAGATCTAGGAAGTTTATATTGGTCGGGCGATGGAAAATTGTGAAAGATAAATTTAAAGTGTTGCAATTTAAATAGGCAGAAAATTCTTCAATAAGCTCCACTGGCCCTGACCAAATGAACAGTTGATCGTCTATAAATCTAAAGTAGTAGATGATGAAAGCAGTATAGGGATTACTAGTGCAGAAGAGATCATTTTCTTCTCAATATGCCATTCCATGGTTGGCTACTGAAGGGGAGAATTTCGCACCCATTTACACACCTCTATGCTGTTTATAAAAAACTGAATTAAACATAAAAAAATTGTTGGTCATCAGAAAAGCTACGGTGTGTATTATGCATGTTTGTTATAGTTATATTTAAACAAGTTAAACTGCAAAGCATCAACTGCTACATTAAGAGGGATAGAGGTATATAGTGAGATGACATCGCAACCTATCCATGTGAAAGAATCATGCCAAGTAATGTTAGACAATTGACCAAGAATGTCACCCGTGTCTTTTAAGTAACCCGGAGTTCGATGTACAAGAGGTTGTAAGAGGTGATCAACCCACTCCCCCATGTGTTCCATGATTGAACCAATGCCAGAGATAATCGGTCGCATGCGGATCTTAGGTAAACCATGCATGATAGGAATGGTTAAAATATAATCTAATTGTTTTTCTGTGAGGAGGCCAGATTGACAACCTTCATCAACAATCAGTTTGATTTGTTCTAAAATCCCTTTGCTAGGGTTTGCCCCAAGTTTGGAATAGGTAGACGTGTCTTGTAGCATGAGCTCCATTTAACAGCAATAATCAGCTGCACCCATGGCAACTACGACAACTCCTTTGTCTGACATGTGAAAGACAACGTCATCCATTTTTTTAAAATTCAATTAGGGCTGCCCACTGCTGAACAGAAAGATTATTTTTTATTTTAACATTGATAATAGAATCCCTATACTGTTTTAGTTCTTGCTCAATTATCAATGGAAATCTATCCATGCATGGAGGACGAGACTCAATTGGATAAAAATATAGATTTTTTTGTGATGAAATTAGATAGATTTTTTACCTTTCTCAGTTGTGATTGGTCATTATCTAGATCTTCAAGGGAGATGGTGGTACATTGAGTTTTAAAGTCCATTAGCCTATATGGATTATCAGAAACCGCCTCATAAGAAAAATTTCCAATATTTTCATCATTAAAAAAATGTTTTTTTATAGTGAGCGGTTGATATCCATAAGAGTATTGAAAAGATTAAAGTAATTTGTAGGTATATCTTACTACTATACTTTCATACAATGGAGGGAAGAGAAATTGTTGACAGAAACTTTCCAAATAAGGGAGATGTTAATTAGCACAAAAAGAGAGAAAAAATACTAAGAAGAATAATAATAATTATATACAAGGAACTAATGATGAAGAAAAACATTTTATAATATGTATTTAATTCATTTAAAAGGCAAGAACCCAATACTGAGGAGGTTAATTACACCTCGCTTTGGGTGGTTCTTCTTCAACTAATTAAAACACACCTTGCAATTAGAGTACCGTAATTGGAGTACCATACTGCACATTTATATAAATACTATGGTATTTTGCTAACAGAAGGAATCTAGCTGAAACGCGTTGTATGCCCCTTATATATATTTTATATTTTTATATTTTCATTTTTTGTTTTCATTTTGTAATGTTTTAATAAACGTGTAAAGAAATATCACGATTCCCTATCTCTCTAATTGTGGGAGCGCCTGTTCCACACCCCCGGATATTATACTCCGAAAATATTTGGTGCAATAGAAAGGTTATGGTTCAGAGGAAAGAATGTGGGCACCAGCATCCGATATTCGTGCAGTCAGGCTGGTCCTGTCCTTTCATGCCTCAAAACCAGATAAACTGGATCCGGAGTTCCCTTTTAGGAGGGGAGTACTGTCACAGTGGTACCACAACAGGGAGTGATCTCCTCTATTTATGGTTTTTGAAGATCACAGCACATGGTTGCATGCATCCTTGTACTTGTTAGATCTGCTTTCTTTCCAGTTAGCTGTGCTGATTTTCCTTGGTAAGATGCTGCAACTGGAGGAGGCGATGATGAAGAAAGAATAACGCCGCCCAGCGGGGAGTGTGCTGCGGCATCGAGGAGGGCAGAATGGAGCCTGGCCCGCCTTTACAGTCCCCAGCCTCAGGGACTTTGTAAGATATAAGCTATTTTTCTGCTGTTTTATAGGGCAAATTTAACTCAGAGAAACATAGATAGGGAGCAGCTAGGAAGGTGCAGGGACAGGTAGTGATAGTGTAGGAGCTAAGATCCAGGTGACAGGTTCCCTTTAATCTGTTCTTTTGGTCTCCTAGGCTTTTTATCCTGGGTTACACTCCCATCTGCTATAAAAATTCACCTCTGAACATGGGTAGTTGCCAGTGATAGCTTGATATACCTTCGTCTTGGAGTCGAATTGTGAGCTATTGACAAAGTCATTTAGGATGCCCGTAGTTTGCTGCTTGAAAGTTTGTTAAAGGGAACCTGACCTCTACAAATGACCCCCCAGCCTGTTTTAACCTATCCCTGCACCATAGTAATCCATTTGTAACCATCCCTTTCTGTCCATAAACCGCTATGTAAAAGTTTATAAAAGTAGTTTATTCACCTCTTATTCTGCAGCTTCTCATTATATGAGAAGCCGCAAAAGGCAGGCTTATGTGGCTCTCCCCACCGGCGGCGTGTTAATTATGCACGCCCACATGGGCGCGCTACACAGCAGAGACATTGCTTGTCCTGCAAGGGGGCGGTACAGGCGATATGACGCGATTTTCGTCATATCGCCTGTACCGCCCCCAGGCAGCACGAGCACAGTGTCTGCTCTATAGCACGCCCCTTTAATGTTTTATCATCCTTAATTCCATTTTTGGTTTCACTAATCCACTCCCAGTACTCTTACTAACAGTTAGGTGTGCATTGTAGGATTGCTGTTTATTGTACCCTTGTCTGTTGTTTTCCTTTTGTATCTTTATCCTAGATTAGGACTAGTGTTCTTGCTGCCCTGCGCACTAGTCAGGGTTGTGTTCAGGGAAAGACAAGGATGGGAACGTGATCACTGCACGGGGGAAAGAACCTATGTAAAAATGTCAGGGAGCTTACGGTTGCTCAGGAAAAGTGTCAGGGGTTGTTCCTCCATATGCTTCCCTACTGAAGGTTTATACCTTCAATTGTCTTGCCCTGCACCATCCAGCCCGGTTGGTGGAGATCAACAACTAGGAGCAACCCTGGAGTGGTACCTGGTGTCTATTGTCAACCACCTCAAACCTCACCATCAGAGGCTCTGGTGAAAACTATTTAGCACTTATTCATGCCCCTCTCAGGTTAAGCCTGGTTCTGGGAGCAGTTTGTCTACGTCACTCGCTCTACATCTTGCTGCATAACAGCTATATTGTAATCCAAAATCCTTTGGTAATTTATAGATTTCATTATGCGTTTCACACTGTCATGGCACCTAGTGCCTGAAGCTCCAAAGCATCCTCAAAACACAATTGAACCTACACCACATTTGATTGTAAGTAAGGTGTTCTTTCCTATATAGGCCTCATTCCATTTTTAGTAAACAGAAGAACTATTCGTTTTAACAGAAAGCTGTATCTTCGTCTCGTCTGTCAACAAGATGCTTTCCCAGAAGAATTTTGGCTTTCTCATGTACATTTTGGAAAGCTGCAGTCTAGCTCTTTTTCTTTCTCTGTGTGAGTAGTGAGGTCCCCCAGGGCTCCTGCCATAGCATTTTATTTTATTCAAATGTAAACTGACTGATAGTGCTGACACTGATGCAACCTGAGCCTGGCTTGAATTTCTTTGGAACTTGATTGCGGCTGCTTATCCACCATTGGGACGATCCTATGTTGCAACTTTTCATCAATTTTCTCTGCTGTCCACAGGGAGATGAGCTACACATGCTTGAAACAAAGTTGTTCATCCATACTTCTGGAAAGGTGCCAATTGAGAATAAGCAAACCCAACATGTACTTCTCAATGAAGTCTGTGTTACTGTTTGGATTTGAGTTTGGCTAGGGGGCTGCAAAAGGCAGCAAAATGAGTATTAAAATCAGTTATATGATACTTATCAACCTCCATGCTGTTCTGACACTACTTCCAGGTTTGTTCATTAAACCTTATGAACATTGCTCTGCTTCCTAGCCCATCCTCTGAGACAGTATATGTGATTGATTACAATCAGACTGCACCCCCACCCTCTGTGCACCAGCACCCTCTGTGCATCTGTAATTGGTTGCCATACACATAGTGTAAAAATATATATATAATTTAAAAAAACAGCATGGGGTTCCCCATATTTGTGATCCCCGATGCAGATAACGCGTATGGCCGGAGACTGTCTGTTTTATATTGGCTGGGCATCAAAATAAGGGGGACCCCACCTCATTTATTTTTATTAAAAAAAATAATTAAAAAAACGCTGTGGGGCCCGCCAATTTTGATAACCAACCAAGATAAAGAAGACAGCTAGGGACTGATATTTTCACTCTGGGGAGCCTCATGGTTATTGGGCCCCCATGATAAAAGTAAAAACCTTAAACAACCTCAAAATTGGTGCACTTACCTGGCTCATCCTAATTGCCTTGATGCAGTGGCAATCGGGGAAGTATAAGAAGTTAATGACAGCTGTGATTTGTCAAATATCACAGCTGCCATCAAAGCCTAGGTTAGTGATGGGTAGAGTTCTATGAAATCCCCCATCACTAACATGTAAGGCAAAATAAATAAACACAAACAACAAAAAATCTTTTATTTGAACTAGAAAAACCACACACAACCTCTTTCACTCCTTTTATTAACCCCAAAAAAGACCCCAGGTCCGAAGTATTCCAACATATGACATCCCATAAAGATCCTAGCTCTGCTACATCCCAGAGGCTTCAGTGATGGAAAAAGCATCCCACTTACTGCAGCTTCTGGTGTACACTGACACCTATGGGAGAGCAATCAGTTGTGACAAGTGATGACATCACCAGAGGGCTTCCCTGCTGCCGTCAACTAACTCAGTTGAATCCACTGCCAGTTTGCGGGACATGGCGGCATAGCAGTCCAGTAATCCAGCAGCAGGTCCAACTGAGTTCACAGCAGTAGCTTCCAATGCTGTGAAATCCATTGAACCAACTGACTGACTGCAGGACAGCTGTGCCGCCATGTCCTATAATCTGTTAGCCCAGCACCGGAATCAACTGAATGCACTGACGGCCGAAGGGAAGCCCTCGGCTGTGTGAAGTGGTGACGTTACTGAGTTCACTGGCATCAGCACAGAGTGTGGGGGTGCAGTCTGACTGCAACCAATTACAAATGCTCTCACAAAGGGTGGAGGAGGGAAGCAATGAATATTAATGAGGCTTAATGAATGGATGCACAGTTCTCAGTAAGCATGATTTAACTACTTAATCCCTATTTTGCTTCCTTTTGCAGTCCCCTAGTCCTTACTACCAAAATTTTATAGAACAAGTTTTGGTCCCCGTAGACGTTTATAGGGTTTCGGGGTTCAGGCTCAAGTGCGGGTCAAGTCCGGTCTCAAACCGACTTTTTTTTTTTAAATCCGTCCACATCCGATGAACCGAAATATCTGCGAGCTCGACCATCTCTAATGCCAACAATTTTGTTCAGCTCATCTTTGCAGCTTTGCATAAAATTAAGTCCAATTTGCTCTTTTTTTCTCTGTTTTGGTGTTGTTGTTGAAATACACACAAAGGAAATAAATGTGTATAATAAAATGTGTAATTACAATAATTTTCTTGGAGAAATACTTCATTTCCTGGAACAATTTCAAGGGTGCCAATACTTTAGGCCATGACTGTAGATTACAAATTGCAATATTTTATAATACAGTATATACCTAAATACAAGACTGTAAGATGTGTCTGAGTGTTATCTGCATTGCAAGAACACTTCTGCATTAGTCGGGTAATAAAGACATGGTTTATTAGCTTCAGTTTAATACCTGAATCCTCATTAATTAAAAAATCTAAAATTTACTAACCTGTTTTTATTTTGTCTTCTCTAACTTCCTATTGTAAAAGAGGTAAAAAAAAGATTTGCATTAAACATTTATGTATATCGATGTTACACATTTAAGAAGAGTCATGCACATCTTTACCCAAAGCCTTAATGAGACTTTTAAACCCCATTCATGACATATGACGTAAACCTTAACCAGTCGTCATTTGCTTCCAACAGCCGCATGTGGACTGGAGATCCGCCGGTGACTGTTAACCAATTAAACTTCACTGTCAGTCTCAGACAGCGGGACTTAACATGCGTCGGCAGGAGAATCATTCCGTGCTCCCATCGGTGTCCTTCACCTGATTAAGGGGCACCGAAGGGTTATCATGCCAGCGAAGGGGTCAGCTGATGACCCCTGTGTCTGTTATTACAATCCTCCAGTGAACGCAGGCTACAAGCTGGCATTCATAGATCACGATTTCTGCAATGCAAAGCCATGCTGATGCTGATGCATGCTCTGTACAGCACAAGCTATTGGATGAATGCACCTTCAGGTCCGCCAAGTGGACTAGA
The DNA here is from genome assembly GCA_033576535.1 of Allobates femoralis. Taxonomy (NCBI): domain Eukaryota; kingdom Metazoa; phylum Chordata; class Amphibia; order Anura; family Aromobatidae; genus Allobates; species Allobates femoralis. The sequence goes on along the minus strand of JARQOC010000002.1, from coordinate 272,925,066 downwards.
AAATACAGTAACAAATGGGGGAAATAAAGATTTTAAAAATATGAAAAAAAAACCTCAAGTTCAAATGACCATCCTTTTGCCTCATTGGAAATAATACTATGAAAACATAAATAAAAGTATACATGTATGGTACTGCAGCATTCAGGAATGTCTGATCTATCAATATATAAATTAGATTAATCCATTTGGTAAACAGCATAAAAAATATTAAAAACGCCACAATTATATTTTTTTGTGCACTTCAACATGACAATAAAATGCAATTGAAGGCGATCAAAACATTTACCGTATATACTCGCGTATAAGCCCCCTCGGCTTATACGCGAGTATATAAAAAAAAATAAAAAAATACCGCAGCAGCCCCGGAGGTATACAGGCCCCCCATCAAGTTCCAGGGCCCCCCCCACCTTGCGCGCAGCCTGTAAAGGAAAATCATACTTACCAGTGTCCAGTCGCGCCGTCCGCAGCTGCCGACATGACGATCCCGGGCTCCATTCAGCGTCTTCCGCATTTTCTGTAGTCGCGGGCAATGACGTCATTGCCCGCGCGCACAGGAAGTCGGAAGCCGGAAGACGCTGAATGGAGCCCGGGATCGTCATGTCGGCAGCTGCGGACGGCGCGACTGGACACTGGTAAGTATGATTTTCCTTTACAGGCTGCGCGCAAGGTGGGGGGGGCCCTGGAACTTGATGGGGGGCCTGTATACCTCCGGGGCTGTGGCTGTATACAGCCCTGGGGCTGCGGCTGTATACAGCCCTGGGGCTGCTGCTGTATACAGCCCTGGGGCTGCGGCTGTATACAGCCCTGGGGCTGCTGCTGCTGTATATACCTCTGGGGCTGCATATGGGGCTGCATATACCTCTGGGGCTGCATATACCTCTGGGGCTGTATATACCTCTGGGGCTGCATATACCTCTGGGGCTGCTGTATACTACCACTGGGGCTGCTGATGTATATACCACTGGGGCTGCTGCTGCTGTATATACCTCTGGGGCTGCATATGGGGCTGCATATGGGGCTGCATATACCTCTGGGGCTGTATATACCTCTGGGGCTGCATATACCTCTGGGGCTGCTGTATACTACCACTGGGGCTGCTGATGTATATACCACTGGGGCTGCTGCTGCTGTATATACCTCTGGGGCTGCATCTGGGGCTGCATATGGGGCTGTATATGGGGCTGTATATGGGGCTGCATATACCTCTGGGGCTGCATATACCTATGGGGCTGCATATACCTATGGGGCTGCATATACCTCTGGGGCTGCATATGGGGCTGCATATACCTCTGGAGCTGCATATACCTCTGGGGCTGTATATACCTCTGGGGCTGCTGTATACTACCACTGGGGCTGCTGCTGTATACTACCACTGGGGAGGCTGCTGTATACCTCACTGCTGGGGGTTGTATACCTGTGCTGGAGTCCACCCTCGGCTTATACGCGAGTCAATAAGTTTTCCCAGTTTTTGGGGGCAAAAGTAGGGGGGTCGGCTTATACACGGGTCGGCTTATACACGAGTATATACGGCGTATATACTCGCGTATAAGCCGAGTTTTTCAGCCCAAAAATTGGGCTGAAAAGTCCCCCCCTCGGCTTATACGCGAGTCATACGGCCCCCCTCAAAGTTTGGCGCCCCCACCTCAGTTTCTGGGCCCCCCCGCATGCAGCGCTGCACATATACATTACGTGTCTAGCAGCTGTTACCCTCCGGTGGCAGATCGCGGCTCCCGGCTCCGGGCTCCATCTTCCTCTCTGTCTTCCTGGTTGTCATGTGACCGGCGCGATGACGTCATCGCGCCGGTCACAAAGCAGGAAGACAGCGAGGAAGATGGAGCCCGGAGCCGGGAGCCGCGATCTGCCACCGGAGGGTAACAGCTGCTAGACACGTAATGTATATGTGCAGCGCTGCATGCGGGGGGGCCCAGAAACTGAGGTGGGGGCGCCAAATTATGAGGGGGGCCCTGCTGGGGCCCTGTATACTACCACTGGGGCTATATACTACCACTGGGGCTATATACTACCACTGGGGCTATATACTACCACTGGGGCTATATACTACCACTGGGGCTGTATACTACTACTGGGGCTATATACTACCACTGGGGCTATATACTACCACTGGGGCTATATACTACCACTGGGGCTGTATATATACTACCACTGGGGCTATATACTACCACTGGGGCTGTATACTACTACTGGGGCTATATACTACCATTGGGGCTATATACTACCACTGGGGCTGTATGTATACTACCACTGGGGCTATATACTACCACTGGGGCTGTATATATACTACCACTGGGGCTATATACTACCACTGGGGCTGTATACTACTACTGGGGCTATATACTACCATTGGGGCTATATACTACCACTGGGGCTGTATGTATACTACCACTGGGGCTATATACTACCACTGGGGCTATATACTACCACTGGGGCTGTATACTACTACTGGGGCTATATACTACCACTGGGGCTATATACTACCACTGGGGCTGTATGTATACTACCACTGGGGCTATATACTACCACTGGGGCTGTATACTACCACTGGGGCTATATACTACCACTGGGGCTGTATACTACCACTGGGGCTGTATATATACTACCACTGGGGCTATATACTACCACTGGGGCTGTATATATACTACCACTGGGGCTATATACTACCACTGGGGCTGTATACTACTACTGGGGCTATATACTACCACTGGGGCTATATACTACCACTGGGGCTATATACTACCACTGGGGCTGTATATATACTACCACTGGGGCTATATACTACCACTGGGGCTGTATATACTACTGGGGCTGCGTGTATACTACCACTGGGGCTGCTGCTGTATACTACCACTGGGGCTGCTGCTGTATACTACCACTGGGGCTGCTGTATATACCTCTGGGGCTGCTGTATACTACCACTGGGGCTGCTGCTGTATATACCACTGGGGCTGCTGCTGTAACACTGCTGGGGCCTGTATATACCACTGGGGAGGCTGCTGTATACCACACTGCTGGGGGCTGTATACCTGTGCTGGGGTCCACCCTCGGCTTATACACGAGTCAATAAATTTTCCCAGGTTTTGGGGGCAAAAGTAGGGGGGTCAGCTTATACACGGGTCGGCTTATACACGAGTATATACGGTACATTTTTTGCTTAATTTTTTTTTCTCTATTTGCCTCCTCTAAAACCTGGGTGCGTCTTATAGTCCGGTGCGTCTTATAATCCGAAATATACGGTACCATGTAAATTTGTTGAAGGCTTGGAAAGACAGAGAATGTATGGTGACTGATATAACCCTGGTCCTATCTTCTTCGGACCTTCTAACACCGGCCAAGGAGAAAAACAGTTATGAGAAAACTGGGCTGAAGATAGGGGACACTCTCACAAAATAACAGAGATGAGAGACTGGGAAATTAGTGCATTATAAAATGGATGTATACTCAGATCTGCCTGCCAAATGTCCATAATTCAGCATGACATTGTAACCAATCCTCACGTAAAGGTAAGAATTAAACCATATGGTGTACTGAAGGCTCTTAGGCAAGCCATCGTGGATGAGGTGAAAAATATGCTTCAGCTAGGGGTTATTCAAAAATCCAGGAGTCCCACTTGTCTCAAGGGTTAGTGGACTTACTCAGAACCACATGTATTTAATTGCAAACCCACAAAAATGTGTAATAGATTTCAAGGAAGCCCGTTGCTTGGGTTATGGGGTTGACCGAGGGGTTATAAAATGACAAATGAACAAAATTGAGGCCATTCATAACTGACCCCTTACCACGAAGCAGGTAAGAGCTTGCCTTGGCATAACTGGTATTACAGGCATTTCATACCCAATTTTGCTAGGAGAGCGGCACCCTTGACTAATCACTTAAAAGTTGGTTATGTTGCACTGGAACGAAACTTCCAGCAGAGGAAGCGTTCCCGTCACTTAAGTTGGTCCTGTGCGAACAACCCATCCTCACTAATCCTGATTTTAAAAGGAGTTTGTAATGCAGTCAGATGCTTCTGAGATGGGTCTTGAAGTGGTTCTGTCAAAGGATATAAATGATGATGAGCAACCGGTCCCCTAATTTAGTAGGTAGATCACCCCAGCAGAGAAAAATTATAGCATAGTGAAGAAGGAGTGTCTTGCCATAAATGGGCGCTGGATTCCCTACACTATTACCTGCAGGGTGACATTTTTGTTTGGTAATGAACCATTTACTGCTAGTCTGGATGAGATATGCTAAGGCTAAGAATGCTAGAATCACCAGGTGGTTGCCCTACCTGCAAAACGTCAACTTTATTCTGGAGTTTGCAAGGAAATGCGTATGTCCTAGGGTCCCATGTATAATGGCAAGTGTTCAACCTCAAAAGCTTGAACAGACAGGGGATAACTGAGGCAGTGAAAGGTGTTATATGTGAAGATTGTTATGTATCCCTTAGAATGTGCTTGGAAACCCTCTAAGACCCTCTGAGGTGTGCTTCACAGCTATGCTATGCGCGCAGCACAAAGATAAAGACGTGTGAACTTTGTCAAGCTGTTTGACCTAGGATTTTAGGAAAACCAGCTCAGAGTCTTTATATTGGAGAATCTGAAGATTTAATAGTGGGATGAACTAGATGCATATAGTTCATGTACAGGGAATCCAGTTAATCTTGCGGTGCGCTCAGGGTGTGTTTCAGTTAGGAGCCAGGCTGTTGAAGGAGCACGTGACGTGAGAACTGGCTGTGTGGAGTTATCATAGACCAGCACTGTGATCTAAGATACTACAAGTGGGCCCCTGCATTTAAAGGATCCTATACAAGGGAATAACTACAACAAGTTCAGGGGTTGCAATCACACCCGGACCCTGTGCCCAGGAAGCCCCAAAAGATACTTTGGTCTATAGAAAAAGACTATTGATATTAAAGATTTGCAATAATTAGGAGTGCCATGGGAGCTTTCACTCTAGGGCCCATGAACTTTAAGATACACCAGTGGTCCTACAGCATTACAGATGTAAAGGGACTTTGTATGGGATGGTACATGTGCTGCTGCCATCCGGAAAGAAATTCCAGGTCTGTGGAAAGTGTTTTTGTGTTTGGACAATAAATAGATTAATTGGTGTGAACAAGCTCATAGGTCACTGCTTCACTTTTCTGGCTAACCAAAGCAACTGCCTCACAATATATTTAAACAACACATACAGCATATGTATACAGTTGTGGCCAAAAGTATTGACACCCCTGCAATTCTGTCAGATAATACTCAGTTTCTTTCTGAAAATGATTGCAATCACAAATTCTTTGGTATTATTATCCTCATTTAATTTGTCTTCAATGAAAAAACACAAAAAGAATTGTCCTAAAGCCAAATTGGAAAAAATTCCATATCAAACATAAAAAAGGGGGTGGACAAAAGTATTGGCACTGTTAGAAAAATCATGTGATGCTTCTCTAATTTGCGTAATTAACAGCACCTGTAACTTACCTGTGGCACCTAACTGGTGTTGGCAACAACTAAATCACACTTGCAGCCAGTTGACATGGATTAAAGTTGACTCAACCTCTGTCCTGTGTCCTTGTGTGTACCACATTGAGCATGGAGAAAAGAAAGAAGACCAAAGAACTGTCTGAGGACTTGAGAAACCAAATTGTGAGGAAGCATGAGCAATCTTAAGGCTACAAGTCCATCTCCAAACATTGTGCGATTGGTGGATAAAGAACCTCGACTAACATCCAAACAAGTTCAAGCTGCCCTGCAGTCCGAGGGTACAACAGTGTCAACCCGTACTATCTGTCGGCGTCTGAATGAAAAAGGATTGTATGGTAGGATACCCAGGAAGACCCCACTTCTTACCCTGACACATAAAAAAGCCAGGCTGGAGTTTGCCAAAACGTACCTGAGAAAGCCTAAAACATTTTGGAAGAATGTTCTCTGGTCAGATGAGATAAAAGTAGAGGTTTTTGGGCAAAGGCATCAACATAGAGTTTACAGGAGCAAAAAAGAGGCATTCAAAGAAAAGAACACGGTCCCTACAGTCAAACATGGCGGAGGTTCCCTGATGTTTTGGGGTTGCTTTGCTGCCTCTGGCACTGGACTGCTTGACCGTGGGCATGGCATTATGAAGTCTGAAGACTACCAACAAATTTTGCAGCATAATGTAGGGCCCAGTGTGAGAAAGCTGGGTCTCCCTCAGAGGTCATGGGTCTTCCAGCAGGACAATGACCCAAAACACACTTCAAAAAGCACTAGAAAATGGTTTGAGAGAAAGCACTGGAGACTTCTAAGGTGACCAGCAATGAGTCCAGACCTGAATCCCATAGAACACCTGTGGAGAGATCTAAAAATGGCAGTTTGGAGAAGGCACCCTTCAAATATCAGGGACCTGGAGCAGTTGCCAAAGAAGAATGGTCTAAAATTCCAGCAGAGCATTGTAAGAAACTCATTGATAGTTACCGGAAGCGGTTGATCGCAGTTATTTTGGCTAAAGGTTGTGCAACCAAGTATTAGGCTGAGGGTGCCATTGTCTGGCCCATTTTTGGAGTTTTGTGTGAAATGATCAATGTTTTGCTTTTTGCCACATTTTCTTTTGTGTTTTTTCATTGAAGACAAATTAAATGAAGATAATAATACCAAAGAATTTGTGATTGTAATAATTTTCGGAAAGAAACTGAGTATTATCTGACAGAATTGCAGGGGTGTCAATACTTTTGGCCACAACTGTGTATATATATATATATATATACATATATATATATATATATATATATAAACAACACATATATATCAACACATATATAACAAATATATATAGACAACACATATCATGAGGCGACCTGAGTATGTTGCTTCAGGTGGTGCCACCTGCAGGTAAATAGAGGGTGGCAGCCACCCTGCAGAAAGTCTGTAAGTCCTGTGGCAGGCCATGTGACTGCTTTGGGGCTCACCGCTAGCAATATGTGCACTGGACCTGGCCACTGGCTGCCCTTAATTCTTCCAGCTGCCGCGGTCTGGCAGCTCAGCACAGTGGAGCACAATGACATTATCACTGAGCGCCCCCTGTGCTGAGATGTGCAGAGTAGCAGGGCAGACCGTGAGGAGGCCGGAGCAATGAGGAGAGAAGTGAGTATTTACTTTTTTTTTTTTTTTCTTAACCAGTGAGTACATTAATGGGAGACTATGGGCTGTACATTATAATAATACAGAAGGATTATTGAGGTGGTTTATAGTATATGGAGAACTATGAGGAGTGCTTTAGAGTATAAGGAGGACAATTGGGAGTGCTTTATAATATATGAGGGGTGCTTTATAGTATATGAAGGACAATGGAGGATGCATTATATCACATAAGGACTATGGATGGTGCACTATAATATATGGAGGACTATGGCTGGTACTTTATAGTATATGGAGGACTATGAGGGTGCATTATAATATATGGAGGCCTATGGGGTACATTATACTATATGGAGGATTATGGTGTGCATTATACTATTTGGAAGACTATGGATGAGGTATTATAATGTATGGAAGACAATATGGAGCCAATTGTACTATATGGATGTGATTATAATATTTGGAGGGCTTTGTGGGGGACATGATAATACTTGGAGGGCTATGAGGGCGCCTTTATACTTTATGAAGGCCTATTTGAGTGCTATGTTGGGGATCATTATATTGTGTGAAAAGGTGTAGGGGCTATTATACTTTATGTAGATCCATTATACTACATGGAGGGCTGTGCTGTTGTCACAGTTGGGGATCATACTGTGCCAGGGTAGTTGAGGGGGTTACAGTAGGGTCATCATACTGTGTATGTGGAGGGTACTGTGGAGGAATTAACTGTGAGGGTATCATACAGTGCTTGTGGGGCACTTTTTTGGCATCATACTTTATGGCTGCAATGAAAGTGGAAACTAGGGGCTTCAATAGCAGGAAAATCACTTTGTAAGGGCAGCAAAGTTGTGAGATATGTACCTATGTGACCCAGCCAAATACTTTTTTTTGGGGGTGAGGGGGGCAATTAGAACTTTTGTATGCGGCCCTGTGATTTCAATGTATGCCTCTGTTGCAGGATGTATTTTGCCTTTCACATACGCTTCTGCTGCAGGACTGATTGGGCATAGCTTACACACCACTTCCATTGCCACCATCATTGTGTGTCTGTATGCTTGTGCTAACCATGCCATTGCCATTAATGATTCTTCTTCTGTGTTGTTCTTGTATGTGCGTGTGATGGTGCTGACATCCTTGTGTTTGGACATCTTTTTTTCTATGTCTCTAAATTAAAATGTCCACTATTGTACTCATGTTTACACGATAGATATAAATCTGAATGTAGCAGATTTATTTCAAATGATTTAAAAAATGTATTAGGGGGGACACCACTTCTTGCAGCTCACTTCAGGCAGCAGAGGGTCAAGGTTCACCCCTGAATACTTATACATATACTCACCAATATTATACAATGCAGGGCCGTATCTGGGGGAGGGCTGGCGAGGCATCACTCACCTGATCACTGAGGTCACACGGCGGCCCTGCAGTGCAAAGGCAGCAGGATGGGGAAAAGTGCTCCAGCTGCAGGAGCTGAAGACCCCAAAGATTAATGTAATTAGGGGAAGGGGAAGAGGGTGGTGGGAATCAGAGCCAAACTGGCGGCAAGGGGGAAAATATGAGCCAAACTAGGGGAAGAGAGGAGGAGATAAGAGCCAAATTAAGGGGGAGGGGGGAATAAGAGCCTAACTGGGGTGAGGGGGGGGGGATGAGAGCCAAACTGGAGGGAGAGGGGGAAGAAAAGCCAAACTGGGGGGAGAGGGGGAGGAATAAGAGCCAAACTGGGGGGGAGAGGGGGAGCAATAAGAGCCAAACTGGGGGGGGGGAGAGGGAGAGGAATAAGAGCCAAACTAGGGTGAGTGGGGAATAAGAAACAAATTGGGGTGAGAGGGGAATAAGAGCCAAACTGGGGGAAGGAGGGGGAATAAGAGCCAAGCTCGGGGGGAGAGGGGAAGGAATAAGAGCCAAACTTGGGAGGAGGGGGGTGATAAGAGCTAAAACAGGGGGGGGGGAAGAGTCAAACTGGGGTGGGGGGATAATAGCCAAACTAGGGGGAATAAGAGCTAAACTGGGGGTATAAAAGCCAAACTAGGGAGGACAGGGGGGGAAATAAGAGCCAAACTGGGGGGGAGGGGGAATAAGAGCCAAACTGGGGGAGGGCAGAATAAGATCCAAACTAGGAGGGAGGGGGGAATAAGAGCCAAACTGCAGGAAGGGGGGTAATATGTGAGCCAAACTGGGGACAGAGGGTGGGGGAGTATATTTGAGCCAAGGTTGGGGTGGAGACTATGTGAGCCAAATTGGGCAGAGGGGGGAGAGGGGGGGGGAGGTATATGTGAACCATACTGGGATAGAGGATGAAGGGAGTATATGTGAACCAAACTTCAGGGGAGAGAGTGGGGTGAGTAAATGCTACCAAAGGGTGTAAGTTTGAGGATCCAGTATAAAAGAGTGAAGGGGGATCAGTGTGGACACAGTATGAGGCGTGAGGAAGATGGCTGAAGCACAGTATGGTGAGTGAGGGGGATGGCTGCAGCACAGTATGGTGAGTGTGAGTGGTGATGGCTGCAGCACAATATTGTGAGTGAGGGTGGATGGCTGCGGCACAGTATGGTGAGTGAGTGGGGATGGCTGAAGCACAGTATGGTGATTGAGAGGGGATGGCTGTGGGGCAGTATGGTAAGTGAGTGGGGATGGCTGCAGCATAGTATAATGAATGGGGATGGCTGTGGCACAGTATGGTGAGTGAGGGGGGACGGCTGCGGTACAGTATGGTGAGTTACTGGGGGATGGCTGAAGCACAGTATGGTGATTGAGGGGGGATGGCTGTGGCGCAGTATGGTGAGTGAGTGGGGATGGCTGCGGCAGAGTATAGTGAGTGGGGATGGCTGCGTCACAGTATGGTGAGTGAGGGGGGATGGCTGCGGCACAGTATGGTGAGTGAATTGGGATGGCTGCGGCACAGCATGGTGAGTGAGGGGGGATGGCTGCAGCATAGTATGGTGAGTGAGTGGGGATGGCTGCAGCACAGTATGGTGAGTGAGGGGGGACGGCTGCGGCACAGTATGGTGAGTGAATTGGGATGGCTGCGGCAGAGCATGGTGAGTGAGGGGGGATGGCTGCAGCACAGTATGGTGAGGGGGAATGGCTGCGGCACAGTATGGTGAGTGAGGGGGGATGGCTGCGGCACAGTATATGGAGAGAGAGGGTGATGGCTGTGGTACAGTATGTGGAATGAGGGGGAAGAGTGTGGACACAATACGAGGACTGAGGGGGATGGCTGCCAACACAGTATGTGGAGTGAGATTGTGTTTGATGTAGGAGAACAGTATAAACCGTGGGCAGTATAGGGGGACACAGTGTAGAGGACAGTGTGACCAGGGAGCCTATTATAGAAAGGAGAGGGCAGTGTGGAGGACATGTGCCAGAAGAGGAACAGTGTGTAAATCATATTTTGTGCAGTGAACATTGAGCAGGAGCAATTATTTATTACGGGGAACAGTATAAGGCAGATATTTTTACTCATGAGAATTTTGATCATTTTGCTATTTTGAAGGATATCACGTCAGGATGTGCTGCAGACCGAAGAAGATGGACATCTCCAGAGATGAGCTATGGATGGGAAAAGTCATTATGGTGTCTGGACAAGGTGAAGAAAAGAAAAAGACGATCCCGATCAGAGACAAGTTAATCTATAAGGTACATGAATGTAAATGATTACCGTATTTATGATACTGACTAATTCTCATCAGCACTGTAGTTCCTGTGTGATATGATGGTGACTGGTAACAATAACTCCCAGTATCTCCTTACCATTGTTAAGGATGTAGTAGGAGTTGTAGGTTCATGCAGCACAAATGTGTTTGGGTTTTTCATTGAACATTGAGAGAACTAATTGGGCCAAACGGGGGAGCTCTGCACCTGGATTCAAGGGAGCTTCCCTATAAATTCTGGCCCGGGGGAGGGGTTAGGCAGAACATCAGGAGAGAGAAAGTCACTGAGACGTCCTGGGGACTGGAGCCACCAAGAGGCTTGTCCCAGGGCAGTGGAGAGCAAGTGAGAGGAAAAAGGAGAGAAGTTGAGGAGAGCCTGGAGAGTGGAGCTAAAACTGAGCTCACCCCAGAGCTCAGCACTAGAAACTGGACACCGGAGTCTGTGGTTGTACTGGTGCTGAAGTCCAGGCAGCTAAATCCGGAGGGCAGGAGATTGCAAGTGCCCTGGCCACACCAAGCACCCAGTGGCACAGCAGCATGCTAGAGCCCGAATCCGCCAACAGAGAAGCAACACCTGTAAATAGCTCAAGCTGCCTGTCATACGGGTGAAAAACCAGCATGCAGAAAGAGGGTCGCAGCATAGCTTTAGGCAGCAGGAACCAAAGAGGGTAGTGCAGAAGGAAGGCCTCCGAACCCAGCTGGCGTGGTGGATCCTTAATTGCTTTCAGGCTGCCCGGATCTCCATTAGCACCAGTGTCCTGGTCTGCACCATCAACTACCATGTAAAAGGTAAAGGAAACCACCATCCCTGCATTGGCTGGTCAATTTCCGAACCCTCAGTCCTGCACCCCAACTTTCACTACCCCTCCATAAACTGTACCAGTTGTCCTGGGCTCCCACTCCACCTGTGGGGAGCTGTACCATCTTTGCTGCATCACCAACTGCCCCAGTGGTCCTGAACTGCAGTGTCGGCCATCCCTTGCCAAATACCATGGGTGGCGTCACAACTCAATCCCATATAAATTATCCCCATTTTATGACACGGCCAGGGCCACGGAGTTGGGTCACGTCCCCGTGACATCCCCAAAGAGCTGTCCGACCCGGTTCCGAGAACCCCACGGCACTGGTGGGATGTGTCACTGTGAGCACTCCTATGTCGCTCTCTGCGATGACCTGACACACCTAAAGTTCCTGGAGTGGGAACAATGGAAGATGCATGAGAAACATTGGAATTTATACTGCGCATCCTCTTCTATTGTCCCTTGTGCCCTGGGCGGTCAGGCCCGGTATATTTACAGCAGAGGCGGAACTACCGTGGTGCAGCTGGTTCAGCTGCACCAGGGCCCCGACCGGCTAGGGGGCCCCTTCAAGCCTACAGGGGGGCCTCCGCCCGACCCCTGTAAGCAGTTGGCAGAGGAGAGGAGGGTTAGGCAAGGGAAGCAGAAGGCTTCCTGCTTCCCTTGCCTGATCCCGCTCCTCCTCTCCTCTGCCCCTCCGGCTCCCAGGAGCGCACTCGGCGTGGCTCAGCAGGTAGGAGAGCCGCCGCAAACACCTCTCCAATAGCCGCCAGCACCACCCCGCACCCCCCTGCCCCCCTCGGACCGCGCCGACGGCCACCAGCACCCCCAGAACCCCCGCTCCTCACCTCACCATGGCTGCACCAGGGCCCCGGGGGTCAAGGTCCGCCACTGATTTACAGATGAACACTCACCATTGGGATGCACCATGGAGGACAGAGACACGAGCCATTACACAATCTGATCAGTCTGGTGATTGTCATTGTCAAGCATTCTTCTCGTCATGCATGACTTGTCCTTTTTACAATATTCGCACACCACAGTAACACACAATAAATTCAATAAATGAATAATATAGATATAGCAAGGTAAATAAAAGAGTAAAGACTCGTACTAAAAAGATACCCTAGGGTCATATATTTTATTATAGTGAAAAATAAGAAAATGTACCTATAATAACCACACTGGTCAGATCTAACTTATACACTGCTACATATAGAAAAAAGGCACTTAAGACTATAAAATAATTATAACCATAATTTTATTAATACAACTATAAAACATATATAAAAAATTCCAAATAAATATAAGGTAGGAGCAGTGCACAAAAATCGTCAGTAGATGGCAGCAAAACTCCATAGGTATTAACAGTCAATTTGTATTGAACTAGACCAGGTGTCTCAAACTCGGCTGGGTATATGGGCCGCACATAGCAAAAATTTTATTTGAGGGATCTATTCTTTGCAAAACAAAGTGACATTTTTGGTGATGCCGTATTTTTTTCTATGCACATCTTGATCACTTTTTATTAACATTATTCGGTTGTTTAGTTTATTTTTTTTTAAAAGGCATTCATCCTATGGGTTAATGCACAGTTTTATAGCTTGTGTTCCTACAGATGTGGCGATTAGAAACGTGCATTTTTTTATTTTAATTTATATATAAAACAGCGTTTTTAGTGGTAGAAAATAATTTCATGCCTTTTGAATTTATTTAAATATTTTTTACATTTTGTCCCCTTCTTGTAAGTAATATTATCTATTTATGTTACAATTAGTATCATATAGTAATTTTGGCTAACATTTTGCAGTAATGTCCCTATCCTGGTCCCTCTCTTGTAGTAATGTCCCCCATCCTGGTCCCTAGTCTTATAGTTATATCTCATATCTAGTCCTCATCTTATAGTAATGGGCCATCCTGCTCCCATTCTTGTAGTAATCTACCCCATTCTTGTTCCTTTCTTTTAGTAATATGGCCATCCTGGTTCCTACTTGTAGCAAAGTCCCCCATCCTGGTCCCCTTCTTGCAATAATGTGTCCATGCTGGTCCCTACTTGTAGTACTGTCCCCCATCCTGGACCTCTACTTGTAGTAATGTGCCTATCCTGATCCCAATCCGGTAGTAATGAAGCGATGGCCGAAGGACCACCACAGTGCGTAGTGAATTACGATACATAAGACGGGGTGCAAATAACAAGGGTGAATTCATTAACAGGCAAGGAATGATGTGGATAGGGCAGGTTCAAATGGGTATGCAGTGGTAAAGGTAATTTAACAAGTTTTGTATTCGCAGTTTGTTTTTTCAGCTCCCTCTCGAAGCTAGTCGCTCGGGTTTCTTCCGGCGGAGTGTCAAGAAATTCATTAGGTTTCTTCACTCGTGAGAGGATAGTGTTAGTGTAATCACTATCATAGGAAAAAGTTTGAAAGGACATCTGGTATATACGGAGCTCCTCTTAAAAAGGGCAATATTAGAGAGTATAGAGGGCTCGACGTATTTGTATTGGGTGCACCAATGAAAAATAGTCAAATGTACGAGCATAGATTGGGCACACCAAACGGGATAAATGCAAGTCCACAAGTAGATCAAGGTGCAAAAAAATGTTTTTGTTACTTTATTAGGTCACACAGTACACAGACCAACGTTTCGGCCAGCAGGCCTTCATCAGGGTACTAATAAAAATAAGAATAACAGTACAGAAATAGAATCATATTAGTAACACATAAAAAGCGTTTCAAGTGTTGGTGTATGAGGTGATCCCAAGTGATTGTAACGTGTAGTGACTAAATAGAAGGTAACATTTTGTGCATATGTGTAGAGACCGTGTGCCATAGGTTCTAACAGGTGTAGTAAACTAATGCTATATCAAAGTGCAAGTGGGAAAAACGGGGGGGGGGAAGAAATATTGTTCTATATACAGAAGGTGTCCAAAGAAAGGTAGAATATGCTGGAAAACAGGGGCAATTTAGTCAAAATAACTGATAAATGGGTAAAATATAGATAAGGGAACAATCAATTACCTGCAGAAGTACTGGTGATAAGTCAAGGGAATGCCAAGACTGATATGTCAGAGGATGAATGCTCCAGTAATCTAGGGTTAAAGAACAAGTTAGAAAAACCGGGAGGCCTAAAACAGGCAAAATAGGAGGACTGGAAAGCAGGTGCAATAGATAGGGGTAGGTAATACCAAGATTGTAAGTATGTCAGGAATGCCCGTCACTGGAGTCAGAATGGAAGTAAAGGGTGAGTAACAGGAATTGTACGTGGAAACCAAGAAGGATCCTGATGAAAAGAAGGAAAAGGCATCAGACACCATATGTCCAAAAAGAATTATTTCACATAATAAGAGCCAACCAAAGTGTGTAAAAGGAGGGTTATCTAGAATGAGTTCTACGGGGTAAACCAACAGTGTTGGAAGTCTAAACGGTCAAAAAGGGAGAGAAAGAAAAAAATAGTGAGATGATATCTTAAAGACATGAGGAGTATAGAGGTAATCAAATAGGGGCACCAGACCAGTCGAGCAATCGCAGACCAGTACTGATATCAGCTGGGGGTAATATCTAAGCAGAAATTAATGAAGGAGACTACACATATTAATATATTAGGAATCCATAAAGCAAGGGTGGAAGCCTAGATATAAAACTCATTTGTTACCTTAAAGAGCCTAGGAAGGGCTTGTAAACGTGAGATAAATGCGCATAGGGTCTTATCCTTTTAACAAAGGGTTATTTTTAGAAACACGACCCTTGCAGCAAATATCGAAACCAATATTAGAGAGTATAGAGGGCTCGACGTATTTGTATTGGGTGCACCAATGAAAAATAGTCAAATGTACGAGCATAGCGTGGCCTCTACAAATTCAGTATTATCACCGTTATCTCAAGTTCTTGAGAAAATTCTGAGTCCGCTTGTTCCATCTCTTAAGTCATACATTAAAGACACCAGTGCATTTTTGGGTAAATTTGAACATGATTACATCTTCAACCATCCCAGTGTAACGGAACATGTCCTCATTTGGCGCCGATACATTGACGATGTGTTTTTGATCTGGAATGGCACCATAACCCTTCTTGATTCCTTTTTTCATGAACTCAATACTCTGATCCCCAATTTGACGTTCACAATGCACCACAACAAACAACGCATTAATTTCCTTGACACAATGGTCACGATTGATCCCACTGGAACTCTGACCACTGACCTCTATGTGAAACCTACTGACAGGAACAGTTTGTTGCACTACAGCAGCAGCCACCCACGCCATGTTAAGATCTCCTTACCGAGATCTCATCACATGATAATTGACTGCATTGTCTCTGATCCAGATGTAAAAGCTATCATACATAATGAAATGACCACCAAATTCAGGAATCGGGGGTATCCTATACATATTGCTGAAGGACATTTAAGCCCTCCCACCCATCGTAGACCTTCGGGCCCTAGGATACCATTTGTGTCCACATACCATATCTTTAACAAATTGGTACAAGGAGCGATCCTTGAACATTGGCATCTTTTACATAAGAGCTACCCTGAGATTCCTGAATTTGTGAATACCCCACTCTTCTGTCATAAAAAAGCTCCAAACATCAGACAGACA
The DNA here is from genome assembly GCA_033576535.1 of Allobates femoralis. Taxonomy (NCBI): domain Eukaryota; kingdom Metazoa; phylum Chordata; class Amphibia; order Anura; family Aromobatidae; genus Allobates; species Allobates femoralis. The sequence goes on along the minus strand of JARQOC010000002.1, from coordinate 272,908,922 downwards.
GTAGTTCGGGCTGATATAGGCTCAAACAATAAGACCACACAAATGACTCTTCAAACTCAACGCAAGGGAACTTTCCCTTGTCTTGGCTGTAACCAATGCAACAACGTGATTAAAGGTGATTTCTTCACACACCCCCACACAGGCAAACACTACCCTATCAAAGGCTTTTATACTTGCGCATCCTCTTACGTGGTATACCTGATAAAATGCCCTTGCGGTCACGTATATGTGGGTGAGACCACTCAACATGTACGTGATCGCATAAGTAAGCATAAGTCCACAATTCGATGCAAGAACACACTTTTGCCTATTCCCTTTCATTTCCTTAATCATGGTCACAATCTATCTCAATTACGTCTCCAAATTATCGAGGATGTCCCCCCCACAAAGAAGGGGTGGGGATCGTATACGGATGCTTAAATTGCGGGAGGCCTTCTGGATCCACACCCTTCAGACTCTTGAACCCTTGGGGCTCAATCGCGAGTATGAACAATTTGGATGAACACCCTTGTCTTACATCTCATGATCTTGTAGTCTTAAGGTCTAATAGTCAATAATAATTCCTCATATAAGGTTACTAATTATTAATGTTTTTCTACATAGAACTATGCAATCACTGTAAACTTTATTTCCCATAAGGTTCATATCGTCACTTATTCTCCTAGATTCCCCCCTTTTTTATTGACTATAGATGACCTTACACCTATTCTAAGTGACTGTTCCATATCCATGACAATACAGATAGAAAAGAATATTCCTATTGGTGTACATGTATTGGGGTTCTCCCAATCCTCTGCAGCATCGTTTGCTGCAAAATAACTGGTACAATTTATACTGTATAGTACCTTGATGTCTCAATCCTATACAATTATGCATATTGTGCCATTTGATGCCATTTGATGCTTACTACTGCTGCTACTGCTTAACTAACTTGTTTTTCTCTTATATCATAGATGCACTATTGAAATTATTCCTTCAGTGACCGGCACTAGCTGCACCTACGGCTGAAATACGCACTATAGCGCTAGAAACCGTCACAACAAGCACTATGACAACGATCTTCTCCCTTTTCATGTGCGCATGCGCAACAATTCATTACACTACGCACGCGCGGCTTGCGGTCCACCGCACAGCCTTTCCGCACTTCCGTGAGGCTCAAACACAGGATGGGACGTCATAACGTCCCGCCCCATCCCCCTTATAGAGCGGCTTCACTCTGGCACACGCCGCACATCACTTTTCACCCAGCTCTGGGCTCATACTCTATCTAGGCTTCCACCCTTGCTTTATGGATTCCTAATATATTAATATGTGTAGTCTCCTTCATTGATTTCTGCTTAGATATTACCCCCAACTGATATCAGTACCGATCTGCAATTGCTCGACTGGTCTGGTGCCCCTATTTGATTACCTCTATACTCCGCATGTCTTTAAGGTATCATCTCACTATTTTTTTCTTTCTCGCCCTTTTTGACAGTTTAGACTTCCAACACTGTTGGTTTACCCCGTAGAACTCATTCTAGATAACCCTCCTTTTACACACTTTGGTTGGCTCTTATTATGTGAAATAATTCTTTTTGGACATATGGTGTCTGATGCCTTTTCCTTTTTTTCATCAGGATCCTTCTTGGTTTCCACGTACAATTCCTGTTAATCACCCTTTTCTGCCATTCTGACTCCAGTGACGGGCATTCCTGTCATACTTACAATCTTGGTATCACCTACCCCTATCTATTGCACCTGCTTTCCAGTCCTCCTATTTTGCCTGTTTTAGGCCTCCCGGTTTTTCTAACTTGTTCTTTAACCCTAGATTACTGGAGCATTCATCCTCTGACATATAAGTCTTGGCATTCCCTTGACTTATCACCAGTACTTCTGCAGGTAATTGATTGTTCCCATATCTATATTTTACCCATTTATCAGTTATTTTGACTAAATTGCCCCTGTTTTCCAGCATATTCTACCTTTCTTTGGACGCCTTCTGTATATAGAACAATATTTCTTCCCCCTCCCCCCCCCGTTTTTCCCACTTGCACTTTGAGAAAGCATTAGTTTACTACACCTGTTAGAACCTATGGCACACGGTCTCTACACGTATACACAAAATGTTACCTTCTATTTAGTCACTACACGTAACAATCACTTGGGATCACCTCATACACCAACACTTGAAACGCTTTTTATGTGTTACTAATATGATTCTATTTCTGTACTGTTATTCTTATTTTTATTAGTACCCTGATGAAGGCCTGCTGGCCGAAACGTTGGTTTGTGTACTGTGTGACCTAATAAAGTAACAAAAAAATTTTTTTGCACCTTGATCTACTTGTGGACTTGCATTTATCCCGTTTGGTGTGCCCAATCTATGCTTTTACATTGGACTATTTTTCATTGGTGCACCCAATACAAATACGTCGAGCCCTCTATACTCTCTAATATGTCTCTTAAAGTGGTAGCATGCTTCTTACTGTCCATAGCAGTGACACCCCCTACAATAATCTCCCATCCTTGTCCCCAACTCACCTTCTTGGTCTCTTTCTTGTAGTAATGGCCCCGTCCTGTTCTTCTTCTTTTAGTATTCCACCATCCTGGCCTCCTTCTTGTAGTAACCTGGTCCCCATCTTGTAGTAATATCCCCATCCTGGTTCCCTTCTTGTGGTGATGTGGCGCCTCGCATATGCAGGCGTCACAGAGGGGTATTGCACCCGTAAAAGAGGTGTAAATGCTCCAGCTGCAGGTGGACCCTAGGATGGTGGGTGGGACCCATTTCCAGCATTCCCACATTAGTACAGCGGTGGGAGGTTACCCTGGAGGGGATATATTCACCTTAGGGAAAACTAGAGGAGTCAGTCAGGCAGACAGGAGTCAGGCAGAGAGCCTGAAGGAACACGAAGGTCCTGGTCTCTCGGCTGAGGGGCCAGGAGGAGATGGAGGAGGAGGAGAGGAGTTAGGAAAGCTCAGAATAAGTGGAACGAGGCGGAAGGTCAAACCGGGTCGGTTTCAAGCCGGGCTGGAGGGAAGAATAAGAGACCTTGAGGAGGTCCAGAAAGAAGGCGGCCGCCAAGAGAAGTCCGGCCATAGATAGAAAGGGAGATCCTCAGAGTGGAGCGACCATACTCCAGGGGATACTCCATTCCATCACGGGAACGCTGGGCCCGAGGATCCGGCCATCGGAGCGGTCTGCCTGCTTCCTCACCAACGAGGGAGAGGACTCCCGGTACTACGTGCATGGAGCTATTGGGTATAGGCCAATCCTAAGCGGGGAAGAACAGACACGGGTTAGTTAACAAAGGCACACCACGGGTTCCACCATACCACCTGGGACCCACTTGCAGTCACCCGTTATGCTACCTGTTCTTGTACTACCTAAATGCTGAACTGTGAACTGTAACTGATGCTGCTACAAGTTGACAGTAAAGTACCTGGGAGAAAGTGACTTTGCTTCTGCGTGTATTTTCCTACTTCAACCTGTTCCCTTGCAGGAACACTACCCCGGAGGAACAGCCCTGCCTGTAGGGGGCTTAGTCATCCTAGCCGCATTACCAGCTACCTCCGGAGGACTCTGGCGGCGCTGGTGACTCATCACCAGACACTACAGGTGGCGTCACGTGAACTGTACATAGAGTACCCTGTAATTATATTTCCTTTTTGAAGTGTCATCCAGGACACGGGATCAGGCGCAGCCACCATTCCCCGTGACAGAGCAACGCTACCCCTGGAGCCTGATACCCGAGTATCCCTAAGCCTGGGCCTCGACCAGGGGTGGACTGGCCCAGGTGGCAGGGGGGCAAGTGCCCTGACAGGCTGGTGGAATTGTCCTCATTTAGGGCCACCCCCACACTGAAACGGGCCGCCGACACTGCTTTGCGGCCGCAGCTGCTCGCGTCTCAGCAGCTGCCATCGGACACACCCACCAGGAAGCATGGTGAGTGTCCCGCCCCTCCCCCCGCTCCTCACCTCGTCCAACAGCACCCCTTCTCGCTCCTCACTTCATTCAACAGCCCTCCCCCCCGCTCCTCACTCTGTCCAACAGCACACCCCAACCCCCCCCTGCTCCTCACCTGCGAGGATGGAAAAAACATACTACCACCCGGGGGCAAAGGGCACCAGCCCGCCCCTGGGATCGACAGTAATGTCCCCAGCTTGCTCACCATCTTGTAGTAATGTTTCACATCCTAATCCCCTTGTTCTAGTAATGTCCCCTATCCTCAACCCCTTCTTGTAGTAATGTTTCCATGCTGGTCCCATTCTTGTAGTAATATCCCCATCCTGGTCCCCTTTTTGTAGTATTATCTCCATGCTGGTTCCCTTCTTATAGTAATGTCTCCATACTGGTCCCCATCTTGTGGTAATGTCCCCATCTTGTAGTAATCTTCCCATCCTGATCCCCTTCTTGTAGTGATATCCCCATCCTGGACCCCATGTTGTAGTAATATCTCCATCCTGGTTCCCATATTGTAGTAAATAGAGATAAGAGAATCTTCCCCGAACATGTTCACCAATTTCAAATTCGGCCCAAACATGGCAGATTTGGTTTGGGTTTGGAAACCCAAGCAATTTCCAAAAAAGACAGCAAACACAGATTTTTTTCAGTGAGTGATCACATTAAATAAAAGTATGGTGCCCCTGCGGTTCACTCACCATAGAGGTACTGCACCTAATCCATAGGTGTGGTACCCCACTCCCAGGTAAGGAGGGGACACCAATCCGAGAAATAGACACCCGCATCCAACACCTTCCTGACTCCAGGCGGGGAGATCTGGTGGGACCCTTTTGAGGCGTGCCCCATCCCAGGCTGGTAAAGGGAGTAGGTAGAGGGGTTGGGATAAGAAGAGCAGATTGAGAGTCAGAGAGGAACATCGAGTGAAATAGGAGAGCTCAGAAAGGAAATGAAGCTCTAGGGGAGTCTCCTGCCAAGAAAGTGGGACCAGTACAGGAGGTTGCCACTAAGCCCTGGTCAGAGGGACCCTGTTCCAACAATTGCTGGGAGGGTCTTGCTGGAGGAGCTAGGCTGCAGAGGGTTACCGGCCCCAATCTGGCCACAGTGCTGCAGGCCTGGACCAGTAAAACCGGAGGCTGCTGCTTCTGCATGGATTTGCTGTGGACATTCGCTGAAATGGTGGCCAGACCTATAGTCAGGGGATGGGTTGCCCGTCGCCTGCTAGGACCCGCGGCCACCTGCTTGGGACGCTGTCCACGGGGCACAGGGCAGGAGGGTGAGTAGCCAGCGCAGGAAGAATACCTGGAGAGGCTCATAGAAAGGTGTCTCGGTGAGGTGAACTCAAGCTGCCTGGGGGTTGAATGAGCGGCTTACATGGAGGATACATCACTCGGCTGGATTGCTACAGCACGAACTGTGAGTAAAGCTTGAGAACTGCAATCTCCTGGGTCCTTCTGTTATTCCCAGCGCCCTCCTGCACCTCAGCTACAGTTACCATTACTATAGATTATTCACACCGTTCCTGAGGTCCAGCTCCACCTGTGGGGAGCTTCACCATCAGGCTGCACTATCATCTGCCCCAGCGGTCATACCCTGCAGCATCAGCTACCCCTAGCCAAACACCACAGGTGGCGTCACGAACTTTCCACTGTAAATAATCCCCTTTTTCTGCATGCCAAGGGCCACGGAGCCGGGTCACTGCCATGTGATCTCCCACTGAACCGACCGGCCCGATTACTGAGTACCTCCGGCCCTAGTGGGCGTCGCAAAAGCATTACTGCATTTAAGTCATGCTTTTCTCCTACCTTCTCACATTGTAGGATAGCGGGCGGGACAAATTTGATGAAGGGAGTGCATTAAGAGAGGTCAGAGTAGCGTTGAACTCCATTTTTTTTCTGCCATTTTCTGTGTGGATGTTCCTGGTCTGCAGCCAATCAGAATGCATTAAATATGCACAAGTTGAAGAAAAAAAGGGCTTGTGTGATCAGCTGGCTTGCTTCATTGGCTGCCAAAATTACATGTCCCTAATAGAAATGAGCAAACACCTGAGTGTTCAAATTCGGTTTGGTCCACCAAATGCGGGGTGTTAGCCAAATTGTTCAACGAACGTTCACCAAGCCTTCCAAAACCCCAGTGAATTCAATGTCAGGTAATATAAAACACATAGAAAAACAATTTCAAAGCTAACCAAAAACTGACAAACTGTTAATATTAGTGCCGGACACCATGAAAAGGGACTAGAATCTACCTAGAGTACAAATAGTCTCATGGCGTGTGATGGGTGCACAAGACACAGTCTGTGCCAGCCTGCATACTCTTCAAAATCAGTTAATAATAGGAGGTGACTCACATTCACTAAAGGTACTGTTACATGGCACAACGTTGGAACGATGTCTGCAACGATCTCGTGGGCGCGCGGTCATTGCAGACATCGTTTTGACATCGTTGGTGAGTTGTCACACGTCTAGATATCGTGGACAATTCACCAACGAAGTTGTGAGCAGGTATCGTTCACAAACCCCGCGAACGATCCCTGCTCATTGCTTTGAAGGGGCGAAGTCGTCAATGACATCGTTATCGTGGTGTCAAACACAACGATATAGCAGGTTGACTGATCGTTGATCGTGTGGTATGAGAACATGTTCTCAAACCTGCGATCAATGATCCAACAACTTATCGTTGTTGAATCTCAGTGTTACACACGATGATGTCCTAACGATGTCGCTGGAAAGCCTCCAAGCCCGTGACGTATCAGCGACATCGTTAATGATGTCGTGCCATGTAACGGTACCTTTAAACTTGAGAGGTGGGTGAAACTCAGAATTGACAGATGGATGAGTTACAGGGGAAAAATGGCAACAGTTTTCTACATTAAGTAAAAAGAGGGAGGAGGAGGAGTTATAGGAGTAGGCATTTCACTCAGAGAGACCTGCAGAAATAATGCACCACACTGCATAAAGACCCTAACAAAAGTTCCCACTTTTCCATAAATTAGGGTCACACCACAGCAAAATGATATTTATCCATTAAAACATTTTGTACTGGCCCACAATGGCAGAAAGGCTGGAGGCCTGGGTCAAGCATTTCAAGGTTGAGTATTTAGGTAGTGGAACACAAGTGTCAGGAGCAGATATTGTGCTCAAAGAGCCCTGCTCAAGGAATGCACCACATGGCAGAGAGAACCTAAGAAGAGATCCAACTTTTAAAAAAATTAGGAATAGCCACAACTAAAGTGGCAGCAATTGCCCTGGAGTAGAAATATTATAATGTGGAGCTTAATACAGCAAACTGAAAAGTACACCAACACCTAGTCTCCCCATTCTTACACTGGGGTGGAAAAGTCCTTGGAGATCCCTGACTTTTTCATCTTCATAAATGTTAGGTGATCTACACTATCAGTGAACAGTCATATGCGCTTATCCGTCAGGACACCACCATCAATGCTGAGAAAACGCTGGCTGCTAGGCACAACAAAATCTCCAAGGCAGGAGAGGTGAGGTCAGGCGACTTTTCCTGTTTTGAAGGCCAAAATGCACAAGGGTCCAGTTCCACTTTCAAGCTTTTCATCAGAAACATCACTGTACTATAGGGGATTTGCCAATAAATGGTACCAGGCAAAAAGTGTGGTTGCAGCCTAGATGTGGTACTAAATAGTTTTTTTGTTTTACAATAATTGGGCGCAGATTTCACAAGCAGCACTGTACCACAGAAGATTCGCCAAAAAATCTGATCTGAGCCGACAATAGAGTGGATGCTGTCGCTGTGCAGATCAGACAAATGGACAGCTTGCAGGGAGGTACACAGGAAGGACAGAGCAGTCTTTGAAAGGTGTTGCTGATGGTGCTTCTATTCAGTGAGGAAGCAGATGCTGTGACCGTGTTTGCAGCCTCTGCTACCTGCTCTGATGACAGTTTGTTTGAGTATCCCAGCATGCACTGGGACTCTCAAATAATGTGAGAGGAAATAGAAAAAAATAGCTGTTCCTTAGTGTTGTTACAGAATTTTTAATACAAATATATTAAAAAATAGCTTCAATTACGGCACTGACAAGATAGAGACTTAGAGGGAGATTTAGTTTGACTTCGGACCATCCCTTTAAGGATGGGCCACACCACTCATGGGCCAGTGTATTGTGTTTGGCCCACAGGCTAAAATCTGTCAGCCAGCCTTGTTAGGTGCTCAGTGCAGTTAATCAGAAGTTAGAAGCTCAAAGCAGCTCGGTAGAATTTAGGGGCTCAGGGCAGCTAAAAAAAAAGTTAGGGGCTCACTGCAATTAATCAGAATTTAGGGGCTCAATTCGGTTCATTAGAAGTTAGGAGCTTAGTGCAGATCAAAAGCTAGGAGCTCTGTGCAGCTAATTAGATGTTAGGGACTCAGTGAATTAAATTAGAAGTTAGGGGCTTAGCACAGCTATTGAGAAGTTAGGGACATGATGCAGCTAATCAGAAGTTAGAGGTTCAAAGAACTTCATTAGAAGTTAGGTGCTCTGTGCAGTTAATCAGAAGTTAGAGGCTCAGTATAGCTAATTAGCAGTTACAGGGCTCAGTAAAGCTAATCAGTTTTAAAGGCTTAGTGCAGCTAATCAAAAGCTAGGGGTTCAGTTCATCTAATCAGAAGTTATGGGCTCCGTAGAGCTCATCACAAGTTAGAAGCTTTTTTCATCTAATATAAAGTTAGGGGCTCAGTGGAGCTAATAGTTAGGGTCTCTTTACATCTAATTAGTACTTAGCGGCTTGGCGTTATCCAGAGGTTAGGAGGTCAATGTAGCTAATAAAAAGCTAGGGGTTCAGTATATCTAATCATACGTTTGAGACTTAATGCAGCTCAATAGAAGGGTAGCACCTGATGAAGATAGCATGAGGCTGTAGAAACGTGTTGTGGTGTGCAGAGATTGTAAATAAAAGGTTTGTGTTCTTAAACAAGATCTTACCTTGTCCCTATTTATCCCCTGCCTCAGCACTCCTAAGACCGTTGGTTCTATTTTTATCCCCAATAGAAGGGTAGCGGCTCAGTGCAGCTTATTATTTATTAGGGGTTCAGGGCAGCTAAGAAGAACTAGGGACTTAATTAGTGGATTTAATTAGGGGTTCAGTTAATGTAATCAGAAGTTAGGGGTTCATTGTAGCTAATGAGGAGTAGGGGCTCAGTCAATCTAATAAGAAGCTAGGACTTGCTGTATCTAATCAGACATTAGAGGCTCAATCCAGCTCATTAGAAGTTAGAGGCTCAGTGCAGTTAATCAGAATCTAGGAGCTCTGTTCATCGATTAAAATGATAAAGGTTTGGTGCAGCTAATGAAAAGTTAGGTGTTCAATGCATCTCATTAAAAATTAGGGGCTGGTTGCAACTATTCAGAAGTTAGGGACAACGTACATCCTTAGTTCCAGTGATCTGTGGACTTTTAGAACATAAACTTTTACCCATACAATATTTCCCAAACCTCTGTAGCATACCCAAAATTTTATCATACGATAGTGTAAAGAATATTTATACCGTGTTAGACAGTAGAGAGAAAAATATATTGCAATCTGAGAGTCCTCAGTGGTTGATACCTTTTAATGACTAACTGAAAAGATGGTAAACATAGCAAGCTTTCGGGACACTGCGGCCTCTTCTTACCAGCCTGAAGAAGGGGCCGCAGTGTCCCGAAAGCGTGCTATGTTTACCATCTTTTCAATTAGCCATTAAAAGGTATCAACCACTGAGGACTCTCAGATTGCAATATATTTTTCTATCATACGATAGTGACATTCTAGGTACTGATTAGTGACAATCTACTATATAATCGTCTAATTCTGTCTGTAACAGAAATCCTGAGTAGCCGGCCGAGACCAATCAGCGACCAGCGAAGTCTGGCCGCAAATTGGCGCGGGATTTGAACGACGCTTGCCACCGGTACCGTCGGGAGATCAGCGTCGCTAGTCGCTGATCTCCCAACGGTAGCCGCGGGTCATCTCCTGCCGCATGGAGGCCGCTGCTCGCAGCAGAAGTACAGCGACCACCATATTGGAACACCCAATTATGGGTATTCCGATATGGTGATTGAGATTCAGATCCCCCGCCAAGCTGCGCGGGACAACGACCTCAAGACGACGCTCTAGAGTGACAGGGTCCCAACGACCACCATATCGTTGCTGCATGGCTGGTGAGATCTGACTGTTGTACATCTCACCAGCGACCACGTAGTGACGCTCCAGCAATCCCTACAAGGTCATATCGTTGTCAGGATCGCTGGAGCATCGCCAAGTGTGACGGTACCTTACTGATCGCTCATTGCATTATTTTTAAATCTTCATAAATAAACTAAATACACATTCTAGAATACTCGGGGCATTAGATTTGGGCCACCATCTAGTAAAAAAATTAATGACCCTTATGGTACCTTTACACGCCGCCACAACAGGATGGATACAACCCGCTACAGGCTACAAATGTAGCTTGTCGAGCCAATATCGCCCGTAGTAGCGGCGTCTGAAGACGGGACGACACAGCCGGCTACAGATACCTCTGTATCCGTGCACTGCCCATAAACATATGGCAACATCGCCGATTGTAGCGAGCTGTATCGGCGTGTAAAGAAGCTACAGAAGGGAACTCTGGACACCCGGCGATGTTGCTGCAATGTGGCTAAGGCGTCACCCATGCTGCGTGATACCGCGCCCCTTCAGCGATCATTGGTGGAAGATGCTGCGTTACGATTGGCCCTTGCCTCACAGCCCTCCATCTTGGATGAGCTGTCCCTTCAGCACTACACATACGCGCCGTATGCACGATCAGATAGTAGTACAATTACGCGGACACACACTTGAACGTAAAATCATAAATGGCCCATGATCTACATACAGTGTGCACATCATATCAACATGAAAAACGAATAATGGGGACACAGCGCACAAGTGTGTGTTACGTACCGCTCTGGCTTATTGCACAGCAGCTGCCGTAGAAGTGTTCCGGGTCTGGCAGTGCGCGCAGCGCGCACACAGATGCACACAATCCCATACCACATCGGAGGAGATTACCCAGTAGACAGATCAGAGCCGTGTTGTACGGACTGCACTGTGGGTCTGCTGCAGTAGGGGCCGCATAAGTGTGTCGGCCGAGTCTGCGTGTTGGCCTACTTATAAAGGTGCGTCACCCCCACAGCGGTCGTAATGACGTCATGACGTTGGTTTCATTTTCACTCTGCCTGCAAGGTGCCAGCCCCGCCTCTGCACACACCATAGCAGTCATGGCAGCCGTGCACCGCGCCGCAACATGGGGGATGGCGGAGCTGATCATCCTCATTGATCATTGTGACCGTCGGGACTATTGGGGCCACCATCACCACCGCCACCCCAGGCTGCGCAATCGGTGCACCGTGCGGCGGATCCAGCGGGCCCTGCTCTGCAAACTGGGGGTACAGAGGACAGTCAAAGCGATCCAAAAAAAGATCGCTGACTTGAAGCACAAATGCCCAGGTCGCATACTGGACATCCGTGCCAGGATTGGCAGGCTGCGTGGTGAGTAATTGTTGCCCCAAAACACACACCGCCACATGTGCATGTCCCACAATACACAAAAAATGATGGAAACATATGACAAGGGACAGTGTGGCCTACACAATCAAACACATCTTCACAGTGTTGTGCTCATCCAGTCAGCCCTAAAAATGGCTCACACGCACAGTACATGCATACAACATGAGTGTATGCATCCAGCATCACCTGGTTGATGCTAAGTAAGGCTGGGGTCACACATACTGATATCTGCCCACATATTGTTTGCACATCTCTGTTTGCAGTCAAATCATGGTCACATGTTGACATTTGGAGACAGCCTCAAAATGGAACAATGTGTCCATGCTTTCACTGCAACCAGAGATCTGTCAACAATATCTGGCCACATATCTGTGTGTGTGTGACCCCAGCCATAGCCGTCAAATAAATACCCACACAAGCTCTTTGTAGGACAACAATGTGTAGGCATGATCTTATTACGTCTTTTATGTTCAAATTTCAAACTAGATGCTGAATCCTCATCAGAAGAAGGGCCCCATGCCCCACCCCCAGGTGGCCCATCAAGAACCCCACCACATCAGCCTCAAGTGGCACCCTTGTCCCCAGGGGCAACACCTTCCCCCGGGCCTCAGGAGCCAGACGTCCCGTCAACCACCGGGACAGAGGACGTGGAGGACCAGTCCGCACCTGGCAGCCCGCTGGAGTGTGACCAGCTGTCCCCATCTGCCTGGCTGCTGGAGGAACACATCAACTCCCCACAGGAGGGCGAGGAGCAGCAAGTACCTGGCGGCCCAGAGGAGTCTTTGCCCCGTAGCCCAAGACCACTGTTACCCCTGAACCACATAATGTGGCCACGGAGCCCCAGCCCGGGAGTAACACCACCTCCCACTGTCTCCAGCTCAGTGGCGAGTCCTGGGGTGACCATGTCCCCACACAGTGACTATGGTGGTAAGTGTGTTATGTTGCCACACACACCCTGCACACTGTTGCTTCAATTTCATCTGGGGCCAAACAATTTATGTAAACAAAGTAAACCATGTTGGTTCTCCCTTTTTCCAGATGGTGAACGTGCGGGCTCATATGGATGGAGCTTGACCCCATCTCCCTCCCCGTCTGATGGTGAACTGGATTTGGAGGAACAGGGTAAGTGGATGGTTGCGGCCAGTCATGACTAACCATCAGCAGTGACGAGTCTGTACTAAAGTTTGTGTTTACTCCCAATACAGGTGCCCCTACCATGGAGGAATTCATCCAGGCCCATCAGGCATTTGTGGCCCGTTTGACCACGGCTCTACAGCGTGGCCTGCAGGACCTTGGCCGCCTGGCTCAAATGCTGGCGGACCTACACCCACACCATGGTTCACACCCATGAATTTGAGGGATGCATTGTATCCTGGCCAAACATGGCCCCACAAACAGTTGTCCTTGTTGGACCCTAAAATTTTCACACGTTGGCTTGTTGCCTTGCAAAAGTGAAAATATTGTGTTATTTTTTTTTTTTGCCCCCGTTGGGCTCTTTTCTTATAGTGTCCCACATTGGGACCATCACAAGTGTGGACCGGCTAGCCCCATCTGGCCTACAATCCCTATACTGTCCCACATTGGGACCATCACAAGTGTGGACTGGCTAGCCCCATCTGGCCTACAATCCCTATACTGTCCCACATTGGGACCATCACAAGTGTGGACCGGCTAGCCCCATCTGGCCTACAATCCCTATACTGTCCCACATTGGGACCATCACAAGTGTGGACTGGCTAGCCCCATCTGGCCTACAATCCCTATACTGTCCCACATTGGGACCATCACTAGTGTGGACCGGCTAGCCCCATCTGGCCTACAATCCCTATACTGTCCCACATTGGGACCATCACAAGTGTGGACTGGCTAGCCCCATCTGGCCTAAGCCTTCCTTGTATGATGGCAAATGTCTGTGACACATGTATGTTTACAATAAAATGCTGTTCTAACTTTGTTATACGCTCCTTCATGTGACCTTACTAATATTTGGTGACCAAAACTCACCATAACCTAACTATGTGAGGCACATCACAACATCCCTTTGTGAATGTGCTAAGACATTCCAAATGAACCGATGGTGATCCTGCTGAGCGAGCACTGGCCCATATTGTGTGGCTTGGGGAAACCTATTATTGGCCACAATTCCATTCACCCCCAAAAACCCACACAATCCTTATTCTGAAATGAATACACAATTGTGTTAATAAATAAAATTTATTCCAGCCTGGAATTAAAAATAAATTACAAATAATATAATGTAAGTGGAAAAAAAAATTTAAAAAAAACCACTAATTTTGGCCAAAAATCAATAAACAAAATATACATATAAAACCAAATTCGTGAAATTATAAAGTCCAGACTGCCAATTCTGTGCATTGGCTACTAGTGTCCAAATTACTCCTCTTCTGTCGGCTCTGACAATGCCGCATCCCCCCTCCTCTGAGGGCAGCCCCGACCTGCCCCAGAACGTCTGGTTGAACGACGATGTGTTGAGGGGGGATGGGGTGACTGTGGCGGGGCCGGTCTTCTCACGGGCCGAGATGGGGCAGCTGGTGAAAGGGGCCACAAGGTGTGTTGCATGGGGGAGGGGACGTGGCAGCCCCATTGAAGGGCCCCATCCTCGGCAGCATCAGCGGCATTGTGGAACACCCTCAGAAGGATCTTCTTCTGGAGCGGCTCCATCCCTCGCATTCTGTTGCTCATGCAGAGGGCGTCGGGGTCAATGTGGGTCCGTTGTTCATCCAACAACACGCGTCGGGCCCAGGTCGCCAGCTCCGTCTCAGGTGGTGCAGGACGTCGGCGGCGACGGATCCCGGAGCTGGGACCTGGGCCTGGACCCACATCACTCGCCGCGCCCTCCTGCTCAGCCCCAGATGTCATGGGCTGAGCATCATCAGCAACAGAATCCTCGGCAATGGAGCCGTCCTCTTCTGGGCCTGTGGGTGGGGAAAAAATAAAAACAAAAAAACCATTAGTGGAGGCAATATCAACTGTATACATTCACAACAGGACTCTATATACCACTCCCACACACAGCAAGCCCAACTACCAGAATGGAAAATGAGGAATAACACAGTAAAGCAAATAAGGTTCAAGACCCCAACACCAGTGGTTCTCCTGTACACTCACCTCGACCATTCCAGGAGCTCAGCTAAATACATAATTAGTTGTTTGTCACGTAGCCGTAATCCAATATTAGGACATGTCACCACAACACCTTGATACTGGGGGCTGTGCTGGCCAATGACACATATTGGGCACCTTCCCATTAGGACTCCTTTATGGTGAGAATCCACCCCTCACTCAATTACCTTTAACCCACTGGCAACAAAGCCAACACACAATGTGAGACAGCACCATTTACTACATGGTACTATGTGGCTGTTTGAGAACAAACCACCTGCTATCTTGAAACCCTTAAATAACTAACCTAAACATACCAAGATGTTGTGGAAGAAGCAACATTGCAATACGGCTGGAAGCATAGAATAGAAAAGTCTGGTAAGTCAGGGAAGGAGGGCAGATAGATTGACACCCCAAGGTGTGCCGCAGCAAGGAGGTAAATATGGCAACACATTTGGTGTGAAGGATTTATCGAAACACACATGTGAAGGAAACATTGTGGCCCACCACTGTCACACAATTACCCACCTCCTGTGGCGCAGGTGGTGATGCAGCCGGGCCTACATGGGACGCAGCAACGGGGCAGTTGGTGGTCGTTCGATGCGGGCGAACCTCGCCCAGGATGAAGGTGAAGAGGGGATAGTACCATAGGGTAGGTGATGGTACCTCCTCTGCTCCAGCCCCTGAGCGACGACGCTGGTACTGAATGTGAGCCCGCATGAACGCCGACCTCATGTTCTTGATCTTAAGTGCCACCATAGGCTGGTCCCACGTCTTGCCTACCCTTGGCTCCAAGCGATTTGCCAGAGCCACAAGACTCCTGTAGGCCTCGGCCCTCGCTGCCCGATTTTTATATTCGGGCAGCGAGCTGCGCCACAAACATTCGTGCCGCTGATACTCCGTGAGAAGCTGGGATTCCAATTCCACAGTACCCCTCGGCATCTGCCGATGAAAAATTAAAACAAAAAGAACACAGTCACAACACAAGGCATACCGACATTTCAAAACTTGCCACAATCATACACATAATCATTAACTTTCTACAGTGATCATCTATGCAGCTATTTTGTGGAGTTAAACTGGCCATGAGTGTGCCATTTTCTCAATCTCAGACCGCTACTAACTCAAACACATGTATGCTGCCAATATCAAGCCCCGATATCGGTGTCCACCTACAGATGTTTCAAACATGATTTCTGTCCCCAATGTACCTATTGCAACACACCTTGACACGGTGTGTGCGTACATACCTGTAGAGGGCAACATGTGACCTAACACGTTGTGTGCTAACTAGTACCTGGCCAGTGTCCACAATGGTAAGGGGTCACTATATCAGAAAGGCGGGCTGGGTGTGTGGCAACACTGCACATACTACATGTAATGTGCACCCAGATGATCATGTAGGTTTCCTCCAGACGTGGAAGTCCCATTTTAACACATGTACCCAACATCCCTGGAATGTCCGCCACAATTCTACCACCCCTGAAATGTTGATGTGAAGTACCAGCCAAAGAAATAACAGCGTGCTCTTTTACCATTGCCAAAAAGCAGAAGGTGCAATACATACTTACACTATATAAGTAGAGGCACTACCTGGCTACTGGGCGACACAGAATAAGGTTCACATATTTAATATTACGTGTTCAATATTTGCATGCCGCTTCAAACATCGCCATACAAACATCGCCTAAGCTGCCTGTGCCAGAACCAGCTGCGTTCATTACATTTTCTTACAAACCGCTAAAGAGGCTTACCGTCAGAGCAACAGAAGTCAAACAGGACACTAGTAGCTCAATGCACATCGACGTCTGGACACGGAGCAGTGGCCATTGACCTGCCTTTATAGTCCGGGACACCAATCACAGCGGACACAATAATGCACATCCTGAAGGGGCACCTGGGTGCGGATTTGCCTTCCGCTAATTGGTGGAGATCGCAGAATCGTGATAGGTTGGCGGCCCTTTAAAAGTTGCCCATCCCGCCAAACATTACGCTTGCTGGCCAGACCCATTAGGTAAGTTTTTGTGGACACACATGGAATTGGCGCAGGGTGGGGTGCATATGTTGATGTTCTTGGAGAGCGCCGGAGACTGTTGTAGCGGCCGATATAGGGGTTTGTATTTTTGGGGACGACATATAGTGTAGTGTGTGGGTTAGGATACGGCATTTTGTGTGGGCCTTGACACTTTTGTTGAGATACATTGCTGTGTTTGTTTGCAGACAACATACAGGAGAATGGATGCATGACTGTAGACGGAACTGTGTCACTCATGTCGACTGGATCGATTTCTGCATACTGGTTGTGGCCAATGGAGACTGTGTTCAACGGGAATGGGATGACCCAGGGCTTTGAGGTGTTGGGCGCCAGACATGGCATACATGTGTATTTAAAATGACACCTTCAAAAACCAATTACACCATGGGTAACCATCCGCAGTCATGTGCAATGTGGTTTGGTTCATGTAGCCTTCCTCAACCTTCCATATCGGGGTACGTCACATTCGTTATTCTTCTCATTTTTACTGTAATCAATTGACATTATGGGCTGTGTCATGGATTATGGGACCTGTTTGACCAACATTATTGGTGACACATGTCCCTTTCTAACTCACCTAGGTGCAGATGTGTGAATTTTGGGAGCTCCCATTGACGTTGATGTAGAGGAGGCCACTCTCAATCGCCGTGTGCCATGTTGTTTGGGGTGACTACTGGGTGTTTGCCGTCCTTGCTTCAGGGTTGTGTTTTGGGCCCACACAAGAGATCCCATCCTCTTGGCTATAGTGTGTTTGGAAAAGAGGTGTGGGTTGCTGAACCTGCTGACTTGCACACATTTTGGTCTATGTACTCATGTTGTGCTTTCACATCTACAGGTGCTGATATTGAGGATGCAGAATATCCATGACCGCAATGTTATCGTGGCTCTTGCGTTGGTGGAAGAGCAAATGTGGTATCAGGATCGGTATGAAAGGTTGATGAGGCGCAGACAGCGGCGGATGTGGACCCGTGATTGGCTTCTGAGGCGGGAAACCCGGGGCCACATGCAGCTGTTGCGGGAGCTGGAGCTTAACTGTCCTGATGATTACCGAAACTATCTCCGTATGCCCGAGGACTGTTTCACCTTCCTATTGGAGCGTGTAGGGCCAATGATAGCGCGTCAGGACACTATAATGCGACCATCAGTATCAGCTGCTGAGCGGTTGGCGATCACTTTGCGGTTCCTGGCTACAGGGCAGTCCATGACATCCCTCACATACGTGTCACGTGTCTCCCTGCCCCTGCTGAGCCGCCTGATCCCTGAAACGTGTTGGGCCATCTGGAGAGCTCTGCAGCCAGCCTACATGAAAATGCCATTAACCGCTGCAGAATGGCTGGAAGTGGCCCAAGGGTTTGAAACCCGGTGGAACTTCCCCAACTGTGGCGGGGCATTGGATGGTAAGCACGTGAGGATTACCAAACCTGCCCACTCTGGCTCTTTGTATTACAATTACAAAGGGTATTGTAGTATAATCCTCATGGCTGTAGTAGATGCCAACTATGAGTTCCTCTACGTGGATGTTGGAATGCCTGGTCGCAACTCAGATGGGGGGGTGTTTGCCCTAAGCTCCTTGGCAACACTACTAGGGAATGGTGGGCTAAACTTACCCTCAAATGAGCACACGACCGAACATCTCAACTTTGCGTTTGTGGCGGATGAAGCTTTCCCACTTCAGGAACACCTACTGCGGCCATATCCCCAGAGGGCCCTTACTTCTGCGAGACGCATTTTCAACTACCGGCTATCCCGGGCCCGCCGAGTAGTTGAAAATGCGTTTGGGATAATGGCCAATAGATTCCGGATTTTTCATACACCTATACATATGAAACCGGAGTCTATTGACGCGGTAGTGGTGGCCTGCTGTGTGCTACATAACTTCCTGCGTCGTAGGGATAGGGCATCATACACGCCAGGAGGTTATGTAGATAATGCAGACGCTACAACAGGGGAGCTCCGTCCAGGGTCTTGGCGTGATGAGGCCCATGTGATTGTGCCACTCCAGCCGCAGAGCCATGGCCGCACTCGGCAGGAGGCCAGGGACAGTAGAGAAGCTTACTGCTCCTACTTCAATGGGTCTGGTGCAGTGAGCTGGCAGGACCAGGCCATATAATGTGGCTGGCTCTGGGAGTTGCTTTTTGTGTTTTCAATGGAGGTGACAGCAGGTTAGCTGCACCCCTTTAATGTTTGGTTGACCTTTTCCATTCTCTTTGTTTGCATTATGTGCATGAGTTTTCATTATGTAGTTATTTAGTTAGTTAGTTTAGGTTATTTTAGTATTTTTTCCATGCACAGTTTGCAATGTGTGGTGATTTGCTTATCCATTGAATTTGCCTGATTAATGTCACCTGCTCTTGAATTCTACAATGTTTTTACTTCATGTATATTTTGTTTGCACAAGACAAGGTCAAGATTCATGCAATATATTAAACCTTTTTCTGTTGGATCCAACATCATCTGTGTGAGCCTGATTACTTGGTGGAGGAGGGCAATGTGATGCAGGGTTGGGTGGGGGCCTGGGATGTCATAGCCACCTATTGGCTGGGATTGTGCACACAATATGTGTGGGTAGCCATGTTTTTCGGAAAGTCTTTTGCCCAACAGTGTTTGTGGCCATTGTGCGTACATGATCCTTTATTTTGTTGTAGGCAGAGGGTCCCCTGCACACAGCACATTGATGCAGGACATATTCTTGTCAGGTGTTTGCTAATACACTGTCACACAGATCTTTGACTTTGTGCCTTGGAAGCTGTTCCACTACATTCACATCTGTCAGCACATATATTAAACCCCATTCAGCCTGTATACATACACATACTTCGCCACAGTTGTCACAGATTTTTGACAGAAAAGGCACATACTGTCTTTTGTAAGACGCTAATGTGTGGCACACAAACGCACCTCAGTTCAATCTGCACACGCGGCTGTCACAAGCGCTGATCGTGCGTGACACGGCAAACACTTGTACTACGCACACATAGCCCCGGACCGCTACTTTAATACACACGGGATATGTGACTGGCCACCGCTCTAGCGTGACCCATTACCATCGCTTTGGATGCATTCGCCAGGCTCCGCCATGTCACAAGCGCTTATTCCGTGCCACACTCCGTTCACTAGTACGGCACGTCTCGGCCATCCGCCCTTTCCGTCGTGCCCAATCACAACTCCGTAGTGTTGGCCAATGGTTGTGGTTTGGGCGCGGCGTACAGGTCTGTGGCACGCCTATTTGTTTTACGTCCTGCCTTTGTTGCTCCCAGATCACTCTGTGGTGGCTGTGTGTAAAGCTGGTACGCTGAGCTACAGACGGCTACTTGCGACACCCGGCGATGTATGTAGCTGTAGATGTAGCGTAGCGTAGCGCACCTTGTGGCGGCGTGTATAGAGGGTGCGGTTCCCGTTGGTAACCGTTCGGCCGTGCTCGTGCACGTGAAGTTGCCGTTGGTATCCATCCTGTTGTGGCGGCGTGTAAAGGTACCATAAGAGACAGTGATTCTCATTTCTATTTACTGGATGACATCTGTTCAGAAGAAGCTGAAGAATGTAGTGAAGCAGGTTGTACATGTAATGATCTTGTAGACACACCTAAAATGTTAGATTGCTGTCAGTTTATGGTGAAGCATGCGGTATTCATGCTAGAATAATTATATAATCATGGTGCTCCACTGTTATTCTAATTATTTGTTTGGCTTCTATACAAGCTTTAAATTCAGTTATCTGCTAGGGAGGAGTAGTGCCTACCTGACACTCACATTCTAATTACAGTTTCATAGTACCTGGCCTTCATCCCGACAAGTACTTACTAGTATCAGACTATTTTTTTTTCATTCTCTAAATATGCCTCTAATAAAAGTATGTGGGTTTTAGGAAACCTGATACAAATATTGTTATAAAATCTAAAGCACAATAAGCAATTTTGTCTGCAAACCACATATTAATATTTGATTTAAAGGGACACTGTCAGGTCATTCTTCTGTGGCACCTCAGAATCTGATAGCCACAATGTCATTGCCTCCCTCGGGGGGTGATGTCATGCCTGGAAGCAAGAAGGGGTATCCACACCAGGTACGCCCACAGCATACAACACCTTTCCTGACTCCAGACCAGAATGGGGAGCTCTGACCCAGGTTCGGGGTAGCCTTTCCTATAAATTCTGGCTTGGGGACGGGGTAAGTCAGTTCAGCTCCTAGGAGGGCTGTGAAGACGTCCTGCGGACTGCAGCAGTGTAAAGCTCCTCCCAGGCCAGAGACTAGCAGTGTGAGGGACCCGCAGGAGAGGGTCTGAGGAGGGAGAGAAAAAGGACTGGGGAGTGGAGCCAGAGATCCGGCTCACCCCAGTGCAAAGCGTCAGCAACGGACAACGGAGTCTGAGGTAGTGAGTGATTCCAGACCCAGCAGCCAAATCCGGTGGAAGGTAGAGTCCAAATCTCATGGCCGCTACACCTGGAGACACAGCAGCACCAGAGAGTTCAGGACCAGTGGCAGAGGAGTGAAGCCCGGGAAGAGCTCAAGCTTCCTGTCATACAGCTTAAATACTTAACAGCAGAGAGAGAGAGAGGGTCACAGCTTAGCTAGAGGCAGCTCAGACCAGCACAGAGACACACAAGAGGGAGAACTTACCGGGTGTGGAGATCCCAGCTTGCTGTAGGGGCACCCAGATTCCTAACATCTCCTGTGGACAGTACCTTGGTCTGGACCTGCTAACTTCAGTAAAAGTAAAGGAGACTACAACTGAATGTATGTCCGTAATTCTGCGCTTTTAGTCCTGCACCCCAACGCCCTACCATCATCATAGAATTTACTGGTTGACCTGGAGAACCGATCTACCTGTGGGGAGCGATACATCCTAGCTGCAAACCCATCATCCCCAGAGGTCCTGCACTGCAGCGTCGGCACCAATAGCCGGACACCACGGGTGGCGTCACAACCACCATTCCTAAACTTTAAAGTTGATACCCAGGGTCACAGAGCCAGGTATCAACCCCAGTGACTCCCAGGAAGTACCCAAAACCCAATTCAGAGTATCCCACGGCCCTGGGGCACATCATTTCAGTATGATACTAATAATACCCTTCAATAGAGCCTGGGCAGCTTTTTTAAAAACATATTAAATCATTACTGTACCATTTGTAGTTTCATTCCTATAAGCATTTTCACAGTCTGCAGGCAGCTGGTGCATTAATCCTCTCCATTACTTTCACAGTCGAATAGTCCGGCTGTATACGGTAAGTGTTATATTAATATCCATGCCTACCAAATCTGGTGTTCTGTCCCTCCCCTCTGTGCTGGGGAGGGGGAGGGGTTTTGTGCTGCACTATGCTATCTGAAAGAGATTTCTATTATATGAATGTTGGTTTTTCAGCATACATGTAATGTGTGCATCTGCTGAGCAAATGATCAAATCTTCTTATAATCACATTGAAATATCTCAGACCGCACACACTACACACGTTTCAGATACACACAATGACATGACGATGACAGAGCTGCAACTAAGAGCAAACATCCCCTACTACCTCCTATCTGCTGTGTAATAAGTCACACACCGATCAGGGGAGAGGGCAGGACAGTGTAGTGATACATGAATATTCATTCTTTGGGGAGTGGGCAGCAGAGAGCTCACTGTGTTTGACAGATGGAATTAATCTTTTATTTTGATGTTTACAGAGGATAGGAGGTAAACATAAATAATTGAAATACATGAATAGAGAGAGCTTAGAGAAAGGAATTAAAAAATAATATCAGTTATACATTGATTTTTGGCCTGATAGATTCCCTTTAAATGTTTCAATGCATAGTTTTATAAATTGGTAACTCAGTGGTTAGCAGTGCAGACTTGCAGCACTGAAGTCCTGGGTTCTATTCCCAGCAATGACAACATCTGCAAGGAGTCTGTATGTTTGCATGGGTTTCCTCCAGGCACTCTGGTTTCCTCATACATTTGAAAGACATACTGACAGGATGTTTAGATTGTGATCCCTAATGGGAACAGTGTTGCAAATGTATGTAAAGTGCTATAGAGTTAATAGCACGCTATATAAATGAAAAAATGTTATTATTATATTAAAATGGAGATGCATTGCAGGCATTAATCGTTTAATAACACACAGATAAGCTAATTTGCAGATCACTTGGGTTCCGAGCGCTACGTATGATATACCAACATATCTTGTCTATACCACAAAACTTTAAAATTCCTTTTTACTTTCCTATGTAATATATTAAAATTATATATACTACCTCCAAAGATACAACAATTCTCCTAAAAAATATACAGTGCTCAACAAAAATGAGTAAACCCCCTTTTGAAAAATAAGATTTTAATCATTTTTGTCTCAATGAGAATAATAACAATATCCACAATTTTAATAAGACTGAGCTTCATAGAATATTTTTAACCCAAAACATGAAAGTAAAGTTAGTAATATAACTTTCATTACAAAATCTTCAGTTTTACTAAAATAATAATACATCAAAAATACATCAAAAATAAAAACACTACTACATCTAGTAGTATGTATAGCATGACTTTTAAGGATAGCACCAATTCTTCTAGGCATACATTAAATAAACTGGGGAAATATTGATGATCAATTCGTCTCTTCAGAATTCCTCATGTTTTCGGCTGGGTTCAGATCTGGAGTTATACCGCATTTTTCACTTTATAAGATGCACCTGATTATAAGACGCACCCCCAAATTTGGCAAAGGAAAAGACAAAATAAATAATTTTTAATGTAAAATGGGGTCCGTCTTATAATGCCAGTGTCCGTCTTACAAATCAGTATATATGTCCCTCATCCTGATATATAAATACCCCATCCTGGTATCCCGCTATATATGTCCCCCCCCATTCTGGTACATATATCCCTCATCCTGGCATATATGTCCCTCATCTTGGCATATATGTCCCCATACTGTGTATACGACCCCATCCTGGTATATATAGCGCTCATCCTGGTATACATGTCCCTCATCCTGGAATATATGTCCCAATCCTGTATATATGTCCTCATCCTGGTACATATGCCCCCCATCCTGTATATATATCCCTCATCCTGTATATATGCCCCATCCTAAAACTATGTCTCCCCATCCTGTATATATGCTCCCATCCTGTATATATGTCCCCATCCTGTGTATTGCCCCATTTGTGTATATGCCTCTTTCCCATCTTTTACTCCCCCTGGAACCCCATGGCTTACCGACATGCAGCTGCCGAGCAAAGGTGCCGGAGGCAGGTTCAGGAGGATTAGGGGCACAGGTGCAGGACCGACGCTGCGGGGGGAGGACACGGGTGCAGGAATGGAGTACCAGGGATGAGAGGCGGCAGCGAGTGGTGGGCACTGCCACGTTTCTTGTGGCCGGCTGCATTCACTATTACTAACTGTGCAGCCAGTCGGAAGAGACTTCAATAAAATGGCCGCGACCATAAGGGAGACCCGCGGCCATTGTGAAGTCTCTACCTCTACCGGCCAGCTGTACACTGCTTAGTGAATGCAGGTGGGCAGAGAGAACATGGCGGCACCCTCTGCTCGCTACCGCCGGTCATCCCCCGCAGCTGTGCCCCTCTCCCTATGGAACCTGCCTCTGGCACCCCTGCTCAGCAGCTGCACACCCACCCCCCGGTAATATTTAATTTTTGATTTTTATTGGTTATTTTTTTACATTTGCTTTTTAAGAGGCACCCCCATTCACCCCCCAGTTTGGGGGAAGCAAAAGTGATTCTTAAAAAGCGAAAAATAGGGTGCTTGGCCACTGAATCCCTCTCAAACAATTTCACTGTAAACACCATGCATTTAGTAAAATGAATTTAGAAAAATGCATGGTGTCTACAGTGAAACATGATGGTGGCAGTGTCCTCATGTGGGGCATAATAACTAGAGATGAGTGAACCTTTTGAAGTTCGGGTTTGGCTCTGTTCGCCAAATGGGCATATGTTTGCCGAATAAATCGGCAAACAGTTCGTCAAACGTCTGAACCCCATTCAAATCAATAGGAGGCAAAATCAAGGGCCCAAAAAACACCTTTAAGGAGGCCCAAAAGCCAGCAAATACAGCTCAAACCATTTTGCAGTGGATCCTCGCTATTTTGGTGTAGTCATTAGCTTGCTAGACTATCACTTACCATGCTTGAGGACCACTGTCACCATGCTTTTGGGCCCACTCATGAACCTCAGAAATATTGACTGATTTCCACGCCCCTTAATTGGTTAAAGTCAAACTTAGTCCTGCCCAGCCTCTCCGTCGGCGTCTGAGATAGGTTGCCAGTATGGCAAACAGTGATAATTTTAATATAGGCACTTAGCACAGATTATAATAAATCTAAAAGACACACACGTGTATATATATATATATATATATATATATATATATGTACACAGTATATGAGCAAGTCCCACAACCATCGCTAAACTTGGGAAAGCAAAATTAACAAACAAAATAGGCCTTACTCTTCTGAAACTTCAAAACAGTCCTTATCTGGCCAATAGGGAAATTCCGGGATGGGTCAGTGACCCAAAAAAGAGGCCTATTTTAGGGCAGTCCTCTTTAATCAGAGTAAAAAGACTAAAGCAGCTTATTTAACACTGAATGTTGCCATTCCTCAATGTACTTAGTTGCCGGACAGTCTCGGGAGGTCGCAAGGGCTACTCTTCCAAGGGCATTCTTCCCCAGCAGCTGCCCCAGCACACCCCATCATGGCCACCGCTGGAGAAGAGGACAGAGGAATTAGGGGACGGCTACCCCCACTAGGAAACATGGGAGAAACTTGGGCAACCCCAACAGGCCTTTCAGGATCGCTGACCCCTGTGGATTTCTCTACAGCTGCCAGGCATGCAAGATCCTGACTCTGATCTGTGCTGGTCCCAGCTGGTGTACGGAACAGCTAACCTCCTAACTCTGAGCTGCGTTCTGCTGGGAGCTCCTCAGGCATGGGGAAATAGCACTGGATTCTGCCCTAGCTGCATATCAGGACCAATTTGGGTAGCACGGTCATATTCTAGCTCACACATGTAAAATTTGTCATCTCCTTTGCAGGCTGCTCCGGTTCTGGTGATCCACCCTTGGCCCCTGGGGTGGTGAGGAAGATCACATCCTCCAGAGCGGGCATGTCTTAGGGTGGATCCATTCATCAAACTGTAGACTGCAGGCACACGGTAGCACAATATAGCTGAGTTCTACGGCAATCCCAAAATGGCACTGGCCTTCTTTCCTTTGCCTATGGTCCCACCTCCTTCAGTGCTAGGACCCAATCGCTTACAGGATATTATTGTTTGCCCAATATTGTTGCCTAGTACCTCATTAACCCCTCCATGAGGTTGCAGAAGGCACCTGATTTACAAATCCCATTCCCCATGCCACCGGTAACACCTCGGCTTGCGGTTGGTAGGAGTGATTATTGAGGCATGACGTATTTGAAGGATAAATAAGAAAAAGGAAAAAAAAATTTCAGTTCACTACAAATTTATCTGGAATGTTGAATAAGGCTAATGAGCAATGCACTGACAGCTCCAAGATAAATGCTGTAATAACACACTTGTGCACATGCCAAATATCTGTATTCTAGACAAATGGAATGAAATGAAATAAAGTGATTGCACATTTTCAAGGAGCAATATCCATACTATGGTGTTTAATGACTGTGAACAGACCTATAAGACTATGTATGTTAAGCATATAATAGACATACCGTATAAACTCGAGTATAAGCCGAGTTTTTCAGCACAAAAATTGTGCTGAAAAGTGCCCCCCTCGGCTCATACTCGAGTCACAATGACAGCTGAGTGGGGGGGCGGTGATCAGGAGCTGGAGGAGGCGGGGGAGGCTGCAATAGGAGTGGCCGGTCACATGCCCCCGCTCATTAGTGCAATGCAATATGCCCTGCATCCCCCTGTCCATCAGCGACAGGGGGAGCGGTGCATCTTACATTGCACTATGTCAGCGCCCCCCCATCAGTGGTATACAGACCCCCCTTTGCTGCCGCACACCTGTAAAATAATAGCTCATTCATACTTATCCCCCTTGCTCTGTCACTGCGCGTCCTCCGGTCTTCATGCTTCTTCCTGCTTGTACCCGGCGTCATGTGACCGGCGCAGAAGCAATGACGTCATCGCTGCTGCACCCGCCAGGTACAAGCAGGAAGAAGCATGAAGACCGGAGGATGCGCGGTGACAGAGCGAGGGGGATAAGTATGAATGAGCTATTATTTTACAGGTGTGCGGCAGCAAGGGGGGCCTGTATATACCACTGGGGGGCCTGTATATACCACTGGGGGGCCTGTATATACCACTGAAGGGGGCCTGTATACACCACTGAAGGGGGCCTGTATATACCACTGAGGGGGGCTGTAACCACTGAAGGGGGCCTGTATATACCACTGAAGGGGGCCTGTATATATCACTAATGGGGGCCTGTATATACCACTAATGGGGGGCTGTATACCACTGAGGGGGGCCTGTATATACCACTGAGGGGGGCCTGTATATACCAGTGAGGGGGGCCTGTATATACCACTGAAGGGGGCCTGTATATACCACTGAAGGGGGCCTGTATATACCACTAATGGGGGGCTGTATACCACTGAGGGGGGCCTGTATATACCACTGAGGGGGGCCTGTATATACCACTAATGGGGGCCTATATATACCACTGAGGGGGGCTGTAACCTCTGATGGGGGGGCCTGTGTATACCACTGATGGGGGGCCTGTATATACCATTGATGGGGGCTGTAACCTCTGATGGGGGGCCTGTATATACCACTAATGGGGGATGTATTCCACTGATGGGGGTTGTAACCTATGATGGGGGGGGGCTATATATCAGGGATGGAGGTCCTATATACCAGTGATGGGGGATTATATACCAGTAATGGGGGGTCATTTATCATGATGAGAGGGGCTGTATACCGTGATGAGAGTCTGCTTAATTTCCCCCTAGGCTTATACTCGTCAATAAGTTTCCCTAATTTTGGAGGGTAAAATTAGGGGCTTTGGTTTATACTCGGATCGGCTTATGCTCGAGTATGTATAGTATGCTATTTTTATCTGAATTGCTATCAGATAAGTGTAGAACAGTTGGCCTCGCATGCTGCTGATTCCATGCAAAAATACATTTTTGCTCTGTAAACGGAAAAAAAAATGTTTTATAAATAAATAAAAAGATAATTTAAAGAAGTTAGAAGCTCTCATAAAGGAATGTTTAAAGGAGATTTTAATGTTCCTGGATTTCACAGCTGATATTACATCTGTCAATGCTTTATGTAAAAAATGTACTTAATAATTTTCACAGCTAATCGTTATAAAATTCAGTGAAGCACCTGGGGGTTTAATGTGCTCACCCCTCACCTAAATAAAATCCTTGTAGGGTCTAGTTTCCAACATGGGGTCACTAATATGACTTCCCTTTCAATATAGTATTTAATCTGAACCACTCTTACTTAGGATTCAATAGCAATTATCCTCACAATATAGTTATCAGCCTTACCATTTCTTGGACACCACTTTGAAAATCCAAAGTGCAGTAGCAGCTAGTAGCTATCAAGACCATGCACAGAGCATGCAAATGATGCGGCCAGAGCTAGGGGTACTCGGACACCAGGACTGATGGCAGCTTGGGTAGGGAGATCACGGGTGGTCGGGATCCTGGTTCCGTGCCCTGGTGATCATTTGAGTGGATGTTGGTGGGGGAGAAGGCAGTATTTACAGGGGATTGTGACGCCACCTGTAGTTCCTGGTAAAATGGTATTGACGCTGCAAGCCGGCCGCTGAGGTAATGGTGGGTGCAGCAGAGTGTGGAGCAGCTCCCTACAGGTGGAGCTTTTACCTCAGGGCAGCGGTGTAGTAATCTGGATGAGGGGAGTTGTGGTAGGTGTTGCAGTTCTTACCCCTCTGCTGAGCCGCAAGTGATGCTGAGCCCTCTAGGCACCGGCAGGAAGTTCAAGTTTTACTCCACTTTACTAGGTACCGGGAGATGGTAAACGATACATGGTACAGTTTGTTTTACCGGGTGGCTGTTGCCAGCTCAGGTCCCCCTATAGAGTCTCTAGATGTTTTCTTTCTTTGTCATTTGGGGTCTGTCCTATTCTTCCTGTTTCTCCCACCTTTACAGCGCTCTCCCGCCAGTCCTACGGTATGTCACTAGTCTTCTAAGTCGGTCCCTTACCGGTATAGATGGGAGCAGCAGAAGCACACAATTTCTCCTGCCACCGGAATTCAATCCACGACCACTAGTGCCCTCAACCAGTTTCTGTCCTGAGGGGTGAGATGTCCTTGTGGTGCGTACGGCAACCTAGTTATAATGGGCCCGCAGCTGGTCGGTCTGCGGTCAGAGCTAAACTCCTGGCCGCCTCGGCTTCCCGCATTGCCGGTGTCTTTCCTCCCAAAGTGACCAGCTGGCTACAACCAGTTCTGGCCTGTTGCCTTCTGTTCTGGGACCCCACTTAAATTTGGGGATCGCTCCTGTCGGCTGTACTGTCAGGCCTGTCCTTCCTGACTGCCTTCCCAGCACTGTCTGAGGTAAACTGTCCTAACTTCCTGTTTTTCTCACTCTAGTCTAGGCTCCACCCCCTTTTGGGACTTACTAAATTATCGGTCCCCCCCTACTCTAGTGGCCTAGTCCTAAGTGTGTGCAAGCACAGACTCCACAGGTTTGACAATTTACAGGAAAAAAAACACACATTTATTAATACAGTGTAATACTTCCCTGTGGCGCCTAGCCTCAGGGGCGCCACACAAATTAGCCATGTGGACTGCTAGCACACACTCAACTGCTGCTGGGCTACCATTTTAGCAGACCAAGCAAACTGCTATGGGGCCCAGGAGATCAGGGGGCCCAACATCAGCTACTTTGTCCATAGACACACCTCCCTGAATCACTACACTGCATGAACAATCATACCAAAGAGGAGATGAGAACACAGCATGAGAAGCATCATCACTGCTGCTTACAGGAAAGCACTGGGGAGACACAGAGAAAGGTCAGCCTGCACTGGTAACAGTCATCTGACTGCATCACACATGTTTAACGCCTTCACCACTGTGAAATGGCAGGGATAAATGAGATTGTGCTTTGCATACTGAGGATATGCTGGTGTTTAGATGTGGGAGGAGTAGTGTGGCCATTATTTACAGGGCTAAATGAGCCAAGAGCCTCCTTCACACTGAGACACTGTCCTGTGTCAACATAGAGCCTGAGGTGAAGATCCTGACTGGAGACAAGAGGGGATTATAGCTGATCACTGGGGACACTGGGGACAATAGAAGCTAGTTAATAAGTTGTATAAAGTATGATTTTACACACATTTATCTGCACTGCAGGCCATACACTCCTATTGGATTAGCAGAAGGAAGAATAGACAGACTGAAGAATGCACAGGAAAACTAAAACATGGCTGTCTGAAAAAGTAAGACTGTGTGCAGTGGCGTACCACCAATGGCGGCAGACAACGTGGCCACTATGGGATCGTAAGTCCTGGGGAACTGGCCCTCATTACCCGTGGTCCCTCCCAGCTCAACAGTAACAAAGGTCCAGAGTCAGCATCTGTGCTGGCACCAGCACCACACATTTTTGTGTGGCGCCCCTATGGGAAGGCACCACAGGGAGGTACTGCACCCCAAACAGAAGGTGTAGTGCCTCCGTAGTCAGGGATGTGGGGTTTCTCACAGAGTCTGTCACAAGCACTCATACAATAGGCCACCTTAGGATAGGGGACCGTATATTCAGTAGGCCCCAGGGGGTGGAGCCTAGAGTAGAGTGGGAGCCTTAGAGTGACAGTCAGTTAGAGGGAGCAGGAGGACGGACGTCAGGAGACTGCATCCGTGACAGGAGGGCACCTCTTTGGAGAGGTGTGACCCAGACACCGGAGGGGACAAACCAGGACCGGTTTGAGCTGGCTGGGGAGTCCGGGGTGGACACCGGCATGCCGGAGCCGAGGCAGTCAGTCGGTCTATCCCTGACTGCAAACTGATAAGCTATGGGACCGATATAAGGGAGCCATAGCGCCACGGACTGAATCCCTACCTCAGTTCCAAATTGGGTCCAGGACACTTTAAGCAAAGGACCAAATTCCGGTGGCGGGAGGATTAGCTTGTTGTCGCTCCCGTCCGTACCGATAAGGAAACGACTGTACCTTACAGTAACAGACCAGGGGACTGGCGAAAGGGCTCTTTAGGGTGGTTAAAGAGAGATAAAGAGGAAACCAGACCCAGAAAGCTATTACAAAACAGACCACGACAGACTCTGCAAATACACCTCAAAATCTGTGGCTACGTCCCCGCCAAACCAGACTATACTGTGTACTTGTTTTCATCTGGTGATCTGGTGACAGTAAAGAACTTCTTGAGCTGATCTGGTGTCTGTACTCCATTTCTCCGCCTCCCGGAGGGCTCCTGGAACAACAAAGAGGTGAGGACTAAAACTCCCCTCATCTGCCCCCGCTGCCCTGAGGTAAAGCTCACCTGTGGGGAGGTGTACTACTCTGAGCTGCGCCTTCATCACCTCAGTGGCCGGCCGCAGCACTGGTATCCACATTACCAGGTACCACAGGTGGCGTCACATTACGGTTTCCCCATCCATCATCATCATCCCCCACCATCCCCGCCATTGAGGCTCCAGGGCACAAAATCGGGAACCGACCAGCCGTGATCCCCCATCAAAGTGACCATCTGTCTCGGTATCCGAGTACCCCCTACTCTGTCGACCGACTCATTTGCATAGTGGGTTTGTCCCACCGTGCCTGTGTAGCACTCCTGCGGGGGATTGCCACAGGACCCACAGGTGCAGGGAGGTATGTACACCTTGGCACACACAGCATACAACACCTTCCACCCCAGACCTGGAGGGAGAGCCCCACTGCCTGTCCTTAAGCCAGATCCCCTATAAAAATCCAGGCCGGAAGGGAGGAGTCAGCCAGTTAGTACTGAAGTTAGTTCCAGACAGTACAGTGGAAGGACTGGAAGGAGCTGGTTGCTGGGACCAAGCCAGGCCCAGAACCAGGAAACCTGACGCAGTTGTGCTGCACCCTAGGGAGAGGGACGGATGCCAGTGGGAGAAGAAGTAGGAAGAAGAGAACAGATCTGAGAACCCTTTAGCTACCCAGACACTGGAGTCCGAAACTGCTAATAACCTATTATAGCAGGAAATGCCCGGACAAACCAGGAGGATCTGGTCCACCTGAAGTAAGGAACAGAAGACACCAAACCTGACCAAGCATAGCACCAGGGACCTAAGCAGAGAATAGAGATCCCACAGAAAGGTCCTCATTGTTGGTTGTGGAACAGCACCCTGAGAGGGAGAAAGAGCAGCAGGTTCAGCTACAGGCAGAGCTTACCCCAATAACCGCACACGCTAATAGAGGAGGCCTCACAACTCTCCATGGTGAACGTCCCAAGCTGCACCGAAACCTGGTTCCCCTCTTGGACCGTACCTGTTACCGGACATAAGTAAAAAGGTACCGAAACAAAGACAATTGTGTGTGTGCCTGCTTCCCTGCCGCCTGCAGCATTCACAGTAGAACCGCTACTACTGCTCCCCTCATCCATCCTGCTGCCCTGAGGTAAAGCTCCACCTGTGGGGAGCTGTACTACCAAAGCTGCATTCCCATCACCTCAGCGGCCTGCCGCAGCGCTGGTAACCCTATTACCAGGTACCACAGGTCGCGTCACGATACCATTTCCTCCATCATCATCACCACCAGCCCTGCCAATGAGGGTCCAGGGCACGGAACCAGGAACCGACCAGCCGTGATCCCCCACCGAGGTAACCACCTGTCCCGGTATCTGAGTACCCCCTATGCTGTCGACCGGATGACCTGCGCTGACACTCGGACGTCCAGCACAGTGGGGCTTGATGACATCACTACTGCCACCGCTGTGCTGAGATGTTCAGAGCAGGACGCTCACACAGAGACCTGAGCAGCAGGGGAACCGAAGAGAGCTAAATTCTTATTTATATTTTTAATCCATGAGTACAGTGGCCTAAGGACTATGAAGTACATTAAATGATAAGGAGGCTGCATTATAATAATTGTAGAGCTATAGGGGTGCATTATAATACATGGAGGAGTACACAGGGTAGAGAGAGTAGACAGGGGGGTAGAGGGAGTGCACAGGTAGGCAGAGAGTGTACCAGCAGAAAGCCAACAAAGACAGAGGTGAGAGCACAGGGGGGGTAGGGGGCAGAGAGAGCACACAGGAAGCGAGAGAGAGAATTGGGGGAGGGGAGCACACAGGGGGGAGAAAGTGCAAAGGTGGGAGACAACTGAGATAGGAGAAGACAGGGGGGAGAGAGACCACATATAGAGTGGAGAGCACACAGGTGAGAGAGATCGTATATAGAGTGGCAAGTACACAGTGAGAGAAGACAGTACATGGGGGAGAGAATCTGCATATAGGGGGGAGAGTACACGGGGGAGACAGCTCAAAAAATAAAGCACATTAGGGGACTTGGGATTTCTCGGGGAGCTGCCTGGCCAGCAGCTCGTCCTCACAGCGGGTGGTCATCACAGTAGCAAAAAAAAATTAAAGATGCCAGAATTATGTTTTTTGGCTGCCACAACACTGCAATAAAATGCAATAACAGGTGATCTACCCAATAATATTATCAGTAAAAACATCAGATAAGAGCACAAAGAATAAGCCTTCATATAGCCCCAGATACTAAAAAACAAAAACATTGAACAAGACCGAAAAAAAACCGCTCTGAATTTTTTTCACTACTTAAATTGAAAACAAACTATACATATTTGGTGTTTACATATTTGTACTTACCTGGGAAATCATACTGACTGGTCAATTTTACCATATAGTGAACATAGCAAATAAAAAAAATTGTGGGAAAAAACAATCAGAAAATTGCACTTTTTTTCCAGTTTCACAAAATTTGATATTTTCTTCCCATTTCCTTTCAAAAGTACAATTTGTCTAACAAAAGCAAGCCCTCATACAGCTAGCTTGACAAAAAAATTAAAATCTTAAGGCTCTTGGAAGAATGGAAGAAAAAAACTAAATTTAAAAACCAGTAAATTGCTGGGGGGTGAAGGGGTTAATACAAAGTTTTTAAACTCCGTTAAGGGTCTCAGCTTGAGACGAATTAAATGAAAAAGACTAGACATGCAGCTGTACTCCGTTCATGCTTGACTGTAAGAGCTACCAGGCGAATTTACATCTTCAATAGGTTTTAGGCCTAATGGCGAGGTAACCTATCTCTTCTGGGAGACTAGAGTTTCAGCAGATCCCAGAAAACTAAAAAAAATATTAGAATCCTGCATATCAGGAGTGGAGACATAGGGTCATGTATAAAAGAGATATTAAGTATGTGTTACCAGATCCCAAATAGATAAGAGAGTGTGATATGAGGGTACAAAGATGGCATTCCAGAATGCAGAGTATGCCCCAGAGAAGTCTAACAGGACTGGATTCCTATTTTTCCAACTCTGTCCATGTTATATTAGAGGGATTTATGATTATATTCAAAATGCAATTAAGCTGCACCCCTCCTCCCTCATCTACTGTGTTTCCCCGAAAATAGGGAGCCCCCCGAAAGTAAGGCATGCTTGGGGGGGCACCCTACCTTCTAATATAAGGCACCCCCCTATTATAGGGCGTACCTTGCGGTGCTCTCCGGTGGTCCCCCGCTCTCCGGTGGTCCCCCGCTCTCCGTTGGCCCCCCCGCTCTCCGGTGGCCCCCCCTCTCTCCGGCGGCCCCCCGCTCTCCTGATTCCCGCTGTAGCTGCCAAACTCCGCCCAGGTCAGGAGCCCTGCGCCAATTACAGCGCAGGAACCATGAGCCAATCACAGCCCAGGAACCGCAAGCCAATCCACGGCCAGCTGACATCGTGCATGACCTCTGATTGGCTAGTGGTTCCTGGGCTGTGATTGGCTCATGGTTCCTGCACTGTAATTGGTGCTGGGCTCCTGACCTGGGCGGAGTTTGGCAGCTACCTTGGGAATCCGGAGAGCGGAGGCCACCGGGCAGCGAGGAGAGCGGGGCCCACCTTAGAGCAGAGGCCACCGGACAGTGGAGGCCACTGGGCAGCGGGGAGAGTGGGGGTCACCGGAGAGCGGAGGCCACCGGACAGCGGAGGCCACCGGACAGCGGGGAGAACGGGGGCCACCGGAGAGCGCGGACACCGGACACACTGGACCGGTAATAATTGGTTTGTGTATATGGGTATGTGAGTGTGTGTATGGTTATGTGTGTGTGTATGGGTATGTGTGTGTGTGTGTGTGTGTATGTGTATGGGTATGTGTGTGTATGGGTGTGTGGTGTGTATGGGGGTGTGTGTGTGTGTGTGTATGGGAGGCTGCAGTGGGATGTGCAGTGGGTATATAAGGCGCCCCCCCGAAAATAAGACATGGTCCATCTTTTGGACCAAAAAAAAATATAAGACAGTGTCTTATTTTCGGGGAAACACGGTATCTACACAGAATCTCATCAGTAACAGCTGTCATTTCCTATCTCAGTAATTGGAAAGTCTCCACTGAATACAGATTTTACCTCTGAATTGAGAATTTTGATAATGACTGATCAGTTCTGGAAGACAAAGAGCAAATTTTTCCTGATAAGATATAATACAAAGCTGCTTATTTTCATGTAAATCATCTAATGTATAAAGCTGAGTGTGTGTGTGTGCATGTGTGTGTAGCCCCACCCACTTCATAATGTGCTGGATGCATATGGCTCTGCCCCTCTGGTTAGCCCAATCCACTTCACAGACCGCCCCCTTATTAGCTTTACCTCTTCATAATGCGCAGGATGCCTTTGGGTCCCATGACCGGTTAGACCCGCCACCTCTGTAATGTTCTGCTTGCATATAGCTCCACCCTCCGGTTAGCCCGTCCCCTTTATTACACCCTATTTATTATTGTAACTTGGGCAATGCTGCACTTTACAGCTAGTTAATTTATAAAAATTAAAATTAAAATGATGGCTACACTTTAAATAACATCACTGTAATGGAAATCTTAGGAGAAGTGACATATAGAAGGTCATACACGAAGATGGACATCTCATGTGTATAGGGGTTCTATTTTAAATGGGCTTGTCACCTTCTCCAAATGAGGCTCTTTGTTTATTTGATAAAATACTACATTAGTGAGTTATGAAGTAAATTCAGAAGTTAAGGTTAATTGGATGATATTCATCTACTGGCAATACGGACTGTTTTGACCAGACATTCAATTTTTTCCTAATGTTTTCAGGCTGCCTTCACACTTGCAGATGCATCTTCAGCGTTTTGCAGATGCATCTGCAAGTATCAGCATGCAGACCGCGGTCCCTATGTTTATAATAGGGCGCACCGCGGTCTGAATGCTCTCATTGATTCCTATATGTGAGCCGTAAGCAGGCGTATGCCTGCTGACAGATCACACACTCCCGCCC
Source organism: Allobates femoralis (assembly GCA_033576535.1). Taxonomy (NCBI): domain Eukaryota; kingdom Metazoa; phylum Chordata; class Amphibia; order Anura; family Aromobatidae; genus Allobates; species Allobates femoralis. The sequence goes on along the minus strand of JARQOC010000002.1, from coordinate 272,872,932 downwards.
CGCACCTTGGACGCAACATCTCGCGTCCATAGTGCGGGCGGGAGAGTGTGATCTGTAAGCAGGCATACGCCTGCTTACGGCTCACATATAGGAATGAATGAGAGCATTCACACCACGGCCGTGGTCTGCATGCTGATACTTGCAGATGCATCTGCAAAACGCTGCAGATGCATCTGCAAGTGTGAAGCCAGCCTTACAGAGTAAACCTGTGTCATGAAAAAATGTGAAAAACCCCTTTAAGGTGTTTTATAACCTTTTTTCAGGAGAATGTTTCAGAGAATATTTTCTGTATATTTAGTACAGTATATATTGTTTAGGTTTTCAAAGCAGTTGATATGCTGCCAGTTATTAGCTTGTATAATAGGTTCATTATACTCTACTCAGCTCACAAACATGCCTCTAATCTTTACTAAATCTTGTAATGATGGCATCACACCTTTATGAGCAGATTATGACTGCTATAGATTCTGTTATGTCTGTAATGCCAGAAATCTAAATGGGATCTCATTATGGATCAATGATGTACAGATGAGGAATGTGGAGATGATGGCAGGATATAGACCCATAACGTACATTTGTAGCTGTGGGAGAAAATGAAGGCATTGCATACAATACCATATGAGGAAAGGGCATTGCTTTACAATGAAGACAATATCGACTCCAATGTGGTCCCTGTAGGTCTGCTATACAGATAAAAATGGAACTTTACCTCTACACAAATACGTTAAGAACTTTACACTAGCGGGTACAGGTAGTCCATAATAACACAGTATTGCTAGCTACAAGCAGTAAACCTTTTAGATTTATATGGAAATTTTGAATTTTACAGAATCTTCTGATCGCCATCTTATTGATCATGAGGATTACATAATAAGATACACAAAAAGTTCACATTTACACCTTTTTATTAAACATACGGTATATAGAATTCTCTTTTTTTAGTGAACCATTATTGGACACACTGATAAATGTGGATAGATGACTGACAAGCTATTCTCGAATACTGTTAGCCAGTTGTGGATCTAATATTACACAAGCTAATCATGCGGCAGTGTCTCCTGATTCACTAACGATCTCATATACTATAGGAGTCTTGGAAATACACAATTGTAGAATGGTGTCTTCATCTGTTAATTAGCAAAATGAAATAAATTAAAGAGGTAGACGTGATAAAAGAATAAGCACGGACACTGTGTGCCATTTGTTGTTCATGTATTTATAATTTATCCTATGGCAATGACAGACTTCTAGTGACTTCAGTTCTGCTTCTTAGCCAATATCGTTATCTTTTCTGTTTTTAAGCAGCAGATAGTTTAGTCCAATAACTGTTTCTGCAAAGTCAACCAGTTCAACAAAGTCTGAAGTGATGATGTTTACACCCATCGCTCCTGGTTTCTGCGTTTTCACCCAGTTTAATATCCTTGGAAGATTCCTAGGAAAAAGATACACCAATGTAAAATTACATATGAAATACATAACTTGGTTTGTAAGAAGGTCACATCTTTACAGATTAACCATGTTGCAAGCAGGGATAAAACAACTGAGGTTGCAGAAGATGTGACTGGGCCCATTGTGTCAGGGGCTCCCGCCATGCCAGCAATGTCATCAGTTGAATGTGTGTCCTCAGATAAAATCTAATGTATTGTGACATAGAGAACTACCAGCCACATAGACCACAATAGCTATATAGACTGTCATCCAATCAAAGACTGGCAACCAACTTTGGTGTACCCATCACTGCCGATGCATAACATAATAGCAGAATGGGGACAAGGACTGGGGAAATTATTACATGTTGGGGGCTAGGACAGGGAACAATATTAAAGGCCAGGGTCTATTATTACAGGATGGTAGACATTAGCACAGGATGGGTGCTAGGATAGGGGACAATGTTACAGGAAAGGGCCAGGATGTAGGAATTATTACAAGAGGGGGACATTACAAAGGGGTGCCAGGATGGGTAACATTATTACAGAATGGAACATTATTACGGAATGGTAATCAGGATGTGGGACATTATTACAAAATGGGTAACATAATTACAGGATGGAGCCCATGACAGAGGACACTATTACAGGAAGGGACTAGAACATTATAACTGGATGGGGGTCATTATTACAGGAAGGGGGACATTGGTACAAGTGGGAGGACAATTTACTAGATGGGTGTCAATATTTTAGGATGGGAGACATTACTATAGGATAGAGGGAAGAATCGAGGACATTATTACAGGTGCTTGTACCAACATGTTGGTGGGGGAAGAAGGCCAAATTCTGCACCAGAGCCCACAGAGGTTAAGTTATGCCACTGTTTGCAAGTCTCATTAAAGGGTTGTCTACTTACTTTAAAGGGTCACTACTTCCAATATTTGCCAAAAGGGCAAAATTTCTATTCTTACACAGAGATAAGCCTATGAGACTCAATATGCAGTTGATGAGCTTAAAAGAATAGTCTGATTAAATCAAAATAATGAACTACTGGTAGTACAGGTCATCAGTATATTCGGTGTGTGCCGACACCTGGCACTCACAACAATCAGCTGATATTTGCTCTGGCGATTGCCAAATGTTAGACAAATAGAACGCAGATGAAAAGTGCAGCTTCAGTCAATGTGTAGTGGATGCTGGTAAGTACTGTAGCACAGTTCCTATTCCTTTCCTATGCACAGCTCTTAAGAAGTAAGGGCACTTCATTTAAGCTAGAGAAACCCTGCTCTACTTGAGGTAAGTACCCTGAACTATCTGTGAATTGAATGTCTGGCTTGGCTAATATATTCCACCTGTTGCAACGGTTGACCATTCATCTCAGTTAGCTACCTCCAAACTATGAGACTAGGAAGAACATTATCTTTCCTTCGAAGAAAGAGCAAATTCTCAAATATGTTATATTAGAATTTTGTATTTTTTTCTGAAGATTCCCAGAGATAAATTGTATACATCAAGATAAAATATATACTAATATAGTCAATTGTATTAGGACATATATTTAATTTTGAATATAAAGCTAATGATATGCAAGAAATGATGGTTATTATTGCTGTAAATAGAAATGTCTTTTGATGATGCTTTTCAAATCTGATTAGTGGCCTACTTGTTATTGCATTGACTTTTAACATTAAAGACTACTTAGAGGTGATGGAGTAAATCTTTGTTGATGTCATGGCTGTTTCTAGGGCTTTAGGGATAGCACTTCTTTGAATGCCTATAATTTGCTAATTCCGCTAAGACAATTTCAGTCTTACCCTGGAAAGCTTTAACCTTTTCACACCAGAGCCTGGTTTTCACCTTCATGACCAACCCAAATTTTACAATTCTGACCAGAGTCACTTTATGTAGTAATAACTCTTGAATACTTCAATGGATCCCAGAGATTCTGAGATTGCGTTTTCATGTATTTTGTATTACTGGTAAATTTTAGTTGATATGACTTGAGTTTATGAAAAATTAAAAATGTGACAAAAAATTGTTCAATTAAAACCTTGAATTTCTACGCCCTTCAACTAGTTATTTAAACATTTCCCACATGCCTACTTTACATCAGCATCATTTTTTAAACATTTTTTGTTATGTTAAATACTCATATTTTCCAACTAAATTTACAAAACCAAATCTCTTAGGGACTACATCATATCTGAAGTGACTTTAAGGAGCCTATGTGACAGAAAATATGGTACCTAAAAGTGAAACAATTTTAAAAACTGATCCTGAAAGTGCTCAATACCACATTCAAGATGTTTTTTTAACCCTTTAGGTGCTTCACAGGAATGAAAGTGATGTGGAAGGAAAAAATGAAAATCTTACTTTTTCCCAAAAAAATATTGATTTAGCTCCAAATTTTGTATTTTCACAAGAGTAACTGGATAAAATTGGCCATACAATATATTATGCGATTTCTACGAGTACACCGATACCTAATATGTGGTGGAAATCTACTGTTTGGGCGAATGGCAGGACTCTATGCGGAAGGAGCTGTTCTTGACTTTTGGAATGCAAAATTGTCTGGAATAGATAGCGGACACCATGTCATGTTTGCACAGCACCTGATTTGTCTAAACAGTGAAAACCCCTAATAATCACCCTATTTTGGAAACTAGACTTCTCAAAGAAGTTATTTAGAGGAGTGACGAGCACTTTGAACTCCCAGATGCTTCCATAATGTTATAACATTGAGTCGAGATAATCAATTTTTGTCATAAAAATGTTGCTTTAGCCTCATATTTTTTATTTTCAAAAGGGTAATAGGAGAAAATTAGTTGGAATAAATAGCAGACACCATGTCACATTTGCAGAGTCCCTGATGTGCCTAAACAGTGGAAATCCGCCACAATTAACCCCAGTTTGGAAACTACACCCCTCAAGCAATTTATCTAGAGGTCTGGTGAGCACCTTGAACCCACAGCTGTTTCACAGAATTTTATTATGTCGAACTGTGAAAATGGAAAAAATGATTTTTTTCTCACAAAAATGTAGTGTTAGCCCCAATAATTAATTTTTGCTAGGGTAACAAGAGAAAATGAACCAAACAATGTGTTGTGCAATTTCTCGTAAGAACAATTATGGCACATATGTGTGGGAAAACTATTGGTTAGGGATATGGCAGGGCTCAAAAGGAAAAGAGTGCTACTTGAATTTTGGAGTGCCATTTTGGCTGGTATAGATTGTGGACACCATGTCATATATGAAGAGCCTCTGACATGCCAACACAGCAGAAACCCCCACAAGCGATCCTATTTCAGAAACTACACTTCTTGCAAAATTCATTTAGGGAGTATTGAGCATTTTTAACCCTCAGACAATTCAAATAATAGTATAAATGAGTAATTGTAAAATTATCATTCTTTCCAATAAAACATTGCTTTGGCCCTAAGGTTATAATTTTCAAAAGGGGTAATATGAAAAAACAAATGGTTCCATTTCTTATGCATTTCTCTAGAGAATGTCAAAACCTCATATGTGGTTAAAAACAACTTTTTATGCACAGTGCAAAGCTCAGAAGGGAAGAGGTGCCACAGTGGAGTTTTGATTTTGGTAGAATGGCCTGAGGATGCCACGTCACACTGGCAGAGCCCCAGAGGTACCAGAACAGCAGAGCCCCCATAGGTCATGCCATTTTACAAACTAGACACCTCAATTAATTTATCTAGGGGTAATTCACCATTTTTTTTACCATTGGGTGGTGTGGAAAAAATAATTACTTTTTTTTCACTAAAATGTTGTTTTAGCACTAAGCATTCAATTTTTAAAAGGGCTAATAAAAACGGAGCACACAGTTTATTATGCAATTTCTCTTGAGTAGACTAATTCCCCATATATGGTCAGAAACTACTTTTCAGGCATAGTGTAAAGCTACGAAGGGAAGGTGCGCCATATAATAGTGCAGAATTTGTTGTTATGGTTTGTGGAGGCCATTTCACATTAGCAGAGCTCCAAGTGACCCCATTTTACAATCTACATGTTTTAATCAATTTATCGAGGGGTGAAGTGAGTATATTGACATTTTTAATCACATTCCATTTTTTTTATTGCATTTATTCCACTTTTTTTTAGGCAATATGATTGAAAAACATTTTTTATTTTTACTCTATTGCCTGAAGGAGTCAAATTGTGTGAGAGTTTTATAGATCATTTAGTTCTGGACAAAGCAGTACCAAATATGTGTCTGTTTGTTTATTTTTGTTTTTAAATAAATATATGCATTTATTGTTATAATAATATTTAATTTTTGTTCTTTATTTTGTGATTTTTTTCAAAATATTTTTACAACTATTTACATTTTTTTATTTATTTCCGTTATGGGACTTTCACTTTGTTAGTCTGATCACTGGTGTAATGTATTGCAATGCACAAGCATTGCGATACATTACACCTGTTAGTATAACACTGGCAGATCACCTGTTAGACCATGCTTCTGAATGGGTCTAACATGCCACCGTACGTGGTAGAACCGGAGGTCATCATTTGACCTCCGGCTGCCACGACAGCCTTTGGCTCTTCTGTGATCATGTTGTGGAGGTGCAGGAAAGGTAAAAGAAGGAGCATATGTCCTCTCAATACTTCAAAATTCCACGATTGCTATTAATTATAGCATATAAAAGATAGCACAGATATAATGTCATCAGGGCCTGACCCAATCAGGTCCTAATGATGTCAATGATTTTGCCAGTCAAAACTAGTGTTCTGCTCTCAACTGAATCCCGGCACTTTCAGGGCTGTGGTGGTCCAAATGCCAGTCAGACCGCTATCCATAAACAAACATCAGTGCTGCACAAAACCCAGCAAGCACCGTCGTTTATTTACAGTCAGCGGTCAGGAATAGATTAAGAGCACTCTTTTTCATAGATAACTGTGCCGATACCATGGGCTGGTGTGTAGCAGTCCCATATGTTATTGTTACTCTGCTTTTATAGAATTTCTGCAAGTCAATAATTCATTTTATCTTTCATCAGTTTTCACCTTCAAATACTTGTAGCAGCAGAAATGTCATACAAGTATAAAATCATGCAACCTGGTCTCTTGTTTTAAACTGATCAGAAAAGAATAAATAGATAGCAAAAGGAACATCCTGTGTGAAATATCTATATGACCTTACAGCACAATAAAGCTGAAGAAGACGCAATTTACTGTGTGCTATATGAAGCCTTTCATACATTTACATAATATCTTAAAATTCTAAAAAAAAGTTCAAGAAATAATCTATAAATTATAAATAGTCTAAATTTACCTGTGAACAAGTGTATTTTTTAATCCTGATTTCAGTCCTCTTACAATGGTTTTAACCTGTGGGGTGAGAATGGCCTGAGACACATGAAATGTTCCCCGCTTAGCACGTTCTCCAAGAGTTGTCTCCAGAAATTGAATCAACTTGTGAACATTAGTTGTGTTTGCCCATGGTGCTGGCATCTTATTTCCTGCCCAAAGGAATGGGTACTGATTCCAAATATTATAGTGGTAAAAAACAAGAACCTAAGAAAAAAACCATAAAGAATTAATAATAGAAACATACACAACGATTTAAAGATTACCCTAGAAGTAACAGTTACTGATTGAGGTTTTAGCACCTTAACTTAAGTACTGTAAGTATATATACAATACTATGCAAATGTTTTAGGCAGATGTAGAGTAAAGTAAGAATAATTTAAAACATAGAAGTGTGTATAGTTTACTTTTATCAATGATCAAATATGCACAATAAATAAACAGAAGAGAAATATAAATCAAATCAATATATGGTGGAGTCATCCTTTGACTTCAAAATAGCATCAATTCTTCTAGCTAAGCTTGATGAAGAAAGAAAAAAAAAAAGTCCTGGAATCATCATTCATGATACGGCTCCTACAGAGGTCTGATTCCAATGTCTTCAAGTCTGTTTCTGATTAGTTGAAGACGTTTGCGCAAGCGTACAACCACAGTAAAATTAAAGGGATCCTGTCACCTCCAAAATGCACCTAAGCTTCAAAAACATGTCCCTGCAGCATATTATCACTAATCTCACACTCCTTTTCTCTCTGAAAAGCATCCTGTGAAAGTGCAGAAAAACGTTTTATAACTTACTCATTAGTGATGTTAATGAGCAGGGGCTATATTCATTAGCCCTTAGGGCGTGTTCTGAATGTACCTCTTCGTCATAAGATCACGCCCTAATGGGCGTGATCTTCTATTCATGTTGTATTCAGGCGCCCTCCCTGCTCTGCACGGCGCTGCCTGGGCTGTGATGGCGCGAATTGCGTCATTTCCGGTCAGGTAACGTCAGTACACCCACGCCACTGTGTACTGCTTCAAGCAGCGCATGCGCAATGTGGTGCTTGAAGCCTAAAGAGCGGCGTGGGTGTACTGACGTCACCCGATCCCGGAAATGACAGAAACTTACATGCCAAGTTCCTTCAAAAACTGTGCAAGTGCACCTAGAAAAATTTATGCTTTGAAGCTATTTTGAAGGTATGATGGATGTGATATCGTGGGTTATATTTTACTGCATTTTACAAAGGTGTTGCTATACTGTGTATTCAGTCCTTTCCCCCTTTTGTGTACTTATTACACTCTTGAGAGTCTGATAATTGAATTACTGTGATATGTTCTTACTTGGTCATTCTAGTACTCTGCCTGTAAATGTTTGTATTCACCCATGGCATGTGTCAATAGACTTGGTTGGGATTTGGGAGGTGTTTGGGGGGAGGAGAAGCAGTACGATTCAGTCTTTTATATGGGACGTTGAAGCAGAGGTGAGCTCTCCAGAGGCATGGGAGAGCCACCTGGATTACCTGGATATACAGCATTCTGATGGATTGTTTTATGGATTATTATGTTTTTCAAGCAATAAAGGTTCTTGGGCTATTCACACATCTCTCGATCTGTTGATTGTGGGATACCGGAGAAGGACCCCCGTGACAAAAGGAAAGGGAGGTTACACCATATGTTAACTTGATTTAACCCCTTTACCCCAGAGCCTGTTTTCACCTTAATGACCAGTCTAAATTTTACAATTCTGATTAGTGTTACTTTATTATGTTAATAATCAGGACCGCTTCAATGGATCCCGGTGATTCTGAGATAGTTTTTTCATGACATGTTTAATTTCATGTAAATTTAGGACAATATTTTTTCATTTAATTTTGAAAATATTAAAAATTTGGTGAAAATTTCACAATTTTCAAACTTTGAATTTTTATTCAATTAAACCAGGGCGTAATGTCTCACAAAATAGTTAATTACATTTCCCACATATATACTTTACATCAGCACAAATTTTTTAAGCAAGTTTTGGTGAGCGACCCTCTCTTGGTAGGTTTGTTGTGGTACTGTGACGCTAGTCACCACACGGACAAGAAGAAGTAAAATAATTAAACAATCTGGTCAGATACCAGGAGAACTCGTCAAGACAGAGGGGATAAAATTTAGGTGTAGTTAAGTCACGGTCCGAGGTCAGTTCCCTTGAGAGGAGCGGATAAGAACAGAGGGACAAGACAAAAAAATGGTCAAACACAGGTAAGGTCAGGCAGCAAAATATCAATTCCAAGATCACAGATTCAAGAGAAAAACTTAGCATGTTATAGCTGAAACTAAGACTGGCAGTGCTCTTTGAGAAATTGCAGAGCTATAAGGCTGGGCAATTAAATGAGACAAGGAGCAGCTGCAGAATCTCAGCCCAAGCTAGAAAGAGATTGGGTGACTGATCTGTCAATAAGAAAACCAACGGCCCAGTATATCCCAGCTCCAGATAGGACGACAAAGCTGTCAATCACCCAGGACACCCTGAATGCAGAGCAGAGGAATCGTGACAGATACTATATTCTTTCCTTCTGATGATAATGGTTATGATAGTGCTATTGAGGATCATCAGAGATTGGGATATTTGTTTGAACATAACCCTGACTTGCAACTCTCAAAAACTTTGTCTCTGACTTGTTTAGAGTTCTCCTAGAACTTTGATTAGTTGTACCTTTATTGCAGCCTATGTGGAATTTCAGAAAAGATGTGTATATGCTTTCAGACAACGTGACACTTGGATTGCACATAAGTGGACTTCCTTTCACTAAGAATGTGACATATGAAGGTAGCTGCTTGCACCAGACATTTTTTGAGGCTTCATAGCAAAAGGGGTGAATACAAATGCATAAGGCAATTTTTATTTATTTTATCCTGTGACGAAATGGACCCTTTAATATATAATGTAGGAGGATTTCTTATTCATCCAGACATATCATATTGCATTTTGGTTTGTAAACTTGTAATGGTCAAAGAGAATTTCTTACAGTATTGTCATAGATTTCTGTGGTTAAAGTTTAGCTTGGTAATGTAATTATCTAACCTGTTTGTCATTGAAGGCCAGAGAACTTAATTATGCTAATCGTCCATTGTCTATTACCCTGTGAATGTGGATTGAGGCTACAGCCACTATTGTGTTATTGTCATGGTTTGCAGACTGATTGTCTCAGACTAACATTCCATTGTAAGGTGCTATATCAATCAGCATTTGGATTGCAATAGTACCTAAAATATGTTAAACGAGGATTGGAGTTCAGCGAATGAAAAGACTGTGTTATTGCACCAATCATGACGTCCCCAATATCCTACAATGAGGGCTGAGGGTATATAAGGAGGAATGTTCACTTTGACCAGCAGTTTTAGGAGATTGGAGTTAGATTCTGTCTAGTGGCCTCAGTCTAGGGATTTTCGGTCCCGGCTAGAGGTCACTGGATTGGATACAGGCAGCTAATCTAGGGTCTTCGGATCTGATTAGCTAGCCATAACCCCAGGCCTAGGCATTTCGGTGCCGACCAAGGGGCTCAGAACACGGACTAAAAGAACCACAAGGACTTCAGTATCGGATTATCGGATTCGACTACATAAGGACAAGGAAGCAACCCAGGTTGGGACGATACAGTCACCTGGCTACAGACTTTGCCGTGCTACATTCTAAAGCCTGGTGAGCCAGCGGAAGGGTGAGACTCTGTTGCCTGTTACATTATGTGTTGTGCTTGGTTATGCGTTATATGCTGTTAACTGTTTGGGGATCCAATAAAGCCTTGATATTGTGATTCCCTGACCCTGTGTTGTCTGAGTAGTGTTCCGCCCACGGTTAAGGAGCTCGGGCGTTCAGTTGGGGATGAGCCCTGGTCCACGCTGTCTTTGTAAAGGCGGCTGGGCCTGCGGACGAGAGCGCCCCCTGACCCCCGGGTCTCCACATATCCCATAAATTAAATTTTGTCTATATTTTTCTCACTTTACTTTTCCAACTTAGGCTATGTCCGCACAATCCAGAGACACAGTGTCCTGGAAGCAGTGTCTCCTCTCCTGTGGGGAAGCTGATGATCTCTGTGGGTGAACGCAACCACCTGTGCCCACAGTCAGTGTTCGGGACACGGCTGCTTCTCTCTGCATTCACCAACTCCACAGCAATAAACTGACATGCTCGCGGTCGGGAAGCCGCCTCGCAGGTCAGTTTACGCTGCAGAGAAAACAAGCACAGTGGACACGGGATTTCTCTAAATCCCATCTACTTTGTTTATACTGTACAACGCAGCATTTTGTATGTAGCGACAACACGCTATGTCCAAAATGCTGCAAACACTGATCATGGGAATGTGCTATTTAGTGCTGATGCATCACATAAAATAAGATTACAAAAATATTTAAACACAGGCTGTAATGTAACAAAATAGGTAATAAGCCAAGCGGGTAAATACTTGCGCAAGGCACTGTATTTGAAGATCACAGACTGTATTTTTTTAGTTCCTAAAATATACTTACATAATATCAAATAATATAATACTGGCAACCTTTAACTATGTGCCACATAACTAAAGTATTGGTCACATTCCATTCTAAACCAGAGCGTGGGTGGTTTGTTATGCACTAGGTAGATAGACAGGTGCATTACACACAAACCTAGGAATGCCGTTTTCCTTCATATATTGAGTCATGGTGACAATTAGTACCATTTAAAATGAGTGTCCTCCACGTGTGGCAATACATAAAAAGAAATCTGATAAGCTGACGTGTCACTGCCTGAATTTAAACAATTTATAATTATAAATGATAGCAAAGTGACTACAAAACAGTCAAAGAGTATGAAATCCATGCATTCAGATAGGAAACACATTTTGATGAATTCGGCAGAGTCCTTAGGGTGAGTTTAAACAAACAAGGCACATCAGAATATTGGTAAAAGTTTCATTTTCACAGTATTTTACTGTCTATATTGTAAACAAAATACCCAAACTTTCTTTGAGAATATTGACCCTGAATACAATGCAACTATCTGAGCGAGGACTCAAACATTTCATTACTGATAACTGGAAATGATCTAATTTATGTTTGAAAAATTGACTTTGACTCAAATTTCCTGATATTTGGGGGGTCCCCATGATTTTTAACAATTTACGATCTGATTTGCGTAGATCGACCATTTCATACACTGCTGAAAAGTCACAGAGTGGGTTACTGACATCAGGCGCGACCAAGCTGACTCTACCATAATGTATTGCAACAATTGTATCACTTGATATAGCACAGCCAATAAGGGAGGGACTATCCCAGCTGGTATAAAAGATAGGGGACAGCCAAGCAATACTAGTTTAGGCTTTTACAGAATAGTGTAAAAGTCAGAGAACACAGCTCATTGAGATAAGGAGAGAAAAGGCCCAAAAGGGGATTGTGTTGGACTACTGCTCCACTGTTGCATAAGACTGAAAATGAGAGTGGTAGTCAAACCGTGGCTTATAATCCAAAGAGTCAAATGAGATGAGGAAATGCTGTAGCTGAATAGTCAGTGTGACAGTCAGTGGTGTAACTTGATCACGGGCCCTGATGCAAAAGCTTCAACGGGGCCCCCAATTACTTCAGTCTTTTTTCTATAGACAAAAAGAACTTTTGGGGTCCCAGGCTCTAGGACCTGGATGTGATTGCAACCACTGCACCTATTGTAGTTACGCCCCGGGTGACAGTGAATTCAGTGATCTGTGATATACTGTGGTAACATCACAACAGCACTTTAAGGATGCACTCCCATGTACTTCTTTTTCTCTAAATCTGTGTATATGTGTATGTAGCTTACTGTTCATGTGTTAAAATACTTACCTACAAATGTCTTATCTTCTTTTCAGACTATTCGGATCAGTCTATGCACAAGTCGGTAGTCTATTTTTCAATATAAGCCTGTGAAGCCTTGTTCTGATGCTCCATAGTCCTACATTTTAAAAGTAACATCCAGATCTCACAGAGCGCAGTGTGAGCTAGAGAGTCTGAAGAGCTGTGAAGAAAGATGATGGGAGTGTAGGTGTGCCACGGTCCGCGCTGCTCCAGGGCTTAAAAAACTCACCAAAGAGACTGTCAGATTTCCATCCTTTATTCTCATCCTCCTACGCGTTTCGGCGCCTAGCCTGGCACCTTCATCAGGGATATCCTGATGAAGGTGCCAGGCTAGGCGCCGAAACGGTAGGAGGAGGAGAATAAAGGATGGAAATCTGACAGTCTCTTTGGTGAGTTTTTTAAGCCCTGGAGCAGCGCGGACCGTGGCACACCTACACTCCCATCATCTTTCTGGATTAAACCACTGTTCAGTGGTCGGTGGAGGTCCTGCAGCAGCTTGGAATAATATTTCCAAAACGCCTTCAAACCAGTTGTGGGGATCACAACTGCACCAGGTGAGTGGCTTCTCGGCATCACCCCATTACCATCAGTGTCACTAGTGATAGGGCACTATTGCGCCTCTTGTCCCCCACCCTTTTATATTTTTGAAGAGCTGTGAAGTCATTTAGAAGGGACCTGGAATGATGCTGGATACTGGAGGAGAGTAGGTGAGTATATCAACACACTATATAGTCACATGTCTAGGTCAACAAAGTTCATGGCAGGGCATCTTTAATAACAGGACTTTATCTTCATAGACTGCAATTGGAAAACAGGATGAAGGTTTAATACACTGACTGGAAATTTTGCCAATATATAACAGTCCTTAAAACCTTGATTTATGTGTGTAAGGCTAGGGTCACACTTGTGTTTTGATCCTAGCCTAACGGTCTGCTCTTAAAACTTAGAACTTTTCCCAGAAGCGCGCAACGTTAATGCTATGCGCTGCGGGAGAATACTGCCCCTAGTTACCTGATATTTACCTTCCCAACCAGCCACACACAAATCTGCTGGGAGTGCACTTTACAACAGTGCACAGGAAACGTCTGCAACGTTATAACATTATGATGTACAGAACATAAGTTCCTTTACGGCAATAACACCTGTTTCTGTTTTGCCCCTTAGTCCTTAGTCTACTGAACCCTGAGGGCTAAGTGTCGAGCCCCAGGCCCTGGGGTCCTCGGATATCAGGCTCCAAGGGGTTAACGGGGATTTCACGGGTGGCAGCGCCTGATCCCGTGGCCTGGGTGACACTTCAAAAAGGGATGTATTTACAGGGGATTAGAGTTTTTGTCATGTGACGCCACCTGTAGTGTCTGGTGATGGGACACCAGCGCCGCCACAGTCCGCCGGAGGTGGATGGTAATGCTGCTGAGTTGGCAAAGCCCCTACAGGTAGGGCTGGACCTCCGGGGCAGCGTAGTGTGAAAGGCAGCTTGGAATGGAGCTGTAGGTGGGATGGGGAGTGATGGAGCAGTCTATAATGGTACCTTTACACGCCGCGACGGCAGGCTGGATACATCGCGCTACTTCACGTGCACGGCACGCTCAAACGGCTACAAACGGTCAACGCACCCTCTTTACACGCCGCCATAAGGTGCGCTACGCCACGCTACATCTGTAGCTAGCTACATCGCGGGTGTGTCAAGTAGCCAGCTGTAGCTTAGCGTACCACGTTTACACAGAGCTACAATAAGCTACTATGGGCGGACCTGGTACAGCAGGGACAGCACATAGGCGTGCCACAATCGTGGATTACGAGCCGTCCGTACGCTGATAGGCGCAATATCATCATGATTGGCCAGGCATCGCAGAGGCTGAGAAATACAGCACGCTCGAGCGATTGTGTAGTGTGACTGGTCAGCTCCTTAAATGCCGCCCTAGGCAGCGACTACCAATCGTCATGCAGGAGCTTCCTCCAATGATCGGTGATGGGGCGTGGTAACCGGAGCTGGGACACGCCTTAGCTACATTGCAGCTACAGCCCCGGGTGTCCGGAGTTCCCTTCCGTTGCTTCTTTACACGCCGATACAGCTCGCTACCATCGGCGATGTAGCCATCAGCTTTCGAGCAGAGCCATAAACAGATGTATCTGTCGCGCTGTAGCGTCGCGTCTTCAGACGCCGCTACGACGGGCTACATTGACGCTACAAGCTACATTTGTAGCCTGTAGCGGGCTGTATCCAGCCTGCCGTCGCGGCGTGTAAAGGTACCATGAGGGATACGGAGCGGAGAGGAATGATGTACACACACTGTTGAGTCTATTTTTCCTTGTTACTGTTGGTACGGCAGGTAAGATGTCCAGGGCACTGACAGGTGACCAGGTGCACAGTGAGCTTCCACAGCAAGTGGGTATAAGGCCTCCTCTGTTCCTCTGTGGTAACTGAAGCCCAGTCTGCATGCAGCCAGACTGGCCTCTTCTCTCTTCCTGTCCTTGCTGTCTCCTCCTGTGCAGTCCACGTGTTACCCTCTCTGATCACTGCCTTGTGCTGATGAACACTGCGGTGACTGGCTCCCCCCTCTCTCTGGACTCACAGGGGGACTGGGTGACTGAAGTCTCCACAGTGTGATGGGGTTTTCTGTAGTCCTCAAGTATCCTACAGGTGCGGATCCCCAATGTCCGGTACGTCTTTGGGCGAACTTCTACTAGTTCCTCACTCCCTTTCGGCTCTGCTACTTCTTGCCTTCTGTCCCCACTCAGGCTTGTGGGATGTCAGAAGGGCCTCTCCGGGTCACTGGCTCGGGCCTAACCACTGCACTGATCACCAGGACGTCTTCACAGTTCTCCTAGCGTCTGCACACTCTGACTAACTCCTCCCCCAGCAGCAGTATTTCTAGGGGACCTCACCTAAAGGTGGTGAGTATTGCTCCCCCTACTGTGCAGGGGTGGAAGATGTTTCATGTAGTAGGTACCTGCTGTGGAAACCGAGCTGTGCATTAGAGAAGTCTGTGGCTACCTGTGTGAGCAGGCGCCACATAAGGAAGACATTATTCCAGAAAATATTTTGGCATTTGCTGGAAGACCTGAGGCTAGAGGAGATGTATGACCCAATTATAATGCCAAGATTTTATTGCTGGCTGGCATGGTGGTAGACACACTTGAAATGGTTGCATAACTCTGAGCTAGTGCAAATCTTGAGGTGGGAATCAGGCAGAGAGGCGGGTGGGGCAAAGACGTCATGTAATTTCCCAAACAGAGGCAATTGTCATCTGAACCTGGGATTATGAGGGTGACAATTCTGAGGGGAGCAAGACATTTGAAACTGACAGGTGCCAAAGAGAGGATGTCATCAGAGGAGGGGCTACCTGACCTCAGCAATATGCTCCAGAAGATCTTTTAGAGGCTAAAAGATCCTCTGAAGCAAAATCTGCTTGTTCTGTGGTCAGCACTAGAGCAGGTGATAGTGCACGTGCTGTTGGTTGAATAGACTGTCTGAAAGATATGTTGGCAGCGATGGAGGATCGTATGCATTGGCATTTCAGGTGTGGGTGCTCAACTGCATGTTCCACGTTTCCGCCACACAATACTTTAGCAGTCTGCAGGTTCTGCAAGAGGAAAATATACAATGGAATCCCAATTTGCATAGATTAGAAACTATGGGAAAAGAATTGTGGCAATCCATTCTTATAATATGTGGTGGTGTGACACTGGAACACGATATATAGTTACAAAAAGACATCTGCACTCAGATACTAAGTCATGAAATACTGACAATAGAAAAGCATAATAGCTAAGAAAATATGAAAAATTGGAATACATACAGTAGCAGATAAACATGGCCATGTCCATAAACACCCAGAGCCACATTGAGGTGTGTCCATTTTACTGGGTCCTAACCTACTTTGTCAAAACCTCACTATGGATTAAAAAATCTCATGGCTATTGGCTGGTTATGGGCATGACCACAGTTTCTTAGTTACATGATGTTGATGACAGATTTGACTGTATATTCAATGAGATAAGTTCCTATTGTGGCGCCCACGATGTAGGTGCCACAAAAGGGGTACTACACCAGAAAGCAGTGTAATCGCTCCACTGCAAGTGGACTTATGGCCAGTAGGTGGAACCCTAGAACTCATACCCCACACTAGTCAGCAGTGGGAGGGACCCCGGGAATATAGTGACCTCAGGGGGCACTAGAGAGTAGTGAGTAGTAGAGTAGACGAGAGGAGTCGAGAAGGAAGGAGCCAGGCAGTCGGCCTGGAGGGGAGCAAGGAGGGTCTCGGGCCTGCTGCGTTTTTGTGTCCGTGAGTGTCGAGAATGAAATCGGACAGCCTCGGATCAGAGCTGATCCGAGCCCGATAGTATAGGAGCCTATGGACATCGGATCCAAGCTGAACTCGGATCCGATGTCAGCTCCGTGTTCTATGTACTGAGCATGCCCAGAGGCAGTGCTCAGTACATATAATTAACCCTATCTGTCCCTGTCACTCCCTGTCTGTCCCTATCTGTCCCTCCTCTATCTCTGCTCTCCCTCTTCATTATGCTCCCCTGTCCTCCCCCCTCGACCACCCCCCTGTGCTCTCCCCTCCGGAATGTAAATAAATTAAAAAAAATCCTCTCTGAGGAAACTTTACATTCCGGCGACTGCAGGGTTGTGACACAGTGTCTTCTGCTGGGTGAAGATCCTGTGGTGATGTCACAGAGCCGGTCACCTGATGTGTCAAGTGACCGACTCTGACATCAGGAGAGGTCCTCCACCAGCAGAAGACACTGTGTCACAGCCCTGCAGTCGCCGGAATGTAAAGTTTCCTCAGAGAGGATTTTTTTATTTTATTTACATTCCGGAGGGGAGAGCACAGGGGGGTGGACGAGGGGGGAGGACAGGGGAGCATAATGAAGAGGGAGAGCAGAGTAGAGGAGGACAGATAGGGACAGATAGAGAAGAAGCAGAGACAGACAGGGACAGGCAGGGAAAGAGGATCCACACGGATCCTGCATAGACACGGATCGGATGGCTAATTTGCCATCCGAGTTCAGGGATCCGTGTGGATCCGTGCCTGTCCGTGGGATCCTCCTTTCAACACGGATCCCACGGACAGGCACAAAATCGTGATGTGAACCGGGCCTAAGTAAACCAATTTTACTACGTGCAGAAATGAAGCAGAAAATCTGCAACATCAAAAAACTCACCAAATACTCCTCATGGCATTAGACATGTTCCTCACATACTTTTTCACAGCACACACTGATCAGCTTAAGGGAAGAGTCACACGACTGTAACTCAGACATGGATCATAATGCACGAACTGCATGCTCAGGTGGAGCGAGCCAATGGCCAGTCTGAGAATTTCATTGCGATCCTCATTCCTTGTTGTACGTCCATGTGACTCTTTCCTAATATTTAGTTCACCTGTCAGTTTTCATTTAATTGCTGATGTAAACATGGTATATGAAAAGCATGTTGCTCCAAATTTATTGGTCTATAATTATGTAAACATAGCTCCAATAAAATTGCAAATAATGGTGCACACCATTTTTCCCCAAAATAAGAATTCATAAATTCAAAAAATCGCCTAAAAATGGATTTGCTTCACTGCAAGTGAGTGCGGTGTCAAAATAAAAAAAAGTATGTATTTTGGTGCCAAACTTTTCCAGGTCATTGAATTCATGGTTTAATATTGTTTTTCTGTAAAGAGCAGTCTGTCATCCTACAGATTCCTTAAACAGTTATATAGGAAATTTAGTTCTTGCAAAGATACCGGTGTATACAATTTAGTGTTTAATCGGTTAAGAATACAACTTTTATTTCTTAAGAAATGAGGGAGCTTTGTTACACCCTTGGTGCGGCCATGGCTCAATTCATGGTTAAATTTCCCCGATACGCATGCTGCTCATTTTCCTTGATTGACAATGCTCACTTGCCCAGAGTAAGCCCTGCCTGAACTCAGTACGGTGACCATTGATACTGAAGGCCAGCGGTTCTAAGCCAGTGCCAATACAGGAGTGTACATAGTGTGGGTGCGGACACGTTCTCATCTCTGGCTCCTCTCTGTGGCCGCCACTCACTAAACTGATACAGGAAGAAGGACGCATTCTACAGGAGTGCGCCCATCCCCAGCTTCCTCCTTGTTGGCGATCTGTAGACTCATTTATTTACAGCTCAGAGCAACGACATACCACCCACAACGTTGAACTTTATGATGCAGCAGGCAGTCGGCTTTCTGGCCAGCTCCAGAGCAGCGTTTATAAGCACTATAGCATAATACTTGTAAGTGTTCTCCTCTTTGTGGCCGGGAGATCACCAAACACTGAAAGAATGAGGCGATGGCTTGTAACACGGTAATGAGTAGTAAGCAGTAAAAATTAAAAATCTATGCATTCTTGAAAAAGTAGATTTTTAAATACACTGTGTTCCAAATTATTATGTAAATTGGTTTTAAGTGTCATAGGGTTTTATTTTATTTTGTTTTCAATGAAGCCCATTGATGGTATTGTGTCTCAGGGTTCTTTGGATCATTGAAATCAATCTCAGATATCTGTGATAATTAGTTTGGCAGGTGAGCCCAATAAAAGGAAAACTGGGTATTCCACAATATTACGCAGGCCACAGTTTTCAAGTAACATGGGAAAGAAAAAGGATCTCCCTGCTGCCGAAAAGCAACAAATAGTGCAATGCTTTGGACAAAGGATGAAAACATTAGATATTGCACGAAAACGTAAGCGTGATCATCGTACTGTGAAGAGATTTGTGGCTGATTCTGAGCTCAGATATGTTTGTGCAGATAAAGGCAGAATGAGGAAGGTTTCTGCCAGGCAAGTTCATCAGATTAAGAGAGCAGCTGCTAAAAAGGCCTTACAAACCAACAAACAGATATTTGAACCTGCTGATGCCTCTAGAGTCCCTCAAACCCCAAGGTGTAGGATCCTTTAAAGGCTTGCTGTGGTGCATAAACCTACTATTCGGCCACCCTTAAACAGTGCTCACAAGCAGAAACAGTTGCAGTGGGTCCAGATATAAATGAAGACTAATTTTCAAAAAGTCTTGTTTTTACTGATGAGTGCCGACCAACCCTGGATGGTCCAAATGAATAGAGTAGTGGATGGTTGGTGGATGCCACCATGTCCCAACAAGGCTGCGACGTCAGCAAGGTGGTGGAGGAGTCATGTTTTGGGCTGGAATCATTAGGAAACAGCTGGCAGGCCCCTTTAAAGCTCCTGAAGGTGTGAAAATGACCTCTGCAACGTATATAGAGTGTCCAACTGAGAACTTTCTTCCATGGTACAAAAAGCAAAAACGTGCTTTTAGGAGCAAAATCATCCTCATGCATGTCAATGCACCATCTCATGCTACAAAGAATACCTCTGTGCCATTGGCTGCTATGGGCATAAAAGGAGATAAACTCATGGTGTGGCCACCGTCTTCACCTGACCTCAACCCTATAGAGAACCTTAGGAGTATAATCAAGCAAAAGATCTATGAGGGTGGGAGGCAGTTCACATCAAAACAGCAGCTCTGGGAGGCTATTCTGACATCATCCAAAGAAATACAAGCAGAAACTCTCCAGAAAATAACAATATCAATGGATGCTAGAATTGTGAAGGTGATATCAAAGTAGGGTTCCTATGTTAACATGGAACTTGGCCTGTTAGGATGTTTTGGAGTTAAAGAGGACCTGTCACCAAACCAGGCATGGTGATCTAATTACAGCACTGGATGCAGCATGTCTGCAGCATGCAGACAAGGGGTCCCCCAGCCCTTGAGCAGCCCTGTACCCCGAGATAATACAGTTAGAAAACTTACATGCTACAGCCACTAAGGAAGTGGCTAGGGGCTGCAGCCAAGGGCAGATTCACACCCCCTGCATGTTTAATCTGCCCACCGCTGCCAATCATTCTCTCCCTGTCTGCAGCATTTAAACAGAGTTTTTTTTTCTCTCCCGTGTAGGTTCTCTTTAAATAGCTTTTTATTTCAGTGAATGTGACCTGTTAGAGCTGCAAATTCAACAAATGAGCATTTTCAGTTCTTTCAAACATATCAAATGTTTAGAAACTCTACAGTGCGTAATAATTTGGAACAGTGCATTTAGAGTTTTTTAAATTTTGAAAATTACACTGTTATCATAGGGAGATTTCTTCAATAAAATTCGACGTATACTCTAACGGGTGATGACTTTTATTATACTGACTGTCATTTGCACCAACCATATAGAAAAATCAGAGAAAAAGAACATTTGCATAATAATTTAGAACACAGTGTAGAAGTCATTTGCAAAGTTG
This sequence comes from Allobates femoralis, assembly GCA_033576535.1. NCBI lineage: Eukaryota > Metazoa > Chordata > Amphibia > Anura > Aromobatidae > Allobates > Allobates femoralis. Next base: position 272,852,086 of record JARQOC010000002.1, on the reverse strand, counting down.
CTTGTTCTAACAATCACTTTGCAATTCAAACCATTTATGATAAGAAAACCCTTTCATCCCTGGGTGATTTTTTTCTATATCTTTTTTTCCTTCCTTTCTTTCAACAGCCATAACTTTTTACATTTCCAGCAACATATACATATGAAGATTTATTTTTTCTGGGACACGTACTTTTGAATAAAATTATTCATTCTGTCACATAGTTTACTGAGAAATGGAAAAAAAATTCCAAGTGCAGCGAAACTGCAAGAACAAAAGTATAATTACACAATGTTCTCGGGGGGATTTTAATTACCATGTTCAATGTATGGTAAAAATTACCTGGCAATATGATTTCCCTGGTACAAGATATCAAATATGTATTGATTGTTGTTTCTTATTTAAAGTGATCCTGAACTCACAAACTGACCCCCCACATCTTTAGACCTGTCCCTGCACCCCCTCTTATCATTTCTAGCCATCCCTTTTGCAGAAAAAATCGATTTTGTAAAGTAGAGAAAAGTTTATATTTACCTCGTCCTGTATGAGTTCTCTGTTTCTGAATTAGTCTCAATAGGCAGGCATGTCTGTCTCCCTTGTAATTATGCACGCCCCTCTCTGCTTGCTAACAGCCTGGCCGTGTCATGAAAGGGGGCGGGGCTCCAGTATGATGCAATTTTAGCCCTGCCCCTTTCATGACGCGGCCAGGCTCTTAGCAAGCAGAGAGGGGCGTGCATAATTACAAGGGAGCAGCAGACAGGCCTGCCTATTGCGGCTTCCTCAGAAACAGAGAACTCACACAGGATGAGGTAAATATAAACTTTTCTCTACTTTACAAAATCGATTTTTTTTCTGCAAAAGGGATGGCTAGAAATGATAATAGGGGGTGCAGGGACAAGTCTAAAGATGGTGGGGTCAGTTTGTGAGTTCAGGATCACTTTAAGTTGTGAAAAAAAATGTCAGAAATGGGTAAAAATAAAATGTACATTTTGTCGCCATTTTCCAAGACCCTTAACTCCTCATTTTTTAGGATTTGGAGCTGAGTGAGGGTTAATTTTTTATACCCTATGCTGATGTTTTCACTTACACTATTTTGGGATAGATATGATGTTTTCATAGTCTTTTATTACATTTTTTTTATTTTATTTGTTATGGGGTAAAGCCATAGACAGTAGGGCACCTGTGTAAGAAAAGTATATGCTCCCTTTACAGTCCAGTAGATCAGCATAATGTACAATTCCACCTGCTTTGGAGATAGAAGTGGCCCCTTTACCTCTTGGGCCCCTGTGTGCCTGCACAAGCAGCACCAATAATGATATGTCCACCTCTGAATTTAAGCTCGACCACCAGTCACTTACCATATACTGTACATGAGCAATGAATCACATATGTCCTAATGTATCTGCACAGGAACTAATGCTTTAGTGATATTCAACATCATTATGTGTTTTACATAAAGATATTGTCAACTTTAGGGTACTTTCACATCAGCGTTTTTTTTAAATCGCAAAATATAAAAAGGGGGGGACAAGAGGCGCAATAGTGCCCTATCACTAGTGACACTAGTGTAATATGGTGGTGTTGTGGAGCCACTCACCTGGTCCAGTTGTGGTCCCCACAACTGGTTTGAGGGCGTTTAGGAATCAGAATATTCCCTGAGGAAGGCGCCGGGTGTGGCGCTGAAACGCGTAGGAGGAATAAAGAGGATGAAAAGTTGTTTGGCCTTTTGGTGAGTTATTTTGAACCCAGAGCAGCGCGGACCGTGGCACACCATCACTCCCAACATTTCTCTTTTTTAAATCGCGGCAGTTGCGGTGAAATAACGCAACTGCCGCGATAACCGCATAACGGCTGCACTTGCGGCACACTTGCGGCACACTTGCGGCAAGCCCCATACAATGTATATGCGGGCTTGCGGCAGGTGCGGCAAGTGCGGTGTTGGCACTTGCGGCAGGTGCGGCTGCAAAAAAACCGCGGCTGACCGCGTTTTTTTCGCGGCCGCACCTGCCGCAAGTGCCAAAACCAGACTTGATGCACCTGCCGCAAGCCCGCATATACATTGTATGGGGCTTGCCGCAAGTGTGCCGCAAGTGCAGCCGTTATGCGGTAATTGCGGCAGTTGCGGTTTTTTTCACCGCAACTGCCGCGATTTAAAAAAAACGCTGATGTGAAAGTACCCTAAAGTTGACAATATCTTTATGTAAAACACATAATGATGTTGAATATCACTAAAGCATTAGTTCCTGTGCAGATGATTCATTGCTCATGTAGAGTATATGGTAAGTGACTGGTGGTCGAGCTTAAATTCAGAGGTGGACATATCATTATTGGTGCTGCTTGTGCAGGCACACAGGGGCCCAAGAGGTAAAGGGGCCACTTCTATCTCCAAAGCAGGTGGAATTGTACATTATGCTGATCTACTGGACTGTAAAGGGAGCATATACTTTTCTTACACAGGTGCCCTACTGTCTATGTCCACTCCTGATCAAACTGTATATCATAGAGATTATATAACAATGTAAATACATTTTTAAAGCAGACTTTGCCAGCTATTATCATGCACAGAACATCAGCATTGGGGATGCCAATACAGTTAAACGTAATGACAAAAACGGAGCACTCCACTCCCTCCTCCATCATTCTCCCGCTGCGTCTAAGCTCTGATGTCTCAGAACTGTGGGTGCGATGACGTCACTACTGCACCCACTGCAACACACAGCACAGAGTAGCACGGGACGAAGAATAGGCAAACCTGTATTTATTTTATACCATTGAGTCCACTGGTGGCCAATGTTTATAACACTATATGGATGACTATAGGAATTCATCTACTTACATAATCGCGAGTTTGGGATTCGGGCGTTGTCGCCGAATCCCACAATCCTTTGCGCCATGTGCTGCCCCGGAAGCCGCGCCATATTAGCACACCCAGGTATGCTAACATGGCGCAGGATGCTGGTGGCACACACAACACAACCCCACACTGCACACGCCGCCTGCCGCTGACCCCGCACACCGCCCACACACCCCCTGCACTAGACCCCCTCCTCCGGTGCCTGCACACCCCCATAATACACTTTGGCGTCCACACACCCCCTCAGTACACCCTCGCACCCCCCCCTTCTGGTGCCCGCATCCCCCTCGCAATAGATCCCCACACCCCTCCGGCACCCGCTCACCCCTGCAGTACACCCCCGCACCCCCCTTCGGCGCCCGCAGACCCCAGACAACTTACTTACCGATTCCGATAGGACCTTTGGTGATGTCACAGTCATGTGATCAGTCACATGACTGTGCATCACCATAGCTCCGCCTCCAGCAGTCGACTCTTCACTGCTTCCCAGCTATGACAAGGACCTGTCACAGCTGGGAACGAGGGAAGGGGAGGCAAAGAGGCAGAAGGGTGCAGCTCAAAGACTACACAGGAAACAGAGACATAACAGGAGACCTCAAAAACTGGACACAGAGAACACTGCTGCAGAAAGAGGGGGAGCACAGACACATAAGGGATGACTAGAAAACCTGAACAGAGGACAGACCGAGGGAAGGGGAGTGCACAAAGATGAAAGAGGGGGAGCTGAGAGGGATGTCAGCCAGAGACATAAGAGGGGAACAGAATCACAGAAGGGGGGCAGAGAGCCAGAAGGGGGGGAACACAATAACTAAACGGGGGCAGAGATTGAAGGGGGCTGAGACATAAGGGGTGACCACAATGACTGAAGGGGGGCAGAGAGGCATAACAGAGGACCAGAATTACTGAAGAGAGGCAGACAGAAGTAAGGGGAGACCACAAAGACTAAAAGGGGGCAGAGAGACATAAGGGGTCACCTCAATGACTCAAGGGGGCCATACAGGCATAAGGGAGGACCAGAAAACCTGAAGTCGCCCAGAGAGATGAAGGGGGTAACATACACACCAAAGGGGGAGCACAGAGACATAAGGGGGAGCCAGAAATACTGAAGGGGGGCAGACAGATGAAGGGTGTAACATAGACACGAAAGGGGGGGGCAGAGAGACATAAGAGGGGACCACAAAGACTAGGGGGGCACAGAGATAAAGGGGGGGCAGAGAGACATAAAGGGCACCAGAAATACTGAAGGGGGCCAAAGAGATGAAGGGGGGGGACATACAGATAAAAGGGGGGGAGGAAGACAAATTAAGAGGGGGAACTGAAATATTTAGGGGGACCAGAGGGGAACTGAAATACTGAAGGCCACCAGAGACACATAAGGAAGACCAGAAACACTAAAGGGGGAGGCAAAGAAACAAGGGTAATGACCAGAAAGACTGAAGGGGGGCCAGAGAAACTAACAGGGGGAACATAGAGACAAAAGGGGCGCAGCACACAAGGAAGGGGGCCTACTGAAGGTCAGCTAAAAAACATAAGGGGGACAACGAACACTAAAGGAGGCCACAGAGATATGAAGGGGGACCATACACACAAAAGGGAGGGAGCAGAAAGGAAAAGGGGCTGAAACACATAGGAAGGGAGCAGAAATACTTAAGTGGAGCAGACAGACATAAGGGGGACCTCAAATACTAAAGGGGAGCAGAGAAACATAAGGGGGACTATAAACACTGAAAGAGGGGACAGAGAAATAAGGGAGGGAACAAAAATACTTAAGGGACACCAGAAACACTGATGGGGGACCTGACACACTGAAAGACGGCCAGAGAGAGGGAAGGGGGAACACAGAAAGAGAATGGGGACCAGAAACACTGAAGGGTTGCACAGAGACGAAGGAAAAGGTGAGCAGAGATAAAAAGGGCCAGAGAAACATAAGGGGGGACCAGAAAGATTGAAGGGGGGCAGACACACTGAAGGGGGGGGGGCAAGAGACATGGGGTAACCAGAATGACTAAAGGGGGCCAGAGACACTGAAGGGGGGGCAGAGAGAGGTAAGGGTAGACCAGAAAGAAGAAATGGTGACGCAGAGAGTGGGAAGGGGGAGCACAGAAACAGAACATGAGCAGAGCAAGGAAAGGGAGATAGAAAGACAAAAGTGCAGAGCACAGTCACGAATGGGGGCCAGAGACACGAAAGGAGGAGCTGAGAAAGGGAAGGGGGCAAAGAGACGAAAACGAGGTAGCTGAGAAAGGGAAGGAGGGCCACAGACACGGGGAAGAAAACAGATGGAATAGAGGACACATACATGGGTGAGAAAAGAAATGGACAGGGGAGCAGAGACAAAAGGCGGAGCAGAGGGCCAAAGAGAACATAGGGTGATCAAACGGAGCACAGACAGCCCAAAAAGCACGCTGAGTGGCAGTGACGCCCTACCGATGCTCTCCTCACCCCTCCAGCCTCCCGCCACATCACACTCTGCTACCCACAGACCCGCCTGTATAATCTGCTACCCTCAGAGCCGTCTGTATACTCTGCTACCCACAGACCCGCCTGTATACTCTGCTACCCACAGAGCCGCCTGTATACTCTGCTACCCACAGACCCGCCTCTATACTCTGCTACCCACAGACCCGCCTGTATTCTCTGCTACCCACATACCCGCCTGTATACTCTGCTACCCACAGAGCCCCCTCTATACTCTGCTACCCACAGACCCGCCTGTATACTCTGCTACCCACAGAGCCACCTGTATACTCTGCTACCCACAGACCCGCCTCTATACTCTGCTACCCACAGACCCGCCTGTATACTCTGCTACCCACACACCCGCCTGTATACTCTGCTACCCACAGAGCCCCCTCTGTACTCTGCTACCCACAGAGCCGCCTCTATACTCTGCTACCCACAGAGCCGCCTCTATACACACAATTCACTTCACCGCCCTCCCGATGCAATTGCATCGGGCCTTTTTACTAGTTATACTATATGGAGGAGTATGAAGGTGCATTATAATATATGATGGACTATTGGAGTGCATTATTCTATAAGGAGTACAAGGGTGTGCATTATACTATCAGGAGGACAAGGGAGATGCATTATACTACATGGAAGGGAATGTGGGGTCCATTATATTTGGATGGCTATGTGGGGGCATAATAATATTTTAAGGGCTATGAGGAAGCCTTAATAATTTATGGAGAGCTATTTGAGCGCTATTATACTGTATGTAAGCAATTATACATTGTAAAGGTTTGTTTGAGTTCATTACACTGTGCAGAGGGCTGTGTGGGGGCCATTATAGAAACTGAAGAGGTATGGGGGCCATTATACTTTATGTGTACCCATTATACTGCATGTGTTAGGTTCACAGTTGTTGATGGGGATTATACTGTGTTGCAGTCACCATACCTTGCCAGGGTAGTTGAGGGGGTTACAGTATGGTCATCATACTGTTTGTGTGATATGTACTGTCAAACAATTCACCTTGGGACACTTTTGTTAGCAATATACTTAATGGGTGCAATGAAAGGGGAATCTAGCATCTTCAATAGGAGGAAAATTACTTTGTAAAGGTTTCAAAAGTTGTGAGATAACTTGTTATGTCACCCAGCCAAATTAATGTTTTTTTGTTTGTTTGTTTTTGGGGGAGGGTGCAATTAGAACTTTTACTATCATTCGATTATACTGTTTGGAGGGTAGTGGGGACTAGTATACATTGTGAAGAAGTGAAGGAGTGATTTTACTATATGTAGGCCTATTATATTGTATGGAGAGATGTGTGGGGGGTCACAGCTGGGGATGGGGATTATACAATATTGGGATCATTAGTCTTATCGGAGTGGTTGAGGAGGAGTATAGTAGTGTTATCATACTGTGCGTGTTGAGGGTACTGTGGAGGTATCATACAGTGTTCGTGGGAACTTTTGTTGGCATCATACTTTATGAGTGCAATGAATGTGGAATCTGGGGGAGTCAATAGGAGGAAAATTACTTTGTAAGGAATGCAAAATTGTGAGATATGTTCTCATGCGATCCAAATGAATATTAATATTTTTTTTGTGGTGAGGAGGCAATTAAAACGTCTGCTATGGGGCCTCATGATTTCTATGTACGCCCTTCCACAAACTCTGTATGTGATTTATTCTACCTTCTCCAACAGTGTTGATCAGTTTCTGAGTTGTTATTTTTAGTGGTCGATTTAACTGATGATAATTGAAGCATTTGCCTACCTGATACTTCTTTTCCCAAAGGTATTGTAATGTAATGTTTTCAACACAGTCAGTTATACACAACTTGCTGCCAAACACCTCCCGGAGCATATTCACAAGATACAAATGATGTTCATTGTCCATTGCATAGAAGTGGTTAAAGTCTAAGAACACAACTTCAGTACTGTGATTTGTTAGGAAAGTGTTAATTTCTGTTAGTCCATCCAATACTTTAATTCCATATAAGCCATGTATAAAGTAGATTTCTACTCCAGCTTCCTCTGGTTTGGAAGATACCCGCAGGTCAAAATAGCGAATACCGGACTCGAGTTGTTCCTTGAAAGTTAAATTTTGGGTAACAGACCACTTCTTCATTAGTTTCTTGACCAATGAGATTTTTGCTAAACGTTTAAGTGATGTTGCCTGGTCTGGTCCAACAGGAGATTTTTCATCGACCCAATAACTGAATGAATCATGCGACCCTGAAAGAGAATAGACAATCTTAAAATTCATACTGACTCTTCCAAGCTTGAAGAACATTAAATAAAAACCATGACTACCCAAATAACAGGCAGGACGTATGTTGTGGCTTTAGAAACTAAGGACGGCTTCACACCACGGTTTTCGGCTGTCAGGTTGTGTCCGGTGTTTTGCAAGAGGCACCAGACACAACCTGACAGCTCCAGGCAAACAAAATTGGAGGGCAAATATGCCCTCCAATCCTGTTTTGTGCCATATTCGTTCCGACGCACCTGTGCCACTGTCCAGGGCTGAAATTCCAGCACCACGGGTGTAGGGGAGCTAGCCGCGGTGCTGAAATTTCAACCGTGGAGCTCTCCAGTTGCTGAACTACAGTGGCGACTATTTCAGCTGCGCTGTCCAGTTGCTGATCAAGCGCGGCTTGAATTTCAGAGCCTTTCAGAGCTCTTTTAGCATACGGCGTCCGGGAACCGGATCTTTTTTTACTGAATCCAGCGCGATCCAGCGCCCATAGACTCCCATGTTATGGGCACCGGATCACCGCGCATCCGGGAGAATCCAGTTTTGTTTGTTTTTTGCCCCAGACACAAAAATGCTGCAAGCTACGATTTTGTGTTTGTGGAAAAAAACGAAAACAGCCGGACAGACATAAAACCGGATGGCAAATAACTGCCATCCAGCACCTTAGGGACACATGGGGTTCTGTCCGCTGCATCCTGCAAAACACCGGACAGAACCTGACAGGTAAAAATCGTGGTGTGAAGCCGGCCTAAGAGATATCTCATACATTAGAGAAAAAAGTGGTATTTGCATATGTTGCAAATGATGGAGGTGAAGTATGTACATGGTACTATGGTGGTTTCCAAGTCGCAGCATATCCTGGAGCCAAGTAGGCTCCTACAAGAGGTCACATCATAGGAACTAAAAATATGTGTTACAGATTATGTATATAGATTATGTATATAATCAAGCTATTAAATGTAGAACAATATGTACCGACACTCATCCTCTACAAAGTCAATAATAATAATAAACCCAACTCTCAATATAGGGAAGTGAGAAACATAGAGGAACTATTGCTGAAGGGCTTCACAACTACACTTTATATAACTAAGGGCCACTTCACACACACAGATAATTGTGCAGATATTGTTTGCAGATCTCTGGTTGCATGGACACATTGTTCAATTTTGTGGCCGTGTACAAATGAAACATGTATTCACTGCATGGCAATGGACCTAGGAATTCACTGTGTTGAGCGCTTTAGCCGGCTGCCCGCAGTGTTTTCTTGAACTGGTCTCCCTGAGATCAGTGAATACTTTGTTTTGTTGGTCTACTAGGCATTGCTCCCACCTAGCCAGAATCCTACTCCACACTGATGAGGGGCAACACCCCGAAACAGCTGTCTGTGGATGGATACCTGGCCTTGGTATTCCATTGTCATATCTTTAAGCTTGTAAAGAGCTGGATATTGACTCAAAGGGCCACTTAATATGGTGGTTATCATGGCTAGGTCCTTCACTAGAGGAAGATCTGGCTAGTCCTGTGTTGAGACTCCTAAACGAGGCTCCACAGACTTTATTTGCATATTCTAAATGGAACAATGTGTCCATGATTTCACTGCAACCAGAGATCTGCCAACAATATCTGCACAGATATCTGTGTGTGTTACGTGGCCCTTAGCCAAATTTCACATCTAAAAGAGTGTTCAATGAGTGGACAGGGAGATGGTACCCACTCTAGTTTGTACATAATCAAATGGGTTTCCCCTGTTCCTGTCTGATGGTTATTTTTTTTTAAACTCAGCTTTACTCATCCTATATGTTTTGCTGCTGCTCTGAATAGTTGTAATTGTGTCTGCAATGCTAACATCAACGGCGCTGCAGCCAATCAGTGCCCTCAACAGCCGTGTTCCATTTGACAGCATGAGCCACTCAATGCTGTTGATCTCAATTATTGGCAGCAGGGCTGCAGACCAGGGCCGGCTCCAGGTTTCTGTGGGCCCCGGGCGAAAGAGTCTCATCGGGCCCTTTTAACCCATAATGATTTCATATATATATATATATATATATATATATATATATATATATATATACACACAGTATATAGATATATAATGTGAACCGTAATACATATATATATACACTCCCCACAAACATAATCCATCTCTGAGCCTGTCTTCCCCTGTGCACTGGGTCTCCATGCCTTGTACCTGTCTCCCCACTGTGCGCTGTCTCTCCCCTGTATGATGTTTCTCCCCTATGTGCGCTGTTTTCCCTCTGTGTCTCTCTCCCCCATCTCCTTCCTTTCTGTGCACTCGCTAGCTCTCTTTTTCTCTCTATCTCCCTCTCTCCCAGAAACATTAATTTGGTAGCACCAGACACACACTGTGGAGCCTTGACCGGACACACACTGTGGAGTCCTGACTGGACACACAACTGCGGAGCCCCGACCGGACACACACTGCGGAGCCCTGACAGGACACACACTGTGGAGCCCTGACTGGACACACACTGCGGAGCCCTGACCGGACACACACTGCGGAGCCCCGACCGGACACACACTGTGGAGTCCTGACTGGACACACAACTGCGGAGCCCCGACCGGACACACACTGCGGAGCCCTGACCGGACACACACTGCGGAGCCCCGACCGGACACACACTGCGGGGCCCTGACAGGACACACACTGCGGAGCCCTGACTGGACACACACTGCGGAGCCCCGACCGGACACACACTGCGGAGCCCTGACAGGACACACACTGCGGAGCCCTGACTGGACACACACTGCGGAGCCCTGACTGGACACACACTGCGGAGCCCTGACTGGACACACACTGCGGAGCCCTGACCGGACACACACTGCGGAGCCCCGACCGGACACACACTGCGGAGCCCCGACCGGAACACACACTGCGGAGCCCTGACCGGACACACACTGCGGACACACAGCAGAGCTCTGCTGTCCCCACTGCTGTGGGTCCCTGGGCGCTGTGTATTTGTTCCTGTCCTGAAATGGGGGCCCATCCTACATCAGCACATCAGGCAGTATCACACACAAGCTTAGATACAGCAGTCGATAACACACATAGCAGGCTTACATACATTAGCACATCAAGCAGTATCACACATGATTAATTTAGATACAGCAGTTCATCAGTCATTATCATAAATAATAGGCTTAGATACAATAGAACATCAGTCAGTATTATACATAGCAGGCTTAGAAACAGCAGTTCATCAGTCAGTATCATATATATCACGCTTAGGCGGCCGTCACACGCTACAATATCAATAGCGATATTGTTAGCAATCACGTGCACGCGCGATCGCTTACAACATCGCTCACATCGCTGGTGAGATGTCACACAGACAGACTCACCAGCGATGTGGTCCAGCGAGATCGCTGGTAACTATGGTACACATCGGGTTACTAGGCGCCGCGCGGCGCTTAGTAACCCGACGTTTACCATAGATACCATCTCCCAGCATAGGCTCTGCCGCTGGGAGATCGTTCATGGTGGTGTCACACACCACAATGAAGCAGATTGTTACATCGTTCATCGCTAGATATGAGCTCCGGCTCTCATATCGCCTGATTGCACGCAGCGATGCACAAACGATATCGCTTAAGCGATCAAAAAGCAGATCACATAAACGATATCGTGCATTAAATTGAACCGTGTGACGGCCGCCTTAGATACATCAGCACATCAGGCTGCAGTATCACACATAATAGGCTTAGATACATTGGAACATCACTCAATATTATGCATAGCAGGCTTAGCTTAGAGCAGGAATTGTCACACATGGTAGTCTTGGAAACAGGGTTAAGTAGTATCACACATGATAGGCTTAGATACATTAGTACTGTACTTGGATACAGCAGTTCATCACTCCTGTGTGCTGCTGCTGCGGCCCTCCGCTCCTGCTCTCCCTGCTACTCTCCCTCCCGTTCTGCCTTCTAACCTGTGTGGGAGAAGGTGATATCCATGATCCATCAGATCGGACAGTCACTATGCCTGAGCCGGGAGCTGAGCTCTATATGATCTCCTGACCTGCACTTCCTGCCAGAGACCATAGAGCTCCCGCTCAGTGCAGATCGGCATAGTGACTGTCAGATATCTGCGCACAGGTCAGGAGAGGGGGTCTGCAGCAGCACACAGGGGGCTCCAGGAGGCCAACTGTCAGGGGCACATATTCATTGCCCAATGGCCCATTGCCACTGGAAAATACAGGACAGGGGACGCTGTTCTGTGGCAGATGGCTTGGGCCCCCCAGGCAGCTCTGGGCCCCGGCTCTTGCCCGGGTAAGCCGGGTGCTGACGCCGGCCCTGCTGCAGACACATCATCACTATAGCAAACAATGACAGATACTGAGAGAAGGGTTAAAAACACCACACTGCCATGGGAAACAAGGCTCTTATAGAACGGATTATTGACAAATAGCGTGATTTACTTTGCTACACGTTTAAACGTGATTCTCCTTCTTCAGGCAAAATCAAAATGTATTTGAATTATACCGCAAAATGGTGAATCAGGCGACTAGCCATTACTTGTGCGCCAATCTTCTGTAATCAGACCGCTAAAAATGTATTCTCTGTTTTGTGACTCTCTAATGTACATTGTGATTTTGCCTGCAGAAGGAGCATTGCTTCGAAACTCGTAGCAAAATAAATCACTTTATTTGTCAATAATCAATTCTCCAAGAGCCTTGTATGCCATGGCAGGGCAGTGTTTTCAACCCTTCTCCTCCTTTACTATGACTTGATGCATTACACTGGGATATGCAGCAGTCGTGGAATTGATTTCTACAATTATAGTGGCTGTGACTCTTCACAACCACACAAGGTGAGCGGCTTGTCACATTTTTTATTATCATTGCTATTTGGGCTCCGTTACAGTGCCTGGAGGTCGCCTGGTTTCAGAGCCATGCTCTGAAACCAGGCGACCATCATGGGGCGAAGTGCACACATCGCTGCATGTAACCAGGCGCCGGCGACCTGTCAGGCGACCTGCATTGCCTCTGGGGTTTCCAGACACCCCGGCGGCGATGCCGCCTGACACATCGCCAGCGCGGGGCTGGAGGAGTCACCCCGTCTAAACGGGGGATGGCGACGCTGGCAGGGGCAGCAAGATCGTGCGCGCCCCCGCCATTCTCCGCCGACATCCCCAGTCCCGTTGCCCCGTGTGACGGAGCCCTAAGGTCTATTCTATGAACATTTGTAGCCTACCTGAGCAAGATGTATTACTCTTCCCTTTAAGCAGCCTTAACACGGGTGTTTGGGGGAATAATTATAGTTCATGTGACCATCTTAGCCATTGATGGCTGAGTTGACATTGCATTCATTTCTGGTATGTCAAATCTCACAACTGGACGGACACATCGCTTGCTCGCGCATGCGCACTTACAATATGTTTAAGGCTTTGACTGCAGTAGGGAATAGCAAAGTGCACATGTGCGAGCCAGTGATGGATACCTGCGGTGAAGAGGAGGAATAGACGCTGCAGAAAGGATACCCATTGGCATGGACTGTCTGGATTTACATATGGTGTGGAGCAATATAAAATAGGTTTGGGGGGATGTACAGGGGAAGTTAGGCAGAGGTGTATCTAGCTTCTCTGGTACCCGGGGCAAAGAATTATTTTGGCGCCCCCACCCCCTCATCACCACCACCTTTTTGAATTTGATGCACAACTCTATTGTATGTATCTATGTATATATTATATATTTTTAGACATATCCTACTTAATGTCCTCCTTGCTTCTCATATTGCGCCTTCATACATACGTGCCGCGCATGCGCAGTGCGGGGCTTGAAGCAAACAGAGCGGCGCAGGTATAATACGTCACCTGGCGCCGGAAATGACGCGTTTCGCGTCACACAGCCCCACTGCAGCACGGCCGACGCATAACAGAGCGGGGAGGCGGCGCATTTGAATCAGAGATAAAGACCACGCCTATTGAGGCGTGTTATCATGAAGAGGGAGAGCCTGGCTGGGTGACTATGCATACAATAGTCACTAATTATAATCACTAATGTGGTACTGTAATAACGTTTATCTTCATTTCAGTAGATGCTTTTAGGAGCTAAAAGGAGTGTAGGGTGTTTACTATGCTCTAGGGACAGCTTTTAATAGCTTTAGAGGTGTTTTGGGGGTGACAGGATCCCTTTAAAGGAAAACTGTCAGGTCAAAAATCTATATGTAACTGATATCATTTTCAAATTTCTTACTGTAAACTCTCTCTATTCATGTATTTATTTTACTTATATTTCCCTCCTATCTTCTGTAAACTTCAAATAAAGAGATTCATTCCATCTGTCACTCACAGTGAATGATCCACTTAGTTCTCTACTGTCCACTCCTCATGCATGAACATGCATGTCACACACTCTAACCACATCACTGCAAAGGAGATTCCTGGGGGCATGGGGGGGGGCTGTATTCTCTCTGTGTCTGTTGCCAAGAAAGAGGTGAAATACCACGCAGAAACGGTCACTTCAGGATGCCTGCTTACAGAAACAAATGGAGTTTAGATAAGTCAGATCGGCAATAGCTCCTTGTCTTTACCAGAACAGAAGCTACTGAAACATGACACTGCACTGTTAGCAAATGGAGGAAGCAGGATGGAGGAGAGAGCTGCTGAGAAGGGGAGGGAGGAGGGAAGAGGGAGGAGAGAGCTGCTGATGACGGAGTGCAGAATTACATGACAGTTTATACAGTCCAGGATTATTCCTGTTGGGTTATAATGGAGAGGACTAATCCAGCAGCTCACTGCAGGGTCTGACAATGCTGATAACATGGAAACTACAAATGGTACAATAATAATTTTACATGTTTTTAAAAGGTCTGCCCAGGCACTATTCAAGGGTAATATTAGTATCATACTGAAAAATGACCTGACAGTGTCCCTTTAATATAAGAAAGACTAAAACCTGTGCCACGCGGTGGCCGTCGCAGATTTCAGGGGGAAGGCACCCCGGAGATGGGATTCCGGCCTCACAGCATAAAGTGTTGCTTTGTCATTCATTAAGCTGAAATGAGGCCAAAGATTGCTGCTTGAGTTTTATGATATCAGCCATTAACCTCGGCACTCCCACTTTTCTGACCTTGCAGATGGGCTGCCTCCTTAGAGAAACACCCATCTGCAAAGTTATTACAACCTCCATTTTTCCATATCTCTGGCTGGGACACTCCCAAGTCAAAAATATGGACATCATGTTTACTTTCGCTAATTTACATGAGGTTTGATACCAAATATGATATGTCTATGATGTTCGGAAGGTCAGACTCATTTCCCAGGTTTCTGACCCGTTTCCAGACATATCAGGTAAAGCATTAAAACCGCAGAAAGGTAAACATTCCGAATATATGATTTATGAAATTGTGACACAAAAGTGCGTTATTAAATTTGACATTAAAAAACTGTAACTTAAGATAAAGGGATTCTGCAAGGACAAAACCAGATCCGGCTAGCTGAGTTCCTCTTAGCTCAGAATTTATGGCATGGTGGTCGGAAAGATTCCTGATAGGGGAGGGGAACAGAGAAAGCGAGGGGCTGCCTGTAGAATTTAGTCTATACAATTTGATCTATAGAATTTGGGGGAAGGTCTTATGCCAGTGTTGGCTGGGTCCTGTAACAATAATAATAATACATAGTTTCCTGACACTTACATTGCTCCATGTCCCCATTTTGTGGCTCTACTCATCCCCCTCTCATAGTTTCCGCATACTCATCCTTTCATTGCTTCATGTCCCCATTTTATGGCTCTACTCATCCCCCTCTCATAGATTCCTAATATTCATCCTTACATTGCTCCATCCATGTCCCCATTTTGTGGCTCTTCTCATCCCCCTCTCATAGTTTCCTCGTATTCATCCTTACATTGCTGCATCCATGTCCCCATTTTGTGGTTGCACCCATCCCTCAAATCTACCCCCTGTCCCTAATTACACAATAGTTTCTTGGTGTCTTCACTTGAGATCCAGTGCTAGACCACTTAGCACCTGCACTGCACCTCTCAAAAGCCGCAAAGTGATGTCACAGCGTGATCAGCTGACCGTGTCAGCTGACCCGGAACTGCTGGGAATCAGGGTTTAATTGTGCGCGCATCTAAAACATCTGGCACAATTGATTACAGGGGCAGGAGCACGTCAGATCTGCTCCCAATGTCAGCAGGAGCAGAGAAATGCCTACTCGCACTGCAGGGGGAGCGGGCGGCAAATGGAGGCACTAGGGGGAGAACTTGGGTGCTGCAGCAGGAGGTCCGATGCCCCCCCTGACTGCTGCGCCTGGGGCAGATGCCCCACCAGCCCCCCTAGATACAGCCCTGAGTTAGGGGATAATATGCACTTTTATCGAAGACAGCACAAGCGCTGCTGAAGTTGATAGTCTTAGTTCACACATGAAAAATATGGTGACAATGGCTATATGTTTGGGGTTCTTATTCTGCTGCTGAATATGCTTAGAGACAGCCTATGCCTCTCTGATGGTATTGCATGATGGACAAGGATTAAACAATGTTGACGATGGTAGACCCAGCAAACAATGCAGCAGATACAATGCATGTCATTATTACTTCTCTTTGAAATCACAAGATGTTCAGCACTGCCATAGATGCAGAACGTGAAGCAACCAGTGAGTAAAGCTATCCCATCTGATGTTTGAGAAAGTCTGGTCACACGTGGTCTTATGGAAAAATTACGGCTAAAAACCATACATCTGACATAGAAACAAGGCAGAGTGACTCAATAATGCACAAAAACATAGGAAATAGGATGCATAAAGACTGAATCAGGTGCATTAGACTGATCAGCTAAAACGTCAAATATTTGGCTGTACCATAATGCAGTTTTACAAGAGAGTAGAACATTGGTGAACCTGCAGAAGTTTGTGTTCGGCTGATCGAACCAGACTTTAAAAAATGTCAAGGTTTGGGGCGGACTTGACCTGAACTTGAGCTCAAACCGTGAAATCCATATAAGACTGTGGGGACTCGAACTTAAGTGCTATAAAATTATGGCAGTAAGGGCTAAGCGGCTGTAAAAGAAAGCAGAATGGTGATTAATGGATGTGCCAAATCTGGGGCACCTGCGGGCTGGTGTTCTTAGCCTGGGAGGGGGGGCGCAATAACTATGGGCCTCCCCAGGGTGAGAATACCAACCCCCATCCATGTACTTTATCTTAGCTAAGTATCAAAATTGGAGGGGGAGCTCACAACGTTTTTTTTAAATTAGTTAAATAATAAACACGTGTGGTTCCCCATATTTTGATATCCAGCCAACATACGCACGCGGTTTGGGGGTGCAGCTCGCAGCCATGTGCTTTATCTGCACTGTGTATCAATATATGTGGGACCACACACCATTATTTTTTAGACAAATATAACAGCAGCTTGCTTGCCATACACTGATGTGTATAGCAACAAATCACAGATACCGATACAGAGGGTGGGGGTGCTGTCTGACTGGAACAACCAATCACAGACACTGTCACAGAGGGTGGGCACTGGCATGCAGTGAATATTCATGAAGCTTAATGAGTAGACCTCAAAGTAGTGTTACAGGTGCGCGGTTCTTGGTAAGTATCATTTACCGTATATACTCGCGTATAAGCCGAGTTTTTCAGCCCAAAAATTGGGCTGAAAAGTACCCCCCTCGGCTTATACGCGAGTCAGTGCGGGGGCTGCTGTATACAGCGGTATACAGCAGCCCCCGCATCCCCAGTAATGCAGGGCCCCCCCCCTCATGCTCCGGTCACCTGTAAAGCAAGTTATACTTATCAGTGCCCGCTGCCGTCCGCGCCCGCCGCTGCCGACATGCGATCCTCCATCTTCATTCATCTTCTTCCTGCTCTGTGCGCGTCGCAGGCAGTGACGTCATTACCGGCGACGCGCACAGGAAACAGGAAGAAGATGCATGAAGACGGAGGATCGGGATGTCGGCAGCGGCGGGCGCGGACGGCAGCGGGCACTGATAAGTATAACTTGCTTTACAGGAGACCGGAGCATGAGGGGGGGGCCCTGCATTACTGAGGCTGCCTGTATACTACCACTGGGGCTGCTGTATATAGGGGCCCTGCATTACTGGGGCTGCAATACCACTGGGGCTGCTGTATATAGGGGCTGCAATACCACTGGGGCTGCTGTATATAGGGGCTGCAATACCACTGGGGCTGCAATACCACTGGGGCTGCTGTATATAGGGGCTGCAATACCACTGGGGCTGCTGTATATAGGGGCTGCAGTACCACTGGGGCTGCAATACCACTGGGGCTGCTGTATATAGGGGCTGCTGTATACACCACTGGGCTGCAATACCACTGGGGCTGCTGTATATAGGGGCTGCAATACCACTGGGGCTGCAATACCACTGGGGCTGCTGTATATAGGGGCTGCAATACCACTGGGGCTGCAATACCACTGGGGTTGCTGTATATAGGGGCCCTGCATTACTGGGGCTGCAATACCACTGGGGCTGCTGTATATAGGGGCTGCAATACCACTGGGGCTGCAATACCACTGGGGCTGCTGTATATAGGGGCTGCAATACCACTGGGGCTGCAATACCACTGGGGCTGCTGTATATAGGGGCTGCTGTATACACCACTGGGGCTGCAATACCACTGGGGCTGCTGTATATAGGGGCTGCAATACCACTGGGGCTGCAATACCACTGGGGCTGCTGTATATAGGGGCTGCAATACCACTGGGGCTGCAATACCACTGGGGCTGCTGTATATTGGGGCTGCTGTATACACCTCTGGGGCTGCATATACCTCTGGGGCTGCATATACCTCTGGGGCTGCTGTATACTACCACTGGGGCTGCTGCTGTATACTACCACTGGGGAGGCTGCTGTATACTACCACTGGGGAGGCTGCTGTATACCTCACTGCTGGGGGTTGTATACCTGTGCTGGAGTCCACCCTCGGCTTATACGCGAGTCAATAGATTTTCCCAGGTTTTGGGGGCAAAAGTAGGGGGGTCGGCTTATACACGGGTCGGCTTATACACGAGTATATACGGTAAGTGCTTTTAATTGCCATTTTGCTTCATTTTACAACCCCCTACCCAAACCCTAAAGGCCCCGTCACACCTGGCGACGGGGCTGGAGATGTCGGCGGCGGCGACTGGTGGGTGCGCGCATGTTTTTGGCGCCCCGCCAGCGTCGCCGTCCCCCATTTACATGGGGCGACATCTCTAGTGTCGCGCCAGCGATCTGACAGGCGGCATCACTGCTGGGGTGTCTGAAAACCCCAGCGGCAATGCAGGACAATGGGAGCCTATGGCTCTCATCGCCTGACAGGTCGCCGGCGGCTGGTTACATGGGGTAATGTGTGCACATCGCCCCAGATCGGTCATCTGGTTTCAGAGCACTGCTCTGAAACCAGGCGACCTCCCGGCGGCGCCAACATCGCCCCTTTACATGAGGCGATGTAGGGGCGATGTCACCGCCGATAGGCCACGCCCCTATATCGCCTATCTAATTGGAGGGGCCTTAACAGTAACACAGACTTCTCAAGGGAGTTTGTATTCAGGGTCTGTGCACAAACACCAGATGTTTGGTACGGACCTTGAACTTTACATTTCGCCTAGTGGAGAGTAGTAAAATAGTGTCTGTAGGCCACAGTAATGCATAGTGCAGGTTCCTTGCAAATTTGGAATTTCCTTGCATTTCCCTAATGCAGTTTGTAAATTGGTCAGGAGTATTAGTGCCCTTAATGCTGAGAAATACAGGCAGATGCTTCCCCATCATGCAACATCAGGGAGGCATAAGATTGGATCCAATTTATTATTCAGCAGGATAATGATACCAAATATACAGCCAATGTCATTAAGAATTAAATTTAGGGTACGGAAGACCAAAGAGTACTGGAAGTGGTGATATGGCCCCCACAGAGCCCTGGTCTCAATTTTAATGTGTCTGAAATTGCATGAAGAGACAGAAAGATTTGTAAAGCTTATATCCACAGAAAACTTGTGGTTATTTATCCAAGATGTTTGGAACAACCTTTCTTCTCAGTTTCTTTATAAACTATGTGAAAGTTTATCTAGAAGAATTAATAGTATTTTGAAGACAGAGTAGTCACACCAAATGTTAATTTGTTTTAGATTTCTGTTTTGATCATTTACTTTGACTTTTTTAACAGTTTATTTTCATCAATTAACCCCTTCACGATCAAGAACTTAGAGGTACGTCCTTGGTGGTCTCCCTCCCTTTGTTGTGCACTCACGTGCTGAGCTCGCATCATTCCCTGCACATGCCAGTGATCTATCAGTTGGCGTGTACAGGTAACAGATGTGAGTGAAGCAGTAATCTGCTTGTTGCTGTTAACCCCTTATGGTGTGTTTACATGTCCCGATATCGGCCCGATATTGGATCCAACGACGCGGGAGAGCGCTTTTTCTGGGCAGAATTCCAACATCGCATAGGAGCTGTCACACAGCGCGATATCGGCAGCAACGTCTCTATGATGTCTACGCCCCCCTTGTACGGCCGACCCAGGAATGGCTATTTAACATGGAGAGAATAGGGGATGTTGTACTTCACATCGTAGTTGGGCGTTTACACAGCACGATCCAGCTCCAACCTCCATCCAATATCGGCCCGTTGAATAGCACGCTCATTTGATCCCCGATATCGGTTTGACATCGTTCGTGCATCGTATTGGTCATTTACACCCTACAACGCACGAACGATATCGGGTCCAACGCACGAACCACGTGACTTTTGGTCGGAGTTGGATGCCGATATCAGGGACGTGTAAACACAACATTAGATCGTGTTATCAATCACTGATAGCCCGATCTATAGCAGTGCGGCGGGTATCGTGCTATCCCTAAACAGCAAGGGTGGCCCGTGATGTGATCATAATGTGTTGCCATGACTGCCAGGGATCCTGTTAGGACCCCAAATGGTGTGAAAACTCACTGCCTGCACAGAACTGAAAATGATGCAGACGCAGTGTCATACCAGGAACGAATTTCAAACACGGGACCGCGCTTCTGAATTAGATTATCACACCCATCAAGGTGTGATAACCGCGGAGCGAGGGGGGAAAATGGACCTGGAGAGAACGCCCAGTGTGTCTGCACTAGAAGACACCACCCTAAATAACATACAAACATGTAAGTTATAAAATGATTTTTCTCAGTGATTACAGTACACTTTTAGCTCAGATTAGGGATGTACTAGGAAGCTGCAGGGACAGACAATGATAAGTTTAGGGGCATAAACTAGCTGACAGGTTCCCTTTAATAACCAAACAAATTTTAGAATTCTGATCAGTTGACCCCACTGTGACTTGCATGCCGGATTTTGATTGTTTTTCCATCTGTATTGCCAGTGGCATTTTTGGTAACTGTTTAGACATGATTATTGCACCCTGCCCTCAGGCTCAGTTTATTTCAAGTTTAATTTGTTTGGGCGTGCCCTGCCCTCATTTATGGGTGCTGGTCTGGTTTCGTGATAGTTAACTCTGAAAAGTTCAGACATATGTGGCATTAGCTGCAGGTGTGTGAGCCTGAGTAGCCATTTATAAATCCAAATGGACGGTGTTGTTCGATGCGCGCAAGCCGTATGTAAAAGAAAGATTTGCACATAAATTTGCATTAATGTACAGTTAATGTGCAAAACAGTGTTTTGTTTTTTTTAGATTCTGTCTCTCACAGTTGAAGCATAATTATTAGTGATGGGTGACGCTCCATGGCTCTGCTACATCACAATGAGCGGTTACATTACAGTGACCGTTCACCCCGAGGACTGATCTCATACTGATGGAGCTGCAGCTGTGAGAGCAGTGACCTCAGTGAGGTACACAGCTGTGACTTCAGATTAACTCAGGTGACATCACTGCTCTAACAGCTGCAGCTCCGTCAGTGTAAGAGCGGTACTCGTGTGGCGACCCATCGGGTAGGCCACCACCAGAGATACTGCACTCCTGCATTAGAGGGAGAGTTGTGCCTCTACTCTACAGGTGCTGGGATGGTGCAGTTGAGCTTCACACACACACAACATTTAGGACCCTGGGACGGTAGGTGGACCCAGAGAGAGGACCCAAGCGTAGCCGGGAGCGAAAAAGTGAGTAGGGAGTGGAAAGGAGAGAGTGGGAGAAGTAGAGGAGTAGAGGTCGGGAGTGGTGTTGACTCCCATGGGCTGGAGCATGACCACGCTCGCCCTGGGAGGGAAAGACCGACAGGTGTGGAGGAAGAACGGAACCCTTGGGGTATGGAATGAGACGTAGATCCCGTACGCCCGTATCTGGCAAGAGTACAGAGGGGCTGGTGGACGACACAAGAAACCAGCCCTGAACATGGCGCGGATGCTGTAGGCCTAAACCATTGAACCTGAGGCCCCGAGCTCCTAAGAGGAGCTGTGGCCGAACACCCGACATAACTTGGAGAAGGCGGCCGAACTAGGGAGCAGTACCCGGAAGGAGTACAACTGAGCACCCGTGGCTGTTGGTACCTGAGCTCTGTGTGTGGAGGCACTGAGGAGAGCGGAGAGACTAGCTTATACGTGGACCAGAGAAAGAAACACCTAGTAAGAGAGGGAAAAGAAGACCCATCGAGGCTCGACTGTACTGTCCTGGTTCTGGAGACAACGCTGAATCGGAGGTTGGCAAGGGAAACACCCGGTGGCCATGCTGAATGACTGAGTAAAAGTGACAGTATCCAGCTGTGGTGTGTGAGACTTTGTTTAGTGGCGACCACAGGCCGCAGAGGCCGCATGAAGCACCGGGGTGCTGATGACCTAATGAACATCTGCCAAGGCACGAAGTGACTCCTCCTTCCCGCTGCCCTGGGGACTGCGCTCCACCAAGCTGCCAGTCATCGTCCCCAGAGGTGCTGAAGCAACGGCGGCCGCTCTTGGCCGCATAGCGCAGGTGGCATCACGAATACCCTTTTTGGGACCGGGTCTTGGCCCCCGTCTGTTCCTGTGAAAAAAAATGAGAGTGAAGGACAACTGCTGCCTGATTCCTGAGTACCCCCTGCCCTGGAGTGGGTGTGTCACTCGCCATGAGCAGTCACTGTTATGTCACTTCTCACTGCGATGTAGCAGCCAAATTCTGGGCGAGTTGCGGGCTAATATTAAGTCTGCAAGGCCCTCCACATGGCGAGAATACCAACCCACAGCCGTGTGCTTTATTTTGCCTAAGCAAAACTGATTTTTTTAATTATTTATATTAATAATTAAAAAAAAAAGTGTGAGGTCGTCCTTGATACTCAGCCAATATAAAGCACACAGCTGAGGGCTGCAGGCTGCAGCTGTCTGCACCGTTTGTCCATACATGCTGTATGCTTCTATCCATGGAGAGGCAAGCATACAGCATGTTTGGGCAAAAAATGCATGTCTGACGTGACATCTTTTGACAATTAGAAGGCATTGAGCTCTTGATGCTGATATACGCTTCATCAGTCATTGATAACCCGCCCCACACTTTGACCAAAGAAAAGCCTACACCATCTACATCTTATGTTGCAGGGGATTTCCATTTCTTGTCACCTCATAGCCATGATATCATTTGATCCATGATATGGTGAACCATATCATTAAACAATACTTTTTTCTAGTGCCGAATTGAGGACATGACAAGCTTCATTATGATGAACAGGTCCTATAGGGTCTCTGGAGGTATTACAAGTTCACAGTTCAGCATCACCAACTAGAGCCCTCTTTTTGGACCTCATCTACGGAGTTAAGAAACCCATTGGAATATGCTTATTGTTTTATGTTAGAACTCTCTTCAAAAATATTAAGGGTTTCTATATACAGTACATTTCCTATGTCATGTATATTATTAAGATCTTACAGTATTTAATCTATTGCCCATCCAATAGTCCATGCCTAAATGGCTCACTAAAATCTGCCTACAGTGCATTGGTCTTTGTACAAAATCGGAGATGTATAATATGTATGTATTTATTGGATACTAGCTGTACTACCCGGCTACGCCCAGATTAATAAATAACTGATGTTAGCTATAACAAAATAGAATTTGAATATGTCATATTAATGACCTGTAGGAAAATAGAAGCTGAGCTGTGATTGGTTGCTATAGGCAGCCTGATAAATCTTCCAGCTAACAGTAAACCCTCCCCCCGGCCGGGCAGTATATGTTACCTCACACATACACATAATAGACAGCTCATGTGACTGACATCTGCCTTAATTCCTTATATGGCACATGTGTTGAACATTAGCTGTTTTTAATCAGATGTTTATTTTTGGAAATTAAAGATAGCACACTTATGAGGCTGGTTGTGTGAGGCAATTTGTGCACATCTGTGTCTGTGTGGTGTGTGTGTCCCTGGGGTGTGTGTGTGTCCCTGTGGGGTGAGTGCATGTGTCCCTATAGGGTGTGTATGTGTGTGGGTCCCTGTGGGGGGGGGTCTGTGTGGTGTGTGTCTCTGTCGTGTGTGTCTCTTTGCGGTGTGTGTGTCCCTGTGGGGTGAGTGCATGTGTCCCTATAGGGTGTGTATGTGTGTGGGTCCCTGTGGGGGGGGTCTGTGTGGTGTGTGTGTCTGTGTTGTGTGTGTCTCTTTGTGGTTTGTGTCCCTGTGGGGTGAGTGCATGTGTCTCTATAGGGTGTGTATGTGTGTGTCTCTGTGGGGGGCGGTGGTGTGTTGTGTGTGTTGTTGTGTCTCTGTGTTGTGTGTGTGTTGTTCTGTGTGAGTGGTGTGGTGTGTTGTGTGTGTCCCTGTGGGGGAGGGGGTCTGTGTGGTGTGCGTGTGTCTCTGTGTTGTGTGTGTCTCTTTGTGGTGTGTGTGTGTCCCTGTGGGGTGAGTGCATGTGTCACTATAGGGTGTGTGTGTGTGTCCATTAGGTGTGTGTGTGTGTCTCTGTGTTGTGTGTTTCTCTTTGTGGTGTGTGTGTGTTCGGGTGCGTGGTGAGTATCCAATGTTGGGGCTGCATCTTAGCGACTATACACTTGCTGCTACTCTTTGTGTGCTTGTGGTGTGTATACATGTCCCCGTGCGTGGTGAATATCCCATGTTGGGGCCCCACCTTAGTGACTATATACTGGTATATGCTCTTAGCCTTTGGCGCTGTCATTAAGCCCCTCTCATACACAACTGTCAACTGGTAACTGTCACTTTTCTCCATTATGTAGATAGGGGCAAAATTGTTTGGTGAATTGGAATGCGCGGGGTTAAAATTTCACCTCATAACATAGCCTATGACGCTCTCGGGGTCCAGACGTGTGACTGTGCAAAATTTTGTGGCTGTAGCTGGCAGCTGTCGATTTTCCTCCCACACATTTCCTTTCACTTTTTCCGCATTATGTAGATAGGGGCAAAATTGTTTGGTGAACTGGAACGCGCAGGGTTAAAATTTCACCTCACAACATAGCCTATGACGCTCTCGGGGTCCAGACGTGTGACTGTGCAAAATTTTGTGGCTGTAGTTGCGTCGGTGTAGATGCCAATCCCGGATATACACACATACACACATACATACACACACACATATTCAGCTTTATATATTAGATCATCTCAGAAATTATATTTATTATCTCTAGGCTCAAACTCCTGAAGAGCTTTTTCCCAAGAGGGGAAACGTGTCATTTAGGTGTGACATTATTTTAACTTTTATCGTAGGTATCAATACATATTCACCATTGACATATTTATCTATAGAGTATGTGGTTTTATTTCCTCTGTAGGTGCTTTCTGGTTTTCATCACTGCCTGCCATACATCTACCAATGTCCCTACATTGTTTAGCCCATATTTTATCCTATAATTGTCTAGGGTCATATAGGACTGCAGGGTTAGTCATAGTGGAGTAGGGGCACCATGAGGGAGAGGCTCTAGGGTTCTGACCCCTAATGTTAGGTAGGTATCTAACTAGGCAGCATATGACAAGGGGAATCAATCTGTATTGTCCAGTCATTTGTAGCTTTTATAATATTGGGGCTCACCGTGCACCATTTTTAATAAAATATAATCAAATTAATTTTTAAGAATTTGATTTGGTAATTCTGTGATCCTTTTGGTAGTTAGCGGCTCTGACTAATCCAGTTTTGGTAATTTCTGACTGGCTAGAAGTCAGAGGTTACATCCCAAGCTCCCAATGCAAAATGCAAGTCGATGAGAGCCAGAGATGTAAACAATGGAGTTGCTGGCAGGGCACAATTTCAAGAGATTGACAGTAGCGAAGTTGGAAACAGATGAAGACTGCAATAGGTGAGTATATGACAAGGGCAGGGGACTTACATTTAAAGCACAACTCCAGCAGGGAAAGAAAAAACACAAGAGTGGTGCTTTAAGTTTACCTTCACCCTCAAAAACAATGAAACTATGAATGAAAATATTCGTACAGTGTAAAATACTATCATACCCTTCTTCATATTTTAATATTAGATCCCCCCCCAGCATATCCTGAAACTTAAGACTTTTAGGGCCTGCCAGGAATTTTGCTTTTACCTAAAATTAAATTGAGCAAATTGGATTCAACACTTTGTAGAATATATTATTACTCAATGATCCCACAAGTTAGAGTCCCACTGATGTAAAATTAAGCTGTCACAGATCAGATCTAGCATGGTACCCTCTTAAGGTACCTTTACACGCCGCCACTGTGCCTAGCAACCGGTATCAACCGTACGTGCACGCGTACGTTTTTGACGGTTGATACCGATCGCCGATGCCGCATGTACACGCCGCCATTGCGTTGTCAACTGAAGGTATCTTTGCCCCCCAGAAGTTCCTACAGATCCTGCGGATAACTTGCTGTTGAATACCGTCGCCGCTTCACACGCCGCTATCCACAAAGGAATATGGGCGTACATCTTGCGCGCCGCAAGTACATAGGCGTGACAGAGTTGTGTATTCCGTGGCGCTAATACACTGATTGGACAACGCAATAGCGTCATGATTGGCCAGCCTGCGCAGGAAGGCTAGCTAATACATGACGCCATTCCAATTGTGGAGTGTGAATGGACAGCTCTTTAAATATGGTGCCCTGTGCAGGGACAGCCAATCGTAACACAGTAGTCCCTACCAATGATCACTGATGGGGCGCGGTATCCATGAGACTGTGTCACGCCCCTGGGAATTCACTAGGCGACGGTGATTCCATCCATGTGCCCTGTTTAGACGCCACTACCATGGCAATTGTGCCTTTGTGTTGCCTTGGATTATTGAACACGGCTCGGAAACAGGTATCTGAAGCAACAGCGAGAAACCCAATCACTTTCCCAATCTACACGCCGCCATTTCAAGAGCAATTTCAAGGCAACAGGCACAAAAATCCCCATTGCCAGGCAGTTGCTACAACGCAGTGGCGGAGTGTAAAAGGTACCTTTAAAGGGTTTTTCCCATGATCAAAGTTCATTTTAAAGTTAATTTTAATCAATAGATCTTGGAATAATAACAAGTTCTTCAATTGGATATGTTTAAAAAACTGAATTAGTCCTTACCGGTAATTCCTTTTCTTGGAGCCTTCCACGACAGCATTGGAGGATGTCGTCCACGCCCTATTGGGGGACAGGAACACAGAGAGGTTTAAAAGCCCCTCCCCTTCCTCAGTACTCCAGTGTTTACCAAGATCACCCTTAGCCATGGATTATCTGATACAAACCGGAACCAAACACCAACAAGGGGGGGAACTGATGCTGTCGTGGAAGGCTCCAAGAAAAGGAATTACCGGTAAGGACTAATTCAGTTTTCTCCATTCGCCTTCCACGACAGCATTGGAGGAATACCACCGATACTCCTCAGGGTGGGACTATTGCCTGTAGGACTCTCCTACCAAAGGACAGATCCCGACTGAAGGACAGATCTAACCTATAGAGGCGAGAAAAAGTGAGGAGAGACTACCACGTAGCCGCACTGCAAATCAGCTCCGATGAAGCTCCAGCCTGCTCCGTCCAGGGAGTAGCAGCAGCCCGAGTTGAAGGAGCCTTCAACCCCACCGGAGGAGCAAGGACCGGAGCGACGTAGACCTCACAGATCGCCTCCTTGATCCAGGAAATGATGGTAGCCTGGGAGGTCTTCTTCCCTGTATAATTCCCAAAAGCCGAACAAACAGGTTCTGATCTAACCTCCAGGAAGCAGACTCTCGGAGATAGAGGAGGACAGTCCGACGAACATCCAAGGAGTGAAACACGGCCTCAGCCGCATTAGCAGGAGATTGACAAATTGAAGGCAGAACCACATCCTGGGACCGATGGAAAGCCGACAACTTTCAGAAAAAAAGATGAATGCAACCGAAGCGTAATGCGAACAACGGACACCACGAGGCACGAAGCCCGGACAGAGAGTGCCTGCAGTTCTCCAACTCTGGGAGCAGAAGTGATGGCCACCAAAAACGCCACCTTGTGAGAGAGAGACGTAAGGGATGCAGCAGACAAGGGTGCAAAGGGACTTCGAGCAAGCCCTTGGAGAACAAGCATCAAATCCCAGGGAGGGACAGAAGGCCGAATCCGGGGACGCCACCCCCAAGCAGAAGTAAAAAACTGCTTGAGCCATGGATGGGAAGCAAGATCCTGGGCAAAAACCGCCCCAAGTGCCGACCTCTGGACATAAAGAGTGCTCGGCCGAAGCCCCAAATCCAAGCTACGCTGCAAAAATCCAAGAGTTGGGGCACATTAGGATGATGCATGGTCGGGATGGAAGGAGCACACCAGGACAGGAACCGATTCCAGCCCTCCCGTAAATAGCGTTTGTCACAGGCTTCCTGCTCTGCTGAAGCGTGCGGATCACTGCCTGGGAGAGACCCTTGGTCCTCAGGATCCCGGCCGCAACAGCCAGGCCGCCCGAATGAGCCACTGAGGGCCCGGGTGAAACAGAGGATCCTGGGACAGTAGGTTGAGACTGGGCTAACATAATCGGTCCCTCCAGGACCAGGTCTCGGATGGCGTCGTACCACGCCAGTTTGGGCCCCAGGGGAGCCACCAGGATAGTGTCACCCCCTCCGCCCGAATCCGTTGCAACGTCTTGGGAAGTGGCGGGATTGGAGGAAATGCATACACCAACCGGAAGTCCCAGGGATGGGCAAAAGCGTCCAGCCCCCGAGGATGGTCCAACCGCGTCAGGGAGAAAAAGGTTGGCACCTTTGTATTCGAGCCCGAAGCGAACAGGTCGATCGAAAGGACACCCCACCTGTCCGTAAGAGAGCGAAATACTTCCGGATGGAAGCACCATTCTCCTGGGTGGACCTCCGTGCGGCTCAAGAATCTGCCTGTACATTGGCCATTCTCTTCAGATGTACTGCCGAGGAGGAGAGAAGATGGCGTACTGCCCACAAAAAGAACAGTCTTGCCAGCCCCTGCAAGTGTAAGCCACGAGTACCGCCTTGGTACCGCAAGAAAGTAACCGTAGTCACATTGTCTGACAGTACCTTGACATGATGACCCCGGAGAACGTGAGCTGCAGCAAGAAGCGCTTCCTCCACTGCCAGAAGTTTGAAGACTGGCGACTGACCGAGCGACTCCAAATCCCCTGGAACGGTGTGCGAACTACCATCGTGCCCCAACCGAAACCGCTGGCATCAGTGGGAACGGAGGTCACAGGAAGGTGTCTGGGATTCATCCCCAGGAAAGCGAGGTTACCACCCGCCCCGGGGTCCGTACCCGCGAGTTTAAGGAATCCTGACGTCTGTCCCAGGAACTCAGTATGTGTTCCTGGAGCAGTCGGGAAGGAGCCTGAGCCCATGTTACTGACTGAATCCAGGCCATCATGGCCCCTAACAGGGACATTGCTTCCCGCAAGGAGGGCGACCTCCCTGCCCGGAAGCAGGTCAGATGCACGCGGCGCAAAAGCTGATATGCCGCAGGAAGGAACGAGGTCTGTCTGGAGGAGGCCAGCAAGACTCCCAAAAATTGACGTCGGGTTGCAAGCACCCGTTCCGATTCCCGAAGATTGGGTACCCATCCCAGGAACTGAAGAATTTCCAATGTGTTGGGAGTCCTTTGTGCGTAGAAGCACTGCCGAAGGAGCCACCACCAACATGTCGTCTAAATAGGGAAGCATACATATCCCCTGGGTCTGGATGAATGTGATCGCTTCCCCCATGAGTTTGGTAACCTCTGGGGCCGACGAAATCCCAAAGGGCAGCACATTAAGCCGTGAATGGACCGTCCCGCCTGCCCCGGAGATCGTGAATCGCAGAAAGCGCTTGTGGGACGGGTGAATGGGGACATGAGAATACGCGTTCTGGAGGTCCACAACAACCTGGAGTAGCGCCCCTGGCCCTCCTCTCCAGGAGGAACCGGGGACCCCACACCCGAATCCAACAGGTGTCGCAGACCCAACAAGAAAAACCGTGCGAGAGTCCCCCTGAGGAAGGGAGAGGACTCGAAGACACGGAGGGGCTGGCTCTCGAATGCCAAGCGGAGACCCTCCTAATTGGTCGAGAGGATCCAAGGGCACAAGGAGATTGCTTGCCACTGTGGCAGAACCCGCAGGAGCCGCCCCGCAATGGGGAAGGCGACCTTGTTTAGGGGCGGCTGGTGATGCCGCTGCTGGGGGAGCAAGATATTACGGGTCTTGTTCCCGTACTGGAATGCCCAGCGACCAGACTTACCCTTCCCTTTAGACTGGGAGGGTTGGCTGCGCTCAGGCCAAAAGGACTGCCTCCTAAAGGGCTCCTGTTCCGGGAGACACCTTTTCCGGTCTGACACCTTTTCCAGGATGTCATCCAATGTCCTTTGCAAGGGGAGGCCACACAGCTGGAGCTTAGACGTGACCTCCCCATTCCACCTTGTAAGCCACACTGCCCTGTGAGCTGTGTTAGCCAACACTGCGCACCTGGCGCCAACGCGGAACGACTCAGCAGAGGCATCGGCCAGGAAGCCCGTAGCACGTCTCAGAAGTGGAATGGAGTCCAAAGCTCCTCCCTGGGAGTACCCTGCAGGATGAATTCTCCCAGCTGGGTGAGCCACTTAAAGAGAGACCTGCTCACATGTAGAGGAAATGTACACCGTTAAAGACATAGCTGCCGCCTCCCAGGATTTTTTGAGGACACTCTCCATTTTACGAACGAGGGGGTCCTTCAACCGGGAGGAATCTTCAAAAGGCAACGCGGTCTTATAGGCTAAGCTTCCCAAATGGAATACTGCCATAGACCTTCATGTTAGAAGTCCCATTGACTTTATAGAGACTTCCATAGAGATTCCCATTGGGTCTCTCATGAGGTCTCCCATCCAGCCTGTGACTGAGGCTCCTGCTGCTTAGCTTCAACAGTGTGTCAAGGGCATGCACAATGGGTTTACAATAGCAGCTGATTGCTACTACCCTGGCCACCTGGATGTCCACCTTCGGGACCTCCCAGACAAAGTCACCACCCTCCAATCCACTCGGATGGGGTGAGCCGCTTAGCCGTCAGGCCTCTGAACATTTAGTCCTGCACAGAAGAAGGGGATTCCACCACCTCTACTCCCATGGTACAATGGACAGTGTCCACCAATGCACCCATGGACTCCGTGGAAAAATAGTAGTGTCCAGATTCTCGTGTCTGGACAGAGGCAACAGCGGCAATATCCTCGCCGTCCTCTAACGCTGAGCTCTGGCCAGCCTCCATGAGATCCACAGAGTCACAATCCTGGAGCTTCCTCTCTTACGGAGGGGAAGGCCCGGACGCTGCAGCAAACCCCCGCAGTGCCGAGATAGAAGCCTGCACCTCTTCCCTAACGGATTGGAGCTCCTCAAGCAAGGATGGGGAGTCCATCCTGACAACCCTGTCAGTCATGGCCGACACCTTGTTGTAGGAAGAGGGAAATTTTGTGCCGCAGCCACATTATTGCTCCCTTTCACAGACGGCCCTTGTCTCCCTATAGACAAAAAGGGAAGAGAAGGGGGTCCCAGTGTGAGTGCAGGGCCTAAATAACTCGACCCCTTGTGACCACCCCCAGAAACACTTACATGAGCTGGGGGAACGCTGGGCTCTGCAGAAGCAGAGATGGAAGCCTATCACCCTCCATGTTTCAGGGATCAGCCTTACCTGGGTGTAGCTTCCGGCGGGTACTTATCCAGAAGTACCGTGCCCCCAACGAGGAACACCTGTTCCCTCCCTCCTCCTGGTCACCGGCCGCGGGCAGTAGCGCGCGAAAGTCCTGCTGGGTTCCCTGGAGCCGCGCCCAGCCTGCCATAGCCCTTACAGGAGCCGCCTCCCGAAACCGGAAGTGCCATCCCGGAACCGGAAGTGCCACATCCGAAACCGGAAGTACCCCAACCCCCCCCCCCCCCCCCCGGAACCGGAAGTGCCTCCGCGGCACCTCTGATGCATGCCCCAGGGACCGCAGCTGGAGGAGGGAGACGCCGGAGAGCTGAACAGGCCTCCGGAGTTGCAATACACGGCCTGCTTTGCCCCGTAGGACGCAGGAAGGCCGGATGGTCCCACCACGGGAGCCCCGAGAAGGAGGAGGAGGCCGCCCCCGACGTCCATCCCTGGCCCGGCTGTAAGTACACCCCAATGCTGCCTCTGCCGGCCTGACAGCACTGGAACCTCTCCATGCCCCAAGGGGGACAGGAAGACACTGGAGTACTGAGGAAGGGGAGGGGCTTTTAACCTCTCTGTGTTCCTGTCCCCCAATAGGGCGTGGACGACATCCTCCAATGCTGTCGTGGAAGGCGAATGGAGAAATAATGTTCCTGAGCTGAGATAATTTTATATATGTGCCCTTGCTGTGTACTGTATAATGGCCGTGTATGACAGTAGTTACATGGGATGATCATACCACAGGACACAAAAAAGTATACAGACATTACAGCACATTCTCATAACTGATTCTTTTTGTGAGGTAACACATTTCACTGCTTGTTTTTAAAAAATGATTTACTTCATAGAAAGAGTTATTTGCTGTGCTGTAATGTCTATATATTTTACTTCCTCCCTGGCCCAGGAGATATGGTATGATCAGACCATGTTCCTGTATGCAGGGCTGGCGTCAGCACCCGGCATACCCGGGCAAGTGTCGGGGCCCTGAACAGCTGGTGAGGCTCACTGGCCATCAGGGACAGGCAGCCTTGACAGCCAGGGGCCCATTAGGGACAGAAAGCCCTGTCAATGAGGGGCCCATCCGGGACACTCAGCGAGGAGCTGAGTGCCTCCACAGCGCTGTCAGTGAACAAGGCTAATTTGCATGCAATGCAGATTAACCATGTGCTTTCTCCCAGCTGTGGAGCTTCCTCCTCTGCCAACTGCAGCAATGATGAGTCATCACCGTGCGACCTCTGGTGGGGACAGCATCTGGTGGGGACAGCATCTGCATAGAAGGACACAGCCCCGGGGGAGCGGAGGGAAGGTGAGCACAATCTTTTTTTTTTACTGTGAGGCCAGACTGTGCTGGCTGTATATGGAGGCTGTACTGTGGTATACAGAGGATGTGCTGGGGTATATAGAGGCTGTACTGGGGTATATGGAGGCTGTGCTGGGGTATATAAAGGCTGTGCTGGCTGTGTTTGGACACTTTGCTAGGGTATATGGAGGCTGCACTGGGGTATATAGAGTCTGTGCTGGGGTATATAGAAGCTGTACTGGGGTATATGGAGGCTGTGCTGGGGTATATAGAGGCTGTACTGGGATATATAGAGGCTGTGCTGGAGTATATGGAGGTGGTGCTGGCTGTAAATAGAGGCTATACTTGGGTATATAGTGGCTGTGATGGGGTATATAGAGGCTGTGCTGGGGTATATGGAGGGTGTGGTGGGGTATATGGAGGCTGTGCTGTATATATAATATGGAAGCTGTGCGGGCTTTATATATTATTTGGAGGCTGCTGCTGGGCTGCCACATTTTCCAAATAATATATACAGCCTGGCACAGCCTCCAAATAATATATAAAGCCCAGCACAGCCTCCAAATAATATATCCAAATAAAGGATATATAGCCTAGCACAACCTTCAAATAATATATACAGTCCAGCACAGCCTCCAAATATTATATACAGCCCGTGGCTTCTATATTACATATACAGCCCGGCAGTCTTCAAATTGAATATACAGTCTCCATATTATATTTACAGCCCTAAACAGCCTCTATATCAGAGGTCCCCAAATCCAGGCCTCAAGAGCCGCCAACAGTGCAAGTTTTCAGGATTTCCTTAGTATTGCACAGGGCTTGGAATCATTACCTGTGCAGATGATCACATTAGTACCTGTGCAATACTAAGGAAATCCAGAAAACCTGCACTGTTGGCGGCCCTTGAGGCCTGGAGTTGGGGACCTCTGCTCTATATTATATATACTACCCACCCAGTAACCACTATATTATACACAGCCTGCAGCTTCTATATTGTATTCATAAATCATGGTCTGTATTAAAGGGGCCTACTGAGACTGTTTTGCCCAGGGCCCACAAAAACCTGGTGCCGGCCCTGCCTGTATGGTCAAACACATCCATTACACAGTACATAGCAGGGACACATATATAAGATTATTTTAGCACAGGAGATGTGATATGATCAGACACATCCATTACACAGTACATAGCAGGAACACATATAAAGATTATCTCAGTACAGGAGATGATTTATGATCAGACCATGTCCCTGTATGGTCAGACACAGCCATAACACAGTACATAGCAGGGACACATATATAAGAATATCTCAGCACAGGAGATGTGATATGATCAGACCATGTCCCTGTATGGTCAGACACATCCATTACACAGTACATAGCAGGGACACATATATAAGATTATCTCAGCAAAGGAGATGTGGTATGATCAGACCATGTCCCTGTATAGTCAGACACAGCTATTACACAGTACATAGCACGGACAGATATATAAGGTTATCTCAGCATAGGAGATGTGGTATGATCAGACCATGTCCCTGTACAGTCAGACACATCCATTACACAGTACATAGCAGGGGCACATATACAAGATTATTGTAGCACAGGCGATGTGATATGATCAGACACATCCATTACATAGTACATAGCAGGAACACATATATAAGATTATCTCAGTGCAGGAGATGTGGTATGATAAGACTATGGTCCCTGTACAGTCAGACACATCCATTACACAGTACATAGCAGGGACACATATAAAAGATTTTCTCAGCACAGAAAAAAAAATTAAATATCCAATTGTTTAACTTTTTACTTTTCCAAGAACTTTTTATTAAGATAAAATTTGTTCGTAGGAAAACCCCATTAGCTGTTATTTCCTATAATGGCCACCCATTTGTGCAGGGAACTATAGTAAGGCCAACTTACTCCATATACAGAGTACTGTGTAGAGCTTGAGCAAACTAGTGGGACTGACATATCCCAGTTCAATGTGCTTATTGTGATGGTAAAAAGTGTTTGACTTGTGTGCTGTAGAACGCTAGAGCTGATTTTAAGTCCCAATGGGGCCCCGACTAAATTACATCTTAGGTTAAACTATCTGTGCAGTGTTACATAACTGACATTAATGGGTTATACTATTCATTGACGTGTTAATATAGATCAAGCATTAACAGTGACCTTATGAGCGCATAAAGCCTTCAATTTGCAACGAGGAGGCTTCAAGTAACTCAAACAAACAATGAAGGGCGACCTACATACTTACTGATACCCAAATAATGATAGATGGCAAGGACTAATTATACACGCTCATTAACAGATAATTTGAAGAGATTCATTTGTTAAATACTTTTTAGAAATCATAGAGGAAAAGAAAGCAGTAGATTCCAGCAATGTCCCTGGATTCAGGTCACTAACAATCTACAGTTAATCCTATAATTAACGGATTAACTTCTTAAACAATCCTCTTTAACAAATCCATGCACAAAAGCCTACCGTTCTAACATACACATGTAAGTACTGTAATATTAGATGTGCTCCCATGGAACTTCTTTCTAGTAATGTAAATGTACAATATGTTAAAAACCAGACCAATACAGAGGCTTGGGCCCCGATTCATCACAGCGATTATGCCAGAATTCATTCACAGATCATTGGGAAAAGTAACACATTTTTTGTGCAATGTGAAGCTGTGTTTCACAACTTTTTCGACTTTTGGCATTTTCATGGAACAGGGTCACAATGTCAGTTTGTCTAATTCATGACAAGCTGTGGCGTTAATTGCACCAGAAATTTTACTCTAGTCCTTGTCTGGAGTAAGAGTTGTGGCAAGGAACAAGGAGACACATGCCACTTGGGAGACACTCCTAATTTGTTTAGACACGTGTCTCCCAAATAATCAGGCGTGTCTGACTCTACCATGACTGTTGTGAACATTGGGACCGTTATGTCCTCAGGGTCATATCTACAGAACATACTGCCCTATGCACTAAGCCTGTAATATACCAACCCCATTATACGCTAACTCAAGCAATGGAAATGAGAATGAGTGTCCGTAGGAAATGATCCTTTCCTCATATTCTTCAGGGTGAGCAGGCTTCTCATCACCTGATGAACGAGCAAATCCTTATGTCATAAGGTAAAATTATCTTTTTGCTGGCTTAAAATATTTTTTCTTGGCAGTGCATCGTGTTGTATAATAAACATGACATGTGCAGCAAAGAATAATGGCAAATAAACTGTTTACTACTGATTGTTTACTCTGCAACCTAAGTACGATCTACTAGTTTAAACTGGTTATTAATAACCACCATATTGAATATAGCTGATCGGTGGTCATTTACAGCCCCTGTTTGGCCAGTGTAAATGTGAAATTGGCCAACTTTTTGTAACTAACCTATGTATAAGGACCTGACGTACAGTTAAAAGGACTTCGTTATTATTTAAAATACTAAAATGACTAAATAGTCACCTGTGGTTGATACCTTTTAATGGCTAACTGAAAAGATGGTAAACATAGCAAGCTTTCAGGACATTGTGGCCCCTTCGTCAGGCAGATAATGACACAGATTCTGAAGACACATACATATATATATATAAGCAGATGAAACAAAAAAAACAAAAACAGTCTTAGATGTTATAGTAAATGTGATAGGTGACGTAAAACAGAGTCAGGCTAGGGAGGAAGAGATGGGCTGGGGAATTGAAAGTAAAAGTCTAAGATAAGCGGAACAAATTGTATAATGGTTATATGATAGTGGTCTGTGGAGAACTGCAAATACTTAAATGAGTTGAAGAAAGCAATAAAAGGAAGCGAGGGTGTTCACTAAAGAAGTGTCAAAAGTTAATTGTCCTCAAAATGGAGTCTGTTGGAGATGTGTTATTCTCAAATGTCTTTTCAATTTATATAAAAACGCATGAATCTGTGATGTCCCCAAATGTCCATTCATGTTTTATAAAAAGCCATGAATCCATGTGATACATTTAATCCTTTTTTGAATGTGTCAAAAGTCGTTATCAATTTGTATTCCCAAATTCTTCTCTCTCTCTGAGATTTGAAGTTGCTTTTTAAGATGAAAAGACTAATATCGGTTTCACTGTGGTCAGAACTGGAAAAATGTTTTGCTACAGGTAGGTCCATACGCTTTTCTTTTATTGAAGGGCGATGAGAATTCATTCTTGTCCTGAATTTTTGCCCGGTCTCCCCTACGTACATGCCACCTGTTGGACATTTAATTCGGTACATATAATTAAATACACCACATTCTTGTAGTCCTGATCTGTCCCAGGAATCTTTATCTTGTCAGTTGTCATTATAGATGGACAGGTTTTGCACCTGTTCTGGTTGCAGGGAAATGTTCCTTTTGCTGCTGGAGAGGACAGGGCGCTTCTGACAATGATATTTTTTTAGATTCGGAGGTTGTCTAAAACACAAGAGTGGGGGATACGGAAATATTGATTTTAGTCGGGCATGTTTTTGTAGGACTGGTTGCAGTTTCCGTGCAGCTCCTCTTAGCACCTCCAGACTTTTATTGTAGGTGACTACGAGAGGAACTCTGTTGTTTTCTTCTCTAGTTTTGTAATGTAGTAGATGATTCCTTGATATTCTGGTGGCTCTTGTAATCTGGTTCTCGATTGTTCTTGGATGGTAGCCCTGGTTCAAAAAGGTCTTTCTGAGGTCCTCAAGGTGATTGTCTCTATCGGTAGGGTTGGAACATATCAGATTGTATCTGATGGCCTGGCTATATGCAATAGAGTTTTTTTTATGTGTTTTGGATGAAAACTGTCCCATTGGACTGGCACAGCAATGGGAAGCAAAATGGCACCACAGTATGCATATTTTTTCATGGCCAAGCTTGAAGGTGACTTTTTATTCTCTTGTCCCATCAGGCCTGTGGCCTATTACCGGCATATTGATGACATTTTAATCATCTGGTCAGAGTCTGAGCATTAGCTGAAGACGTTCCATGAACATTTTAATCAGTTTCATCCCACCATCAACTTAACACTCAACTACTCCTACACTGAAATCAGCTTTCTGGACACCATCATTAAGCTACAGAACAAAGAACCCAAAGGTTCTGAGGTACCCAAAGAATTGGACCTCCGAGAGAGACTCTGAAAACTACTTCTATGACCGTAGCTAGTCCCTCTCAATCTGGCACTTCTAATAAGCCGAGACACGCTATTGCTAAATTCCTAAACCATAGGGATAAAGAGGAGATCCTTCAGGCTTATAAGGCTAGGAAACATCCTTTAATCATACATGGCCATAGAGCTTTGGTCTTCGCTGACTATTCAATAGAAGTTTCCCGCTGAAGGAGAGCTTTTAGTGAAGCATGTTCACTACTTCATAAGAGAAATGTTCACTTCCAATTAAATTTTCCGGCCACTCTGCGGTTTGGATCTAGAGAAGGCGCGCTGCTGACTTTTACGGACCCAGAGAAAGCATTATCTCCGATTTTGGATAATTCTCGCTCCCCAAGAGCTGTAACACCTCCGACCGTAAACACTGATACACAGCCAGTATCGTCAATCCCAGACGTAGGAACTGAGGAAGATCGTGATTCTGTGAGGTCATACAGGCTGCGTTCAGACACCATGAATAATGGGGGCGCTTCTGGCGTGACACCTAGGCAACAGAGACAGACAGGCTCACGCTGGCACAAGAAGAAATATGATAGCTGAGATGGTTTTTTCTGATCTTTTGGAAAAGAAAAGAGTGCTTTTGTTACGGTTGCACTAATGATTTGGAGGCTGTGAACTCCCCCCTCCTTTCTTATTATTATTTTCCCACCACCCTCCCCCGCCCCTTTTTCCCTCTTTTTTTTTTAATCTATATTTGTTTTTCTTTTTCCCCTCCCTCTCTCTTTCCCCCTTTTCTGTTTTCTTCTAGGT
This sequence comes from Allobates femoralis, assembly GCA_033576535.1. Classification (NCBI taxonomy): domain Eukaryota; kingdom Metazoa; phylum Chordata; class Amphibia; order Anura; family Aromobatidae; genus Allobates; species Allobates femoralis. The sequence goes on along the minus strand of JARQOC010000002.1, from coordinate 272,813,423 downwards.
GTCTTGGATTTTCGGTGCAAATTGGCCACTATACCATCGAACCCAAAGACATGATGCAGATTCAGAATCTGAGTGAGCCATCTTTTTATTTAGAGCTATTTGATATCCGAGATGTCTGTATAAATTTTCTTGGGGGAGGAGGGATTGCGACGAGACGTTGCCTATGAAGACTAACTGTAACATTACAATTGAATGTTGATGTCTGCCTACTTATCGCTTCCATATGTCATTGACCAATGCACTTATTCTATGCCTATACTACTTTGAAATCCCTGAGGTAAAGGATCTAGGACTACCTATGTCGGGGAGTTTGTTTTACAGAAAGGGGTTGAGAGACTTCTTGTTATGTTCAGGTTGTGCTGCTGATGAAGGGGAGAAATAAGGGAAAAAGAGTGAGTTATAAGACATTACTCATTAGACGGTTGCTGTGGCGGGTAAGAGACGTATGTATGGGCTGTATTGGAGGGAAGAAGAGAAGTCAGCTACTAGGACATGTGAAAAGTAGTGGTGTGGTTAGAATGATAGGGGGGTCATTAGGGAGAGGGGGGAAACCTAGAGACATCCTTAGCAGGATATTAATGCTCCAATGCGTGTTATGTGAAACAGCCACTTTATCTTGGTATAAGCTATGGGGGGCAATACCCCAACGGTTAAAGGTGCGTTAATCATCAGTGGTACTGATCTGGGGGGATTCGGATGGTTAGGTGGGTCTCCTGGAATGTAAAGGGCCTGCGCTACGCAGCAAAGCGCATGATGGTCTTACGCCATCTTAAACGACTCCACACGGATATTGCCTTGCTCCAGGAGAACCACCTGGTTTCTGAGGACTTTTTCCGTCTCAGGAAATTGTGGGTGGGAGACCTTTATGGCTCTGGGGCGGTAGAGAGAAAAGCGGGAGTTTTAATCTTAATTCATAAGTCCCTGGCGCATACGGTCCTGTCCACACAAATGGATGACGAGGGCAGACTGATCCAAATGACCATACAAATCCAAAAGGACGTTTTTTCTATTTACAATATTTATGCTCCAAATGAGAAATAGAAACCCTTCTTTCAAAAGATACAAGCTAGACTCCTAACTGACCACGGCCACAACAGAATAATGGGAGGCGATTTTAACATGGTATTGCGCGCAGAAGAAGACAGGAGACACTCCACATCTCCACCGAGGACAGTTCGAGACCCAGGGGAAATAGGGACAGAGAGTTTTCTTGAATCCCTCTTTGCAGATGTGGATATGGGCGATGTATGGAGGACGGTGCACCCCCTGGATAGGGAGTTCACCCATTTTTCCCACCCCCATGGGTCTTGGTCGAAGTTAGACATGTTTTTCACCTCGCCCAACATACTACAAAGGGTGATTGAAATTAAAATAGAGGACATGGTAATATCTGACCATAGCCCATTGGTGTTAGAAACTAAAGATGCCTATGAGAAAGGTACTGATTATCTGTGGCATTTCCCTGACACGTTTACCAGAGAGGAAAACTTTGTCGCCCTCCTTAGAGAATGGTGGATGCTTTACTCAAATGACAATGAAACCCATCGCTCTGACCGGGCTTGTTTTGGGAAACAGTGAAATCGGTCATGAGGGGACAAGTGATGGCTTACAGCATGGGGATAAAGAAAAAGATAAAAGAATAGTTTGTAAAGGCTAGTTTGGAGGTGAGGAACTCGTACTCTCGATATAAAAGCACGATGGCGGACCCTGATAGAGAGACCTGGTTACAGGCCAAGAAAAATTTTGATATGTGGGCAAGACGGAGGGAAGGCATATATAAAAGTAGGTTGGAACTTAACCTGCATAAATTTGGTGATAAGGCCGGGCGACTATTGGCACAACTATCACGTGGTAGATATCCTTCTCCCATTCAAACTATAGTTGACAAGCATGGTAACACTTGGACTAACCCGAAAGACGTAACCCAGGCACTGGGAAAATTTTATGCATCTCTTTACTCAGATAGTGACCCTGACATGCCTGAGGGGGCCGATTGGCTGCACCTAATTCGTCTACCAGGTATCTCAGAAGAGGACAAACAATTTTTAAATAGTCCTGTCACTGTGGAGGAAATAGAGAATGCTATAAAAAATATAAACCCAGGCAAAGCTCCAGGCCCTGATGGCTACAATGGTGCATTTTTAAAGCCTTAAAAGAACAGGTCTCTCCTGTCTTACGAGACTTGTTTAACGCAATACTCCAGGGGGCCCCTATACCGGACAGAATAAACATGGCCTATATTAAACTGATCCCTAAACCTGGCAAGATACCAACGGATCCGGCAAGTTTCAGACCGATTTCGCTAATAAATCAGGATCTGAAACTTCTTTAAAAAATAATGGCCGATAGATTGGCGACGATAATGCCTAGCTTGATACCCCCCCACCAAGCGGGATTTATTAAAGGAAGGTCAACCACTACTAATATTAGAAGAGCGATGCTTTTGCTTGATGTCATGGGGAAAAGAGTGGGATTGGAGAGGGGGGACCCAGCCGTGATTACGCTAGATGCAGAAAAAGCGTTTGATAATGTACGGTGGTCATGGCTGGGTAGGGTCCTGGACTCTATTGGAATTGTGGGGCCATTTCAGCAATACCTACAGGCTTTGTATCATAGACCAAAAGCTTGCATTAGTACCCCCGGGTATTTATCGGACTCCTTCTTCTTGCAGAAGGGAACGAGGCAAGGCTGTCCGTTATCCCCCTCCTCTTTAATTTAGCCATAGAACCTTTGGCTTTATACCTTGAAAATAACAACACTTATGAAGGATTCAGAGTGGGGGCGAGGGAGGTTAAGTTGTCTCTTTTCGCAGACGATATTATCCTTTATGTCCGAAATCCCGAAAGGGACCTCCCTCGCATCCTTACAGATATTGAAGTATTGGGTAAACACTCAGGTTTTTGCCTAAAGAAAGATAAATGTGAGATTTTGTTCATCAATTCGAAGAGCAGATTCTTGCGACAAACTCACCTCTACGATCTTCCAGTTGCTAAAGATAGTATTAAATATCTGGGGATTCAGTTGGCTAGATGTCCTGGCCAGACTTATAGATTTAATTTTGCCCCGATCCTTTCAAAAATTGAGAAGGAACTGGCGGGATGGGTTGGACTACCACTCTCTCTGACGGGGAGATGCCATCTGCTTAAGATGATCAGTTTTGCGAGATTGTTGTACCCGCTCCAAAATATCCCCATGCTGTTAAAACATACAGATATAGCTAAATTAAACAAAGCCTTCTCAAAATTCTTATGGAGGGGGAAGAAACCCAGACTGGCCTTTGGTGTCTTGATGCAGTCAAAGCAGGAGGGAGGTCTCCAACTCCCAGATGTTCGAGGATACAATTTAGCGTGCATTTTATGCAATGTTCTTGACTGGATCAAGGGCACCAATAGGTTCTCTGATGTATCTCTAGAGGGAGAGTTTGCTAAGCCCTGGGATTTGTCTGCTCTGCTGCATACACCGCTGCCTAACTTACCTACAGCCCTTAAGGGTACTGTTATTTATAGAGACATGATTATGACTTGGAAAGGAGTAAGGAGAAAATTAAATTTATCTTGGAAAGTCTCAAAATTACTCAACCCTTGGAGATGCCCGGCCTTCCCACTAGGTCGTGAAAACTCTTTATTTGAGGCTTGGAGAGAGAGAGGTATCAGGACTTTGGGAGACCTTATGAATGTAGGAGAGAGGAGGTGGATGACAGAGAGAGAAGTCTTATCTACCTATGGTCTCTCTCGATTTCATGCCATACAATACCGGCAGTTGCATCATTATCTTCTCTCTCGGCTGCTTGATATTTCTGGGGAAGTCGAGAACAACTTGTGGTCCGACTTGCTAGCCATAAGTGAGGGGGATGTATCCAGTACCTCTCTCTATGCTAAGCTGCAGCAAATTTTAAGACCAATAAAAAGGAGGGCTCTTTTCACTAAATGGAGAAAGCACATGGCTGACCCTGACCTCACTCAGAAGATCTTAGAGGGGTGGGGAACAGTTAGACGCTTTATTCACAATGAAAGATGGAGAGATTCTCAATTTAGGCTCATTCATGGGACCATACAGGGCTTTAACATACCGCCGACACAGGCCAACCTGGGGAGATGGGTGAATTGCCCTAAATGCAAGACTCATATGACAGATCTGGAACATGGTCTTTGGTCCTGTCCCGCTTCTCAGCGATATTGGAAGTCAGTTAAAACATGGGCGAGGGGAATTTGTGGTGGTTTGGAAAGGCTGAAGCCAATGCTCTGGCTATTTCACGACTGTGGAGATTCGGCGGTTGGTAGTCAGCCACATGTATTGTTTCACTATATTGCAATAATAGCAAAAAGACTTCTTCTTCAATTCTGGCTTAACGATAGACCTCATGATTTATCTCAGGTCAAGACCTCCTTGAGAAATGTTCTCGCAATTGAATCACTGGAGACACTGCGTAACCCCAGCAAACTATCACAAAACTTTTTCCATAAATGGAGAATGTTCATTGAGCAAGAACTTACTAATGCTGAAATTATAGCTTTTATGCTACCTTACAGGTCCTCAGCTTGGTATGCCATGGAGGACTTGAGAGGTACTCTAGGTAAACTGAAATGTCCAATCTAATGGTGGCACTCAATCTTTATTATTATTGAGGTGTTGGAGGAATGCGAGCAATGCAAGGATGTTATCTAGGAAGAGAGGCGGGTGGGATTAAGGGATGTCATTATCCTTTCAATTGTTCTGTTTAAATTGACTTTATATGTACACGGATATTAACTGTTATAATACTGTTTACTTACGATACTCTTTCATGTCTGTGGATGTGTTTGCATTTATGAAACAATAAAAATGATGGTTCAAAAAAATAAAAAAAGCAACTTCAAATCTCAGAGAGAGAGAAGAATTTGGGAATACAAATTGATAACGACCTTTGACACATTCAAAACAGGATTAAATGTATCACATGGATTCATGGCTTTTTATATAACATCCCCCAGCCCCTCTCTTCCTCCCTAGTCTGACTCTGCTTTACGTCACCTGTCACATTTACTATAACATCTAAGTCTGTTTTTTTTTTTCTATTGCTTATGTACAGTGCCTACAAGTAGTATTCAACCCCCTGCAGATTTAGCTGGTTTGATAAGATGCAAATAAGTTAGAGCCTTCAAACTGCAAACGAGAGTAGGATTTATTAACAGAAGCATAAATCTTACAAACCAAAAAGTTATGTTGCTCAGTTGAATTTTTATAAATTTTAAACATAAAAGTGTGGGTCAATTATTATTCAACCCCTATGTTTAATATTTTGTGGAATAACCATTGTTTGCAATTACAGCTAATAATCGTCTTTTATAAGACCTGATCAGGCCGGCACATGTCTCTGGAGTTATCTTGGCCTACTCCTCCATGCAGATCTTCTCCAAGTTATCTAGGTTCTTTGGGTGTCTCATGTGGACTTTAATCTTGAGCTCCTTCCACAAGTTTTCAATTGGGTTAAGGTCAGGAGACTGACTAGGCCACTCCAACACCTTGATTTTTTCCCTCTTGAACCAGGCCTTGGTTTTCTAGGCTGTGTGCTTTGGGTCGTTGTCTTGTTGGAAGATGAAATTACGACCCATCTTAAGATCCTTGATGGAGGAGCGGAGGTTCTTGGCCAAAATCTCCAGGTAGGCCGTGCTATTCATCTTCCCATGGATGTGGACCAGATGGCCAGGCCCCTTGGCTGAGAAACAGCCCCACAGCATGATGCTGCCACCACCATGCTTGACTGTAGGGATGGTATTCTTGGGGTCGTATGCAGTGCCATCCAGTCTCCAAACGTCACGTGTGTGGTTGGCACCAAAGATCTCGATCTTGGTCTCATCAGACCATAGAACCTTGAACCAGTCTGTCTCAGAGTCCTCCAAGTGATCATGAGCAAACTGTAGACGAGCCTTGACATGACGCTTTGAAAGTAAAGGAACCTTACGGGCTCGTCTGGATCGGAGACCATTGCGGTGGAGTACGTTACTTATGGTATTGACTGAAACCAATGTCCCCACTGCCATGAGATCTTCCCGAGCTCCTTCCTTGTTGTCCTTGGGTTAGCCTTGACTCTTCAGACAAGCCTGGTCTCGGCACGGGAGGAAACTTTCAAAGGCTGTCCAGGCCGTGGAAGGCTAACAGTAGTTCCATAAGCCTTCCACTTCCGGATGATGCTCCCAACAGTGGAGACAGGTAGGCCCAACTCCTTGGAAAGGGTTTTGTACCCCTTTCCAGCCTTGTGACCCTCCACGATCTTGTCTCTGATGGCCTTGGAATGCTCCTTTGTCTTTCCCATGTTGACCATGTATGAGTGCTGTTCACAAGTTTGGGGAGGGTCTTAAATAGTCAGAAAAGGCTGGCAAAAGAGATAATTAATCCACACATGTGAAGCTCATTGTTATTTGTGCCTGAACTACTTCTTAATACTTTAGGGGGACCAAACAGAATTCTGGTGGTTTGAGGGGTTGAATAATAAATGACCCTCTGAATTAACTTTTAACGCTTTAAAAAAAAAAAAAAAAAACAACAAAAAAAATAAAACTTTTTTGTGGCACTGCATTTCCCACTTCCAGGCTGATCTACAGTCCAAATGTCACAATGCCAAGTTAATTCCGCATGTGTCAACCAGCTAAATCTGCAGGGGGTTGAATACTACTTGTAGGCACTGTATATATGTGTGTGTCTTCAGAATCCGTGTCATTATCTGCCTGACGAAGGGGCCACAGTGTCCTGAAAGCTTGCCATGTTTACCATCTTTTCAGTTAGCCATTAAAAGGTATCAACCACTGAAGACTCTCAGATTCTAATATTTTTCTATCTACTGGCTAACACGGTACAAACATATTTTACCTTATCTAAATAGTCGCCCAAAAGAAACCATATAGCACAAAAGTGAAAAAACAAAATACACAATTGATAATAAATATGATCACTCCTAATGATACTCTAGCAATGTCCTTGGAGCAGAACGTTACCTACACAGGGAGGTCGGCAGCCTCTTGAAATGCCTGTTACAGATTGTTACAGTTTGTATACCTGGTAGCATATTAAGCCCTATGTATATGTGGACTAAGCCAAAGCCATATATATTGATATATGAGGTCAATGGTTCTAAGCAGCACTATATAAATTGGATATACATATAGGTTCTTCTTAACCAGGGACAGGTCAAAGACAGATGGGGTGAGTCAACATGGAGCAGGAGCACCACAGGCGTTTCAAAAGAGTACCAATCTCGGCTGTGTAGGTAGCTTTCAGCTTCAAGGACATTGCTAGGGTATCACTAGGAGTAATCATATCAATTATGTAATTTAGTTTTTTTCACTTTTTTACACTAAATGGTGTTTTTTTTGGGGGGGGTGACTATTTACTCATTTTAGTATTTTCCAGTGTAAATGAGCTACAACCTGTATCTCCTGAAGAAGTGAGGGTTACTCACGAAACACGTCAAGATGAAATAAAGGATACTGGGATAAGATCTTGGATCCATTTGTTTTCTTGGTGAGGCAGCGCACGCAAAACTCCTATACCACCCTTTTTTCCAATTGATTCAACAGGAGGTGCTGCAGCCGCTATATGCTTTCTGGGTGTTGTGACTTGGTACAACCGACAAAGGTAAGCATAATACAGCCATAGGATCCCCTTGTAACACAGATAAGACCCTATTTGCGCTATTTCTTCCCCTTAGTGTGCATATAAAGAACCTTGGTCGAGATGAAAGTTTAGAGGGATGGCTGGGTCTTGGTACATTTGCAGTGGTCTGATACTCCTTCCATTTCAATATGATTGCTTGCTCAGTGCTCCTTGAGATGTTTAAAACTTGGGAAATCTTTTTGTATCCAAATCCAGCTTTAAACTTAGCCACAACAGTATCTTGGACCTGCCTGGTGTGTTCCTTGGTCTTCATGATGCTCTCTGCACTTGAAACAGATCCCTGAGACTATCACAGAGCAGGTGCATTTATATGGAGAATTGATTACACACAGGTGGATTCTATTTATCATTATCAGTCATTTAGGACAACATTAGATCATTCAGAGATCCTGTCTGAACTTCTGGAGTGAGTTTGCTGCACTGAAAGTAAAGGGGACGAATAATATTGCACACCCCACTTTTCAGTTTTTTATTTGTTAAAAAAGTTTAAAATATGCAATAAATTTCGTTCCACTTCACGATTGTGTCCCACTTGTTGATTCTTCATAAAAAAATGAGACTTTATATCTTTATGTTTGAAGCCTGAAATGTGGCGAAAGGTTGAAAAGTTCAAGGGGGCCAAATACTTTCACAAGGCATTGTATATACGGCATGGAGTGAAACCACGGGGGCAAATACAGCAGAAAGGAGTGATGATAAGAAGCTGAAGCTGGGATTAAAGCAAAGAGAAATCTTACCCAGACAGGAAGGGATTTTTACACCTTCAGCATAATAAGAAAAGTACATCCAAAAGATAAGACAAACATGCTCCACAGAGGACATGTGATCGATTAAATGCTGAGACCTCATGATCTCAGTTTCATCAGGATTAGGGATGGGCGAGTATACTCGCTACTACTCGGTATTCGCCGGATAGTAGGGGTATTTGGGCTACTCGCTACTCTCCGAGTACTTATGAGTACTCGGGAGTAGCGAGTAGTCCTAATACTTTCGCAGTGTATCTATAGATACACTGCGAAGGTAGCCTAAAAGTGATTAAAAGTTGTTAAAAAATAATAAACTTACATACTCACCTTCCGACGCCTGCACCGGGACCGGCAGAGAAGCCATCCGATTGCTGGAAAAGGACCTGTCACTACCAGCCAATCACGTCACAACCATGTTGTGTACTATCAGGACCTTGCAAACTGGCCAATCAGGTGGCCCCTAGCGATGACGTAGTTGTGACGTGGCGCCATCTGATTGGCTGGTAGTGACATGTCCTTTTCCAGCAATCGGATGGCTTCTCTGCCGGTCTCGCTGCAGGCGTCGGAAGGTGAGTATGTAAGTTTTTTATTTTTTAACAACTTTTACTCACTTTTAGGCTACTTTCGCAGTGTATCTATAGATACACTGCGAAAGTATTCATACTCGCTATACTTGCAATGAGTACCGGTACCTACTCGTTGCGAGTATAGCGAGCACGAATATTAAGGTACTCGCTCATCCCTAATCAGGACATAACATACTCATGACATTACCCCCTTTCTATGAGGGGTCTCTGGACCCATAGGAACGGATTTATCTGGATAAGATGTATAGAAGGAATGTATCAACCTATTGGCATTACCTTCTGATGCAGGTACCCACATCCTTTAGTCTGGGCCAAAACCCTTCCATCGCAACAAATATTGAAGAAAGTGGTGAATAAAACAAGAATCCATGATTTTCACCATATGAAACTCTAAATTCCACTCAACAATAACTGTAGTCGGTGGTGGTAAGGATGGCTGCTCCAAAGAGGGGACATATTTTTTGAGCAATAAGTGCCTAAGGTAGCTCAAGATAAAAAGACAGAAATACAAATCTTCCCTATGTTCAAATCTTGCTTCCTTGAAGCATTTAGAAGTCCTACACAAGCTTTCTCCTTCACCAAATGTTTTGAAAGAACTACTTAAGGCTGGCTTCACACTGCGGCGGCGTCCGGTCCGGGGCTGTCAGGAGTGACAGCCTGGACCGGAGTTTTGCTGCATAGAATACTATCGGGCTGCACGGAGCTGGATCGCGCCGGGTGGCAATTATCTGCCATCCGGCTGCTAGCTCGCCGGATGTATCCTGGCGTAGTGGGGAATTGTCTGCCGACTCCAAAAACGTTGCATGCACCGTTTTTGGAGTCGGCAGACAAATCCCCACTTCTGCAGGATTCAGAAGCTAGCAGCCGGATAGCAGATAATTGCCACCCGGCGCGATCCAGCTATTCTATGCAGCAAAACTCCGGTCCAGGCTGTCACTCCTGACAGCCCCGGACCGGACGCCGCCGCAGTGTGAAGCCAGCCTAAGACATGTCTCCTAATACGCCAATTGCTGGTATCCAGGGCCGAAAAAGACATGAGGAAATATAAATCGAAGTTTTACACTATGGGTGACATGACAGGTTCCTTATTGGCTAGGAGGGTAAAAAAGCGAGAAACGCGTTCCAAGATTCCATTATTAGTTAAGGTGGATAATTCCCACATTTACAATCCAATTAAAATTGCTGAGGAATTTGCCTTTTATTATACTTCCCTGTATAAACTTAATACTGACTCATGTCCCACAACCCTCTATAGACACTATCATTTCCTTTCTAGACAAGGCGACCCTCCCTAAAATCACTTACGCCCAACTTTCCTCATTTAATACCCCTCTTACTGAACTGGAAATTACTCAAGTAATCGGCTCAGCTAAAAAACAGTCAGCCCCCGGCCCGGACGGTTTCCCCTTCTTCTATTATGCCCATTTCCTTCCCTTATTGCCCGCATACCTTCTCAGATTATTTAACAGATGGCAGACTGAGGGTGCAATTAAACCTGAAGGCCTTAAGGCCACCATATCGACCCTCCCTAAATCAGGGAAATCCTTAACTTCTCCTGTGAACTTCCATCCAATTGCCCTGCTAAATTGTGATACCAAAATGTATGCCAAAATTTGGGCCAATAGACTTATGACTATTCTTCCCCAGGTGATCCATCCTGATCAGGTTGGGTTCGTATCAGGTCGTCAAACTAGAGATGGAACGAGACGGCTCATAGATCTCCTGGATGTGGTGGAGAGGGGCAGCCTCCCCAGTGTATTCCTGTCTCTTGATGCTGAGAAAGCTTTTGACAGGGTACACTGGGGATTTATTGCTGCTGTGCTGCAGAGGTTCAGTTTTTCTCGTAAAGTGGAGAGGGCAATCATGGCTCTTTACTCTAACCCTTGTGCCTCAGGGTTCCAATCATCCAGATTTTCCATTACCAATGCCACCCGACAAGTTTGCCCCCTCTCCCCCCGCATTTTTGCGTTGCCATCATCAGACAAAATCCCCAAATTAGGGGTATTCGCATGGGAGATGTAGAACACAAGATTGGCCTGTATGCCAAAGATGTGGTCTTGACCTATGTCGATCCCTCTGGTTCATTGGATGCGATCACTTCTGTCCGAAAGGAATTCTACTTGGCCTCCTTTTACAAGCTCAATATAACTAAATATACCTTATTTCCCCTATTCCTTCCAATTGCTACTCAAATTCAAATTCAATTGTCATATCCCTTTATCTGTTCCCCTCTGGGTTTCACCTAGTTGGGGATTAAAATAACCAGGATTAAAAATATTGTTCACACCAATTGTGAAGCCGTTCTATCTGAAATTAGATCTGAGCTATCTAAATTCTCCCTTCCTCTTATCCTGGATAACGAGGATTGTAAATTCCTTCCCTTTGTTGATCGTGTTATTTGTATTGCTCCTTTTGCACTAATAAAAATTTATTGGTTTAAAAAAAAAAAAAAAAAAAAAAAAAGATAAAAAGACATGTTTAATAATGGTGAATACCTTATATAGACCAATAAACATACTACCTAGTTTTCAAGAAGGAATCTTTAACTTAATATTTCTGGTGGGCAGCCATACATAATCATTCACACACAGTTCCGGACCTGCCGAATGTCTTATCAGCCATACATTTGTATATGTCTCCCATAACCTTTTGGTTGTTTGGCACCCCTTGACGTAAAGAAGGGAATGACAAAGTAGCTTGATAATGAAACGCCGAAGAAAAGCATAGATTTACCCCCAGACAAGAATAGAATGCTTTCCATAATTTAGATACAACCTGCCTGGGTCCCTGATCAGACACCACATCGGAGGGAACCCTGTTAAACTCCACAATCTAAGAGACAAACTTAACAAGTTTTGACAAAGACATGTTTTAGCGTTAAGAAGAGTGGGTAACGGCAAAGAGGTGCACCACTTTACTAAACCTATCCATCACCAATAAAGTAATACTTATTCCAATGGGCGAAGAAAGGACAGTAATGAAATCCTTGGATAAATGTGTCCATGGTCTGTCAGGTATAACCAACGGTAGGAGAGGCCCGGGCGGGTGATTATGTGGGGTCTTTAACCATGCATAAACATTACAGGAAGATACAAAATCAACCCCATCTTGATGCAACCTTGGCCACCAAAAGTAACAAAGTAGGTCCAAGGTCTGTGTGTGGCCTCCTACTGTATATTGGTGGCTGTGTGGGGGAGGTTGATGGAAGAATAGCAAAGAGGTGTTTTAGTTGATTTGGGGTTTGTGTGGTTGCTGCTTCACTGACAGTCATGTCCCAGTGTGTGGCATTTTCCAGAAATTCTTGACTTTGTCAAGCTCCCTGAATGTTTCACAGACCTGAATAAGCTGTGTTATATTATGAATGTCCTTTGTTGCCTATAGCAGCCAATCAGAAGCTGAGCTGTGATTGCTTGTTATAGGCCACCTGATTAATATCAAGGCTGTCAAAATAGGCAAGGCAGTATCTATAACCTCACAGCTACAAATAGTAAATAGGCCTTTTTTTTGGCGACTGATTGTAAAGTGTGGGGTCAAAATTTCCACTCAAAACATAGTCTATGACGTTCTTTAAGTCAAATCAGGTGGCTGTGCAAAATTCTGTGATTGTAAATGTGACGGATGAGGTAACAACTAATTTCCACTCTCTGGCCAGAGAGACTGGGAGGAGTGAAGAGGGTGGAGAGGAAGGAACCTCCCATTACATAGCTAAGCCACGAGACCCAGCTTACCATGTCTCTTGGCAACAGTAGACGCTGGGAAACCTGGCATTCCGGGCCCCCGGAATAGCGTCAATGCTGGGAGTGATGGTCACACCACCCAGGCACATGAAGACCTGAGGCAGGTCCCCAGGAACAGGTACACATGAAGGCGGGGTCCCCGGCAAGAATCCTCCCAGTAAGACCGAAACTGCTTTCCCAGCTGCCTGAAAATATTTAGAGAAGCCTGTGAAATACTGGTAGAATAAAAAATTTAACTAATTGGATACAAAAGATTTCCACCTCAAAAACCCCATACAAACAGTAAAGATTTGAGGTGGGAACATCATGGTGTGGGAATGTTTTTCAGCATATGTCACCAGCAAACTTTATATGATTGAAGGAAAGATGAGTGGACAAATATACCGAGATATTCTTGATAAAAATCTGCTGCCATCTACCAAGGTGAAGAAGATGAAACGAGCATGGACTTTCAGCAAGATAATGAAGCAAAACACATAGCTAGGGATACTCTCATTTGGTCTCAGAGAAAGAATATAAAGCTGCAAGACTGGCCCAGCCAACCTGCCTTTAATTCAGTAGAAAATCTATGAAAGGAAGTAAAGCTCAGAGTTCATAAAACAAATCCTCGGAACCGTCAGGATTTGAAGATTATTTGTGTGGAAGAATGGCCCAAAACTACACCTGAGCAATGCATGTGACTAGTTTCTCTATACAGGAGCTGTCACCAACAAAGGTATTTGTACAAATTATTAGTTACATTTCAGAAAGCATCTTAAATACTTATTTCCTGTGTCATTTCTCATTATTACACATAATTTATGGCAATCTGTAGTTTGATTTCTTTGCTTGTGTGGGTTGAATGGGTTGTTAGCGACATCTCGTGAGAATTTCATGTCAATAGCACCTTTAGAAATATATTTACTTAGAATATTGATGTGTTCAATACTTATTTTACCTGTTATATGTGTGATTGTGTGGTTTACTAGCAGTTTTTCTGTGTTATGTAGGGTATTATTACATTACTGTATGTTTAGATTATTAAATCAATATTTATTTTCTGCTTGTACAGCCCCTCAAAGGATTTTTCATTCTTTGAGGTATACCCACCCTTTCATAGGTCCATTCTCCACTACTGCTAATTTCTTAATTGACAGTCAGCAGCGGTAATGTCACTCACAACTACAGCTCACGACTGCTGGAGCCAATCAACATGGTTCAGAGGTAATGCCAAGGTAATCAGCCCAAAGAAGTTGAGCCTAGTGCTTTGGAGCAGTGCTTAGGTTTGCCCCTGTCATTGTGACAACCCTTAAAAGCCTTTTATCGAACAATGGAGCAGCAGTGGTAGCACATGCGGGACATGGCGGCACAGCAATTCAGCCATCCGGCAGCAGGTTCAACTGAGTTTGCTGACTGTCGCTGGGAGCCCTCAGTGAGTGACGTCACCGCTACCAGTGCAGTCGCAGTCAGTGTGATCTCAGAGTTTGCAGCAATAGGATGCTTGTATTGCTGCAGTCTCTGGATGTAGCAGGGCCAGGATCAAGTGCTTCTCTGCATATTGCTGTACATTACCATCGTAGGGTGTGTTTGGGGTTAATAAATGGGAAAATGAGGGTTATCTGTATGTTTTATTTAAAGATTTTTCTCAATGTGTGTGTTTTTTAACTATTTACTCATAGGATTGATAATGGGCGGGTTTCATAGAAGCCTGAACATTATTAATCTAAGGGTTAATAACAGCTGTCAGTACTCAACTGTCATTAACCCCAACTATCACCCCAATGCCACCATACCAGGGCAGCGGGAAGAGCTGGGTAAAGTACCAGGAAATGGCGCTTCTAATAGCTGCTATTCTGTAGCCTGGGGGGGGCCATAAACTATGGATCTCATCATGATGAGAATGCCAGTCCCCGTCCCCAGCTGCCTAGTTTTTAGCATGGCTGATAATTAAACATGGGTAAAGGCCATATATTTTATGCATACACGTGACATCATCATATCCCAAATTGCTTAAAGGCATAGTAATCTTAGTGTATGTGCACTGGTGACAGAAAGTAATAAAAATGACTGAAAATATTCTTTCATTATTCTGGCATTTGGCAAATACCGTATATACTCGTGTATAAGGGTGGACCCCAGCACAAGTATACAGCCCCCAGCAGTGTGGTATACAACAGCAGCCCCAGTGGTAGTATACAGCAGCAGCCCCAGTAGTAGTATACAGCAGCCCCAGTAGTAGTATACAGCAGCAGCCCCAGTGGTAGTATACAGCAGCCTCCCCAGTGGTAGTATACAGCAGCCTCCCCAGTGGTAGTATACAGCAGCCTCCCCAGTGGTATATACAGCAGCCCCATAGGTGCATACAGCAGCCCCAGAGGTGCATACAGCAGCCCCAGTGGTATACAGCAGCCCCACAGGTATATACAGGCCCCAGCAGTGAGTTATATATGCCCCAAATGCTGGCACTCGTCCCCCTCCGTTATAAGCATCCCCCCCCGGCTGCTTAAGTTACCATCCCTGGTCTTCTGCTCCGCGCCGGTCCTCCACGCTCCCGTCCTCTGCTGCATCCTGGGTCCCCGGCCAGTAGCGATGACGTCATGCGACCGGCCGGTCACATGACCCCGGATGCTGCCGAGGACGGAGCATACAGGGATGGTAACTTAAGCAGCGGAGGGGGGGGGGGGGGGGGTTATAACGGAGGGGGACGAGTGCCAGCATTTGTGGTCATATATGCACTGCTTCCCCCTGCCGCTGATTGACAGGGGAAGCAGTGCATATATAATGAGCGGCCCCACTTAACGGGGCCGCTCATACAGCAACCTCCCCCGCCTCCTCCAGCCTCCACAGCCCCCACCACCGTATATGACCCGTGTATAAGCCGAGGGGGGGACTTTTCAGCCCAAATTTTGGGCTGAAAAACTCGGCTTATGCACGAGTATATACGGTACCACCGATACTCCTCAGGGTGAGACTATTGCCTGTAGGACTTTCCTACCAAAGGACAGATCACGACTGAAGGACAGATCTAACCTATTGACCCATGTATAAGCCGAGGGGGGGACTTTTCAGCCCAATTTTTGGGCTGAAAAACTCGGCTTATACACGAGTATATACGGTATATATAATTATGGTCATCCTAACTGAACTAAGATGGGAAAGGTTTATTCTGATTATGAGAGAAACATGAATATGTGTCTTTTTGTATACTGTATGTAAACTTCTGGTTTCATCTGTACTTCATGTCCTGGAAACCTTTCATGGTGCCAATACTTTTAGCCATGGCTGTACTAAATGTTACCAGCAGCCTTTCATATAGTATGATTGCAGTCGTAATGCATGCAGTGTAATTGTAGTAGCACTATATATAATGTGATAGCAGTAATAACACATATAGTGTCATAGCAATATTAATACATATATCATGCAGAAGCACTACATATAGTATGACAGCAGTAGCACGAAAAAAAACATGTAGTAACATAGCAGTAGTATTACATATAGTATGCAGCAGTAATAAAGTTACATATAGTATGATAGCAGTATTAATAAAGTAAAGTAAAATGTGATAGAAGTAGTAATAAAGTAACATGTACTATGATAGCAGTAGTAATAGTATGTAGCAGTAGTAATAAAGTAACATGAAATATGCATAGCACATTTAGCATAAATATAGCAGCAGTAGTAATAAAGTAACGTGAAATATGATAGCAGTAGTAATAGTATGATAGCAGTAGTAGTAATGTAATATGAAATGTGATAGAAGTAGTAAAGTAACACGTATTATGATAGCAGTAGTAATACATATAGTATGATAGCAGTAGTAATAGTTACATGTAGGGTGAGATCAGTAGTATTACATATAGTATGCTAGCAGTAGTAATAGTTACATATAGGGTGAGATCAGTAGTATTACATATAGTATGATAGCAGTAGTAATAGTTACATGTAGGGTGAGATCAGTAGTATTACATATAGTATGCTAGCAGTAGTAATAGTTACATATAGGGTGAGATCAGTAGTATTACATATAGTATGATAGCAGTAGTAATAGTTACATGTAGGGTGAGATCAGTAGTATTACATATAGTATGATAGCAGTAGTAATAGTTACATGTAGGGTGAGATCAGTAGTATTACATATAGTATGATAGCAGTAGTAATAGTTACATATAGGGTGAGATCAGTAGTATTACATATAGTATGATAGCCAGTAGTAATAGTTACATATAGGGTGAGATCAGTAGTATTACATATAGTATGATAGCAGTAGTAATAGTTACATATAGGGTGAGATCAGTAGTATTACATATAGTATGATAGCAGTAGTAATAGTTACATATAGGGTGAGATCAGTAGTATTACATATAGTATGATAGCAGTAGTAATCTAGTTACATGTAGTGTGATAGCAGTAATACAACATGTAACACATTACACAGAATTAGCACTGAGTCTCTATGATAGAGGTAATACCTGGTATGGCCAGGTTGGACAGTGGCATTGCACTGAGGCACACTGGCAGGGCACCCATCCAGTCCTCATTGCCCTTCCCAGCCATCACTCAGTCCTGTTGAGGGGATTGATCATAATAAGCTCCTGCTCCTGTGAGCTGTGGTCTCTGTGTCCAGGCCTGTTGTGTGCTCTGTGTCCAGTCCAGATTGTGTGCTCTGTCTCCAGGCTCCTGTGAGCTGTCTGCTCTGACTGCTATACTTCCCGGCTGCAGACCTTCCGTGTTGTGACTGAGCCCAGTGACAGCTCTGTGACAGCCAGTGTAAGCGTATTAGCCTGTGCTGAATAAGCTGGGCTGTCCCTACCACAGCCTGTCAGACTGGGCTCAGCCGGCCAGCGCGCCATCTTGTGGGTAAAATCAGGTACACCCTCACCACAGGCTAATTACAGATGTTTCATAGGACACAAAACACCTAACACTACAGAATGATCAAAAATGACTAAGGCTACATTCGTACATTGCGCATTTTTGAAAAGTGCGCGCAAAAGTGCGCAATGTGCCTTGTGTTTGCTGGCAAAGCGAATGTGAAATTCACTTTGCCGTACAGACGCAGCATAAATACGCCGCACTTTTATGGGAGAAAGCGCGGGCGTAAAAAGAATTGACATGTCAATTCTTTACGCAGTAGCGCCCACGCTTTTTCCCATAGGGGGCGTCGCTGCTGGATCTGGTGTCACAGAGGGGGGAGGAAGAATACTGGTTCCTCCTCCCCTCTGACATGTGTGACCGCCCATTTGATTTCGCAGTGTATTAATATACAATGCAAAATCTAAATTAAAGAAAGGCAGAGGTATTAAAAATAATAAAGAATAAATACTTACCCTTTCCGACACCTTTTCGGGCTATCTGGAGGTGAGCCAAGGCCAGGTACCGACTGCAAGAACCTGGCATATCACATGACCGCGAGCGGCCAATCACAGCGCCCGATGTCATTATGACATCATGCAAGGCCCTGCTAGGTCGATGCCTGCTGCTGCTCCCGGCTCCAGAACACCGTGCGGTGGGTAAGTATAACAATCATTATTATTTTTAATAAATTTGGCTTAATTTTACATTTGATTTTGCAGTGTATAATACACTGCGAAATCAAATGGGGCTGATACAGATGTCTCAGAGGGGAGGAGGAACTGGATTCTTCCTCCCCTCAATGACATCACTACTCCCTTGGCCCGTAACAAAGCACGCTGTCTGAAAAGCACAAAAAATGCAGTATGTGTGAACATAGCCTAAGACAATTAACCCCTTTATGTCGCTGACAATTTCCATCTTTGCATTGTGGTTTTTCCCTGATCGTCTTCCACAGACATGAGGCTTAGCTTTTTAAGGATGAGTTGTAACTTTGAATGAAACCCTTCATTTTACCACATAACGTACTGGGAATTGTGAGAGAAAAAACAAAACACAATTTGGACATAGTTTTTTCCAGCATTGTTTTCACACCATACATAGTGTGTAAAAAACGACCTGGCAAAATGATTGTCCTCATCAGTACAATTACGGTGATACCAAACATGGCCAGATTTTATTGTTATTTTGTGGTAAAAAAAAAATCTGGAGTTTGAAAAAGAAATTGGGGTTACATGTCACGCTGGGAGCGGGAGAGACACTCAGCGTAGGACAACGACGGGGGGGGGGAATAAGGAGTCCCTAAAGCTATGGGCACAAGAAGGAGAGGGTGACCCCTAGTCTTACTGGGGCTGACCCTGTCTGCCCTGACGTCCCTATACAGTTTCCTCAACTGTCGCCGACCACGAACCTCGTCCCTCTCTGATCCTAGCACTACCTTATCTAAGGATCAGATGGAGAGGTTCACTAGACCCCTCCACTAACAACTAAAGACAAACACAAGGAAAAACAGACAATGGGGAAAGAAAACACTTATCTTGCAGCAGAGCACAGCAACCTCCACAACCTCAGCTTCTGCTGGAGCAAGGATAATGAGTGCACAAGGAAATATCACCTGCACCGAGGGAGGGCAATGAAACTCCTTATAAAGGTGGGAAGAACCTGCTGGGTCCTAGTGACCCAGAATACTGGTGTAGAAACCAGACCGAGCACAAGACCTTCCCAGCCGTCTCCCCATGATAGGGAGATCTTATCATACCTTCTCTCTATCTACACAGAAGGTAAATGCCCCTGAAAGACGGACCGTCCTCAAACATTATGGCTGATTGGCCAAACGCTGGGACCGTCTGCGCGTGGCCTCTACCCTGTCATCCGTGCCACCCGTGACATTACATCACCATTTTCCGATGCTCGTAACATTATCATTATTCAGTGTGATAGCTGAAGATTCTTGGTCCCATTAATGGCCACTTTACACACACCAACTTATCTGTCCAACTTCTGACCAACTTACTGGTTGCAGTGAAATCATGGACATATTGTTACATTTGTACACAGCCACAAAATGGAGCAATGTGTCCATGATTTCACTGCAACCAGTAAGTTGGTCAGAAGTTGGACAGATAAGTTGGTGTGTGTAAAGTGGCCATTAAGGGTCAGAGCAGAGGGGGCAGGTATGATTTTATTGAATTATAAGAGATCTATAGATTCTAGAACTGCAGTGTACAGCTCTGTATAATCACGTAGGAGGACAGGAAATGTACTAAAAAGTCCTCTCTCACTGGAGTTCCCCTTTAAGTCTGGCATGGTGCAGTTCAATAACGAGTGTGAAACCTTGGAGCAGCTCTGGGTCTAGCCAGTTTGTCACACACACACGCACGCACGCACACCTTACCTGGAGCATGTGCTGAATTTGGTAATGTAGAGGATCTTGAAAAATTATCTTAAGATGTCCAAGCTGATGCTGGTGTATCACCACCTAAACTGGTCTAGATGCCTAATGTCAGAGGTGTATAGTTACCATAGTAACATATAGAGGAAGTTGATCTGCATGGGGAGGAAGAAAGATGCTGTTGTTGGAGCCAGGATAGGTAACAGTGAGGGATCTTAGTCCATTTCTCATGGGCATTGACCTCCACTTCACATATGTTTGTGTTTGCAAGTTAAACCACCTTCTTCAAATCTCAAAGATTTTCAAAGGGGCTCATTTAGCTGTTCTTCAGTGAATGCTTCATGAGAACACAAAAACTATCCCAACTATAACTTATATAAATAACAAATCGTAGAGGTCAGGCATTACTGGGATTTTTGTATTGGGAGTTTCCCCATATGTTGGTCGACTGGGTAAAGGTGGCTGTGCACCTGGGTGTGCTCACTTGAGTGTATGCTTAATCAAACAGTCCAGAAAAAGAGGGAAACTCAGCCATATGGTGCTGCTCAGGAGTTTATTCATTTTTCAAGGTTCCATTCAGGATTCCATACAATGCAAGGGAGGGGGAAAAATGTGGAGGGGTGCCGGACAACGGCCCGTTTCATGCCCTAAGTGGCACGAAACGGGCCATTGTCCGACACCCCTCCACGTCTTCCACTCTCCCTTGCATTGTATGGAATCCTGAATGTAGCCTTGAAAGAGGAATAAACTCCTGAGCAGCACCATATGAGTGAGTGCCCCTTTTTTTTCTGGACTGTTAATTTATATATAATAAATCAATAGACAATACTGGTTAAAAAACCAAGCATAACGAATTTTCTAATAAAAAAAAACGATATTACTTCTGTAATAAGTAAGCCATCAAAAACCAAATTGGCTGAATCCGCCCAAGGATTTGGGCAATCATTCCACAAAGCCACACAGATTATGGTGAGGCCCCTCCAAATCCACACAGCCATTTTTATATAATAGCCTGGAGCCCTAAATGAAAAATATCAAGACCCACTGGAGCTAAATGCACCCCATCACCCAGGAAGAAAACCCTCCACATCCAGGTCCCACCGAGCACATGAATCTCTCCATACTTCTTATTCACCCTTTTGCGGATTTGACTCAGGAATTTAAGATTGCTTGATGCCCACAATAAGTGTGGGATCATTTCTGTGAAATCTACGCAAACTCCCAGAAACATTAAAAGGAGTTCTTGAATGTCCCGTTTTATATACAAAAACAAGTCCAAAGTACAGACTTTACCCACGTCATTTCCTGAAAGATGTAATATAATCAAATCCGGTAGCAGGCAGGATAATGAGAGTTGTTGTAACATTTTGAAGAATCCCATCTCATCCCTCTAACCCCTAACCAAAAGACCATAACTTGCTTCATGGAAAGCAGCACAAGAAAGCGGTCTGTAGGAGCGCTAAAGGAGGACCAGGAATCTTATTAGGATATATAACTTAACTTTATTAGTCCTCCGTATCCCACAACGCGTTTCCACTGTAATCCATCTTCCTCAGGTGGATAGAGGATGAATTATTAACAAAGTTTATATAGGAACATAGTGGCCATGATTAGATCAACCCTCAAACCTCCCCCACCCTTTTTTTTTTTTCTCCCTTTCCTTCCCAGATCCACAATTAACCATTTCAACCCTGATATAAAATGTTGCTATCCAGACAGATAATCAATCCCTGCATTATTACACTGAATTCATTACCTAAAATACCGTACAGTTACAATTATAAAACTTGAATTATGGATTTATAAAAAATATGTAAAATACATACGTTAAATAAAACCCTAAATAATTTTTAAAATTGTATAAAATCACTTTCTATAAAAATATCTTTCTATAAAAAAATACTTTAAAAAATCTGATTCCTGCAGAAATTCTATTCTTATCTGGAGACTTTTTCTATAGTTAGATTTAGTACTTCAGGATATAACGTACTCATCTTAAACATCCAGTAACTTTCTTTTCTGATCAAATTTCTCAATCTATCTTCCCGACTCTCTGATATGATCAATGATGGTCATTCTCATTTCCTGGATCTTTACTGTGACTCCCCGCATAATGTCGGGACACACTATGGAGTTGGTAGCCTGAACAGATGTTTTGTCGATGTTTGTTTAGTCGCGCATGTGCTGTTTGTATCGTTCTTCCTACATATTGGAGCCCGCAAGGGCATTCAAAAACATAAATTATATATGTGGACTGACACGTAACCCTATGTTTAATCTGGAAGATTTCATTGGTGGTATTTGAACTAAATTTTTTTCTCCATTTTGGATTACCTCACAGCACTTGCATTTTGGTACCTTACAAGCATAGCACCCCCACGTAGCAGTATCATCAACCTCTGAAGTTGTTTTTCTTTCGCCACACCCTACTGGGCAATGGCTGCTGCTTCAAGGAACAGCATTTTATAATTTACGCTATTACAATCCTTTTGAAAAAACTGGACACAAAAGAAAAAAAAAAAATGTTAGGCCGGTACAAGATTGGATGTCACATATAAATCCATCAATCAATGCAAGCATGAAAAGTGTGATATGATAAAAAAAAAAAAAAACCATACCAGACCAAAATTCACGCTTTTTTAAAACTTTTAAAATCTGTAAAAAATTAATTGATGAAGAAAAAAAAAAATTTAAAAAAGATTTTAAAAAAAAGGGTGGGGGGGGGGGGGGGGCTTCGGATTTTAAAAATCCGTAATGTGAAAGCAGCCTTAATCATTATCACTATGAAGTAGAATGTATTATTTAACATTGATGAAGAAGAAACTGTAGAAAATGTATCACCTTTATTGGTGTTTGTATTTGTATTCAGCATTTGGTGCAACTTTTTTGATGCTGAGAGCCAAGTTCATGCGATCAATAAGGGTCTGTTCGCACGATGCTTATTTTGCCACGTATTTGGTGTCTATCTGCTATGTATAAGCAGAGGATCTGCATTAAATATGCAGCAGAGAATTTTCACAGCAAAGTCTATGTGATTTGTGATGTGCTGTCCACATGGTGCAGTTTTTTTCCGCAGCGGATCTGCTGCGCATTTTAATGCGGGAAAATCTGCAGAATGTCAATTCTTGCTATGGATTTTACTGTGTTTTTCACCCATTGACCTCAATGTTAACTCAAAATAAGCAGCAGATATGCACACTCTGCACATTCGTTGCTTAATATGCATTAACATCTGCGTGAACTGATAGTATTGAAAGAGGAGAAGGATTTGACTTTTTTTTGGCCAAAATATACCAGGATTATTATAAAAAAGTCAGAACAGATCTTAAAATCTGCATTAAATTTGCATCAAAAACGCACCGAGTGGACAGGGATTGTTTTGGTGCATACGTCTGACAATGGCTGCCGAACACACCCTCAACGACCTAACTAGGTGCAGTGGTGATTAGATGAGCAATGGCTTCTTTTCGCTCCTTTTCTTGAGTGACAATCCTGGATTAAGTATGCTCTGGTAAGGGAGAGTGATAGCAAATTGTAGTACATGCTTTTCCAAGGGAGTCATCTGCAGTATGACAGGGCACATTTCTCAATTTTGACACCATTTTTTGGGCATTTATTCAAAACTTTTTTTTAAAAAAAACTAAGCAGTTTTAAAAAGTATTTTTCGGAAATGCAATTTTTACAGGTGAAACATTTTTTTTGCATCCAAAACCTATTGCAATTATTTTTTTACATGTGTTTTTAATTACGAAAATCACAATTAAAAATGCATTAAAATACCCAGTTAGAATCCAATTTTCTACAGGGAGATGGGAGAAGGATCACAAGTCCCAAATTCTCCTCATCTGGCAGCCTGTTCACACTCCATAGTTGTCCTATTCTCCTTTATATTTTCAGTTAGTACAATAAACCTTATTTCAATCCTGAAATATTACTGTGTCCATCAGTTATTACATATATCACACTGAAATAGCTGTTGCAAAAAAAAAAAACTTTTTTAAACAAAAAAAAAAAAGTTAAGATTAAGAGGGGTGCCCAACCTTTTTCATATGACTGTATATAGAGGGAGCACAACTGTGACTCCCTTGTACTTGGAATATAGCTATGCACCTCCATGATTTCCATATGGGGGCTAGCAGATTAAACAAATATGTGACAAATTTAATATCCATTGGTTCTGTGCTTGTCTGAACATCACTACCACTATGATTAAGACTTAAGACATCTTTAGGTAATGGGCATATATGTGCATTTATGACTTGGTGTGCTGAAGGATATTTTAATATCCACTGTGGAGAGTACTAATGTAACTCCCAGGTTAGGACCATACATATCATGAATCAGCTATGCACCTTTATACATGAGCCGCACTATTATGCTCAGGGCTTTACTTTTGTGACTAAACGCTCTCAATTGCAGATATCGTATGGCATGACACTTGGTGGTTGTGTTTGTAACCATAAGTGTTCTTAACATCCCTGTTAATCCTTGAAACAATGTTAAGTGTGGTTAGCCTGGTTGGCTATAGTTAGTCACGGCTGCCTTACAAACATCGCACTCATACTGATTGTTTATATCACTATGGGCACATTCATGGTCCTTGCGATACTCTCTTATACTTGGGATAAACCTATCTACCTTTATGGGTCTTACACAGGGGTACGGCGATTATACAGCCATTCTGGACGCTTGGTTGCTAGCCAACCAGGTCATGTGACTGTGATGCATCCCCCGTGAAAGCAATATTGTTGTTGTAACGATGGCAACAACACCACATGACATTGACATACTTCCGATACGCACATTACTGTGACGCACTTCCGATGCGCCGCCTGACAGGAACACACGTCTTAGGTAATTATCACCGCCATTATACACAGCGGTTATTACCATCTGTGTATATAAGGAATATGCACACACTCTTTTGGCAGGGCTGATATTGCCATAATGATTCTCCATGGGAGACTCCTTACCACATTAGGTGTACCTATGGGAACTATGAGAAGGCTGGTGGTTCATGCTAGTTGATAGCTAATTCTTGGTGTTATATTTACACCCTCTTTTGTCACACTATCATTGATTACTATGTATATATGACCCATGTAAGATATAAAAAATTTGGTTGCACGTAACTGTGGGAAAAAAAAACAAAAAACATGCCTGGTCATAAAGAGAGGAAAAAAAAACAAACAGTCTTAAACTGCATAACTTGGTTTTCAGTGTAAATCTGAAGAAACAGCACAAAGAAATTACACTTTGGGTGCAAGCCTTCCTACCGTAAATCCATAGGTTCAAGTATAGATGACAAGTATGGACAACAGCACTTCATAAGTGAAAAAATTGTGGATTTTATTCCCGTTACCGGAACGTTTCGGCTTGGTGTGAAGCCTTCCTCAAGCTGCTTTGTTGAGTACTGTCCGTTCTTTCACAGACTGACCAGAGAAGCTTGAAAAACCTCGACCATACAAGCAGAACTGATAAAGAAAACTGATGAGAGATACTGACACATCGACCAAACTAATGAAATAATGAAAATCAGTCTTTTTTTCACATGATTAAAATCATAGTCTTAGGCCTCATTCAAACATGAAACGATTCTTTTAACACAATCTTTTGTGCAACTTTGCCCATGCATAGTTTAAAATCTAAAATTCAGCAATAACTTTAACATTACAATAAGGTGTTGCCCCCAACCCCAAACAAAGAAAATAAAGCCAACACGTGTGCATTAAACCACACAGTTGCATCATAGTGATTACCGGCGTCTATACAGTAACGTCCATTACTTATGCCTGGACCAATGCTCCATGTGGAGGTGCAGGTGACATTGGTGTACGTAATTCTACAGGCAGACGATACCATACAATTTATATATAGTTTATTTCTCTGTAAACATTACATGCCATAGTGTTCTCACTAATAGAGTGATTTCTTTCAGTACAGTTTGAGGAAGTTATTCACATTTACCACGGGAAGTAGAAAAGGGCATATTTGGGTAGTATAAAATAACATAGGAAATACTGACGTGAAATAGTATAAAAAGGTTTGCTTCCCACGTAGATGGTTATTTTTAGGTAATATTTGTGCAAACATCTACTATATAATGCTCAAAGGGAGCATCACAGATAAGTTTGTTATTGTGCAGATTACAGGCAATTACCCTAAAGTCGTAAGTTTATCAATTAAATCATCAATAGTGTACACGAGAAGTTTGATGTCATCTTTTTCACTCATCCGATGTAGGCCATGTTTGCGGAGAATGACATCTACATCAGTACTGAGTACACGGTCAGCAATCTGCATAGACACATGCCATGGAACATCCTCATCTTTCATGCCATGAATGAGTCGGACAGGAGACGTCACAGGGATAGGGCTATTTAGCAAGCAGTGATTTTCAGCTTCTTTAACAAAAGAGTAAGGTATGGTATAAAAGCCCTCTTCACTATATTTTGAGGCAAGTTTCCATTCACCCACATCTTCAGCAGCTTTCTGTTCCTGAAAATCGAAAAGACACATTAATTGTAATGAGAGAATGCTAAATTCAGACAGTTTATCTGTTTATAGACTTTGCTCTACATCACTAATCACGTGTCATATTTTGTGTTCATGTGTCCTAACAAACTGTGCCATCAGTTATAATGAAGAAATAATGCCAAATTAGAACAAATGCAAAAACGTTAAATCTACCTGTATTTTCACAAAATTTGCAATTCAACAAAAAGAAATTTGTGTAACCATGACATATCTAAGCAATATACCTCTAATGGAAGTTTGTTAAATTTGGTAACAAAGTGGTCAGCAGCGGGGGCAACACCGACAAGAGCTGCAATCTTCTCAGGCCGGGCAAGAGCAGCAAGTAGCATAAGCCATCCACCCATGCTCGATCCAACTAATATCTAAGATAAGAACACAGAAAAAGATAAAACTGATAAGAAAAAAAAAGTAAAACCAACAAAGCAAACTTCAGATGCAAGAAGACAGAGCTTTGGATTTTCTGAATTGTTCTATGTAGGAGAGATGTTGTTGGTTTACTACCTATTAATATAGATTAAACTACTACATTCTAAAATCCCATGAAAAGTTGATTAGCTGTCATATTAGCTAGTATCTATTGCTTATCCAAATTCTTTCCTTAAGGTTTGTATGGCTCAAGCAGTTGTGTGCCCACAACAGGTTTTAATTTGCGTATTTACGATGTGTCAAAAGCACCTGTCCTAAAGGTCCCGCAAAGTGGAAGATATTCATAGAAAGGTCATGCTCCTCTGCTTCTTTGCTATGCCTGCATAAACTAACCTGCGGTGCGCGATTCAAAGCCACAGCATGTCAAGTTCTCTTGCTGGGACAGAGCTTTATGTGCAGATTTTCCCTATAGACTTGTATTAGTTGCAGAATATTCAGAGGTAAAATAAATAAATAAAATGTACATAAGCTGTTCGTGCATTTCCATAGTGTAACTGTAAACGCATCACAATTGCTTGTAATCAACACATGACTATAGCAAAGTTTTGTCAGAGCCAGATATCAGTATCAATGCAACTTTATTTAAATATGAAGAGAAGAATCTTCCATCTTCAAGGGTTGGTTCCATAGTATATTTAAAGTTTAGAGAGACATGTAATGTACAGGCATAGAATCACAGAAGGGTAGCGGGAGCAGGGGACAAACAGGGTCCTGGCTACACATTACAAACACTGGATGTGTTAATTTTCAAAACTCTTGAGGCTTGAAAAAGAACACATCCAGTGTACGTAATGCATAGCCAGGACCCTGTTTGTCCCCCCCCTCCCGCTACCCTTCTGTGATTCTACGCCTGTACATGTCTCTCTAAACTTTAAATAAAATGTGGATTTTTTAATGGAACCCTTGAAGCTGGAAGATTCTTCTCTGCATATTGGTTTGCTACACTTTTACTCAGGACGTGTTTCCGTGCAGCAATGACTATTACTTGCGGTGAGCTGTTTTTTTCTATTTTCATCCACTTTCTTTAACCTTCCTAGCGTTATTCCCGAGCCTGACTCGGGGTTAACATTCACTACCAGAAGCGTTAACCCCGAGTCAGGCTCGGGCTTACCCGCGTTCGCGGCAGATGCGGTGAGAAAACCGCATCTGCCGCACTTGCCGCACTTGCGGCACGGTTGCGGTAATCTGCATAGGAACCAACCACCTCGGATGACCCTCATACACTGTTAATATGTGCCCCTGCAGCCTAGTAAACCATTAGCAGCACTGTTTTTGTGTGAAAAGTGGCTGCAGTAGAAGTGAGATAATGATTTTATACACTTACATGCCTGCGTACTTGAGGGCGTCTCCCTGTGTGTGCTGGCACTTGTGGGCTGTGCTCATCATGTCTGCTCTCCCCCTCCCTTATGCACGCCCCCTCTCAGCCTGCTATACTGTGTGAGGCTGATTGCGTCATAAAGGGGCGGGGCTACCGGGATGCCGCGATTTAGCCCCGCCCCTTTATGACGCAATCAGCCTCACATCACTATAGCAGGCTGAGAGGGGGCGTGCATAAGGGAGGGGAGAGCA
Source organism: Allobates femoralis (assembly GCA_033576535.1). Lineage (NCBI taxonomy): Eukaryota > Metazoa > Chordata > Amphibia > Anura > Aromobatidae > Allobates > Allobates femoralis. The sequence goes on along the minus strand of JARQOC010000002.1, from coordinate 272,784,946 downwards.
GACATGATGAGCACAGCCCACAAGTGCCAGCACACACAGGGAGACGCCCTCAAGTACGCAGGGATGTAAGTTTATAAAATCATTATCTCACTTCTACTGCAGCCACTTTTCACACAAAAACAGTGCTGCTAATGGTTTACTAGGCTGCAGGGGCACATATTAACAGTGTATGAGGGTCATCCGAGGTGGTTGGTTCCCTTTACTATGCAGATTACCGCAACCGCGCCGCAAGTGCGGCAGCTATGCGGCAAGTGCGGCAGATGCGGTTTTTTTACCGCATCTGCCGCGAACGCGGGTAGCCCACTTTTAGCAAAAAATTCAAGACCTAAACAGACCGCCAGGGAGGCTACAGCATGACATACCAAAAAGACAAAGACCACAGCATCTATAAAGCGATAAAAATGCAATGAAAACAGTAAACAAAAACAGAAAAAAAGCAAAGTAATCCAATTTACATAGTTGGTGCAGAACTGCTGCAAAAAAACTCTGCAACAACAAAAAAAATCACTCACCAAAAACTCTTTGTGGAATATAGGCTAACAGAAAATCAGTGCCACTTGTTCTACACAATGATAGTATGTATGAAAGTTATCACTTTAAAAAGACTGCATATTTTTTCACTGACTTTCCATTTATGGATAAATCTAGTATCTCTCAATCTTTAAACAAAAGAAATGATTTCTCCATTTTTTTTTTTTTTGTATTGAGGATCAAATAATGGGTAATAATTCACTGTGTATACATAGTTTAACAAAAGACTGACCGGCAGCCAAGGCTGTGGAGTCATTATAAAATGGACCGACTCCGAAAATATATATACCGTGTATAAGCCGACCCCCCTACTTTTGCCCCCAAAACCTGGGAAAATCTATTGACTCGTGTATAAGCCGAGGGTGGACCCCAGCACAGGTATACAGCCCCCAGCAGTGGGATATACAGCAGCCCCAGTGGTAGTATACAGGCAGTCCCAGTAGTATATACAGCCCCAGTGGTAGTATACAGGCAGCCCCAGTAGTATATACAGCCCCAGTGGTAGTATACACGCAGCCCCAGTAGTATATACAGCCCCAGTGGTAGTATACACGCAGCCCCAGTAGTATATACAGCCCCAGTGGTAGTATACACGCAGCCCCAGTAGTATACACAGCCCCAGTGGTAGTATACAGGCAGCCCCAGTAGTATATACAGCCCCAGTGGTAGTATACAGGCAGCCCCAGTAGTATATACAGCCCCAGTGGTAGTATACAGGCAGCCCCAGTAGTATATACAGCCCCAGTGGTAGTATACAGGCAGCCCCAGTAGTATATACAGCCCCAGTGGTAGTATACACGCAGCCCCAATAGTATATACAGCCCCAGTGGTAGTATACAGGCAGCCCCAGTAGTATATACAGCCCCAGTGGTAGTATACAGGCAGCCCCAGTAGTATATACAGCCCCAGTGGTAGTATACAGGGCCCCAGCAGGGCCCCCCTCAAAGTTTGGCACCCCCACCTCACATGATGGCCCCCCCCCCGCATGCAGCGCTGCGCATATACATTACCAGGATATCAGCTGTCACCCTCCGGTGGCGGATCGCGGCTCCTGGGCTCCAGGCTCCATCTTCCTCTGTTTCTTCCTGCTTTGTGGCCGCCGGGCTCATCGCGATGACGTCATCGCGACGACGGCCGGTCATGTGACAAGCAGGAAGACACAGAGTAAGATGGAGCCTGGAGCCCTGGAGCCGCGATCCGCCACCGGAGGGTGACAGCCGATATCCTGGTAATGTATATGCGCAGCGCTGCATGCGGGGGGGGGCCATCATGTGAGGTGGGGGCGCCAAACTTTGAGGGGGTCCCGTATGACTCGCGTATAAGCCGAGGGGGGACTTTTCAGCCCAATTTTTGGGCTGAAAAACTCGGCTTATACGCGAGTATATACGGTAGTAAATTCTGTACAGTAATTTAATGCACTATGTGCTGAATAGTAAGAATTATGTTCTATTTAAATATCTTGATTATTTCATCATAATAATGTTTAAAAGCCTGATACCATTGTACTACAATAAATTTATCACTTAAATGTGAGCCATGTATGAAGGAGTCTGAGTCAGTGGTTTGGTTTACCGAATCCACAACCCTGCTGGCAACACCAATAAATGTTCACAAGTGCTAGCTGAAAAAAAAACCAAAAACATGATTACTGATAATTAATTACGTGTTTTGTAATGTGTTCTTTTTCTGAGTCTGACAGCAACAAAACCAGAGCGAGAGAGAGATCCGCCCTCCAAGGACAAGGAACCATCAGGTTTTAAAAGGGGCAGTTCCTCTCCCCATGTAAGTTGGTTACAGAGTCTAAAAAACGGACCTCCAGAATATCGTTAGTTCACCACGACCCCGAACACCACGTGTAACACAAAAAACACTAAGTGGAGAAGAAGTAGTGACAAACCCTCAACAATGGGAGGGAACGTGTGGGTGCTGTCACGGATTCCGAAGTTATTACATTTTTATCAGTCGTCCATGACAGCACCCAGAACGAGAGAATTACAGAAAAATGTAATCTAGGGAGGGACCACATCCTGTAGTACTCTACTGCCAAAAGTGATATCAGCACCAGAAAGAAATCTATAGTGCTGGTAGAACGTAGGTGAAGACCAGGTCGCTGCTCTACAGATTTGATCTGTAATCTCTACAGATTTGACCAGTAATGACATGGCCCGTCTCAGAGTCATGGTCGGAGAATTTATGACATTTCGAACAAGAGTCTGATGTGCAGTATTTTGTCCGGTGGGAGACGACATTCTTGTATTGTACAGTCCAAGAGGACACCTAAAAAAAAAATCTGGGATATTGATTAAATCAATTTGGATTTGTCTATGTTGATGAGCCACCCCAGATTGGACAACATCTGGAGAACCCGATGGACTTGGTCTGCACAATGATGGGCTGACTTCCCAATGATCAAAAGAGCATCCAGATATGGCACAATGAGGACATTCTGCACCCTGAGGTGGGCCGAAACTTCTGAGATAATTTTGGTAAAAACCAGAGAAGCAATCGCGATGCCGAACAGCAGGGCTCGGTACTGGAAATGAAGGACTTGGGAGTTCATCTGGACTGCCACTCGGAGGTACTGTTGGTACTGAAGACATATACTAACATGATGATATGCATCCTTCAAATGCAGGACTGCCATGTGGCAACCTGGAAGGAGCATTCTGACTGCAGACCCAATTGACTCCATCTTGAAAGTGGGCACCTCCAGGAAATTGTTCAGAAATTTTAAGTTGAGAATCGTCCTGAAAGAATCGGCAGGTTTTTTTTTTTTAACCAAAAAGAGGGGAGAGCAATGCCCTATTCCCTCTTCTTGGGTCGGAACCTGAACCAGGACAGCCTTGTCCACGAGACTGAAGATCTCGCTTTCCAGTGCCCGCTGCTCGACATGCGATGATCTGGGAGGAGTGACCAGGAATCTGGAAGGAGGAAGATGTGGAAACCAGAGTTTTAGACCGGATCTTACGAGGTCCAAAATCCCAGTGCTAGATGACATTCAAGCCCAGGCTGAAAGGAAGAAAGTTGTCCTCCCACCTGGGGAAGAGCGTCACTTGGAGGACTTCTAGGAGTCACGGGAGGGCCCCTTGAACATGAACCCCTTCCCACCCTTCCTCCGGTCAGACCAACCAGACTAGTTTTTTTTTTTTTCGGGGAATATTTTCTGGAATAATGTCTACTCCAAAAAGGACGTTTAAAGGTATCTTCACACGCCGCCGTATCAACGGCACTGCAGTGAAATCAGGCGATATCCAGCAGGCGATTTCAGTGCATCGTGGCTTGTCACAGGGTGATAGCGACGTACACAGCGATCCTGAAATCAATCCCGTAGGCGTGCTTGGATGGTGTTTTTTTGCGCCGCATCTGTGGCGATTGGTGGGTGATAATGCGTTCCAATTGGCTGTCCGTGTCCGAGGCGTCTTATTTGATGACTCGTGCGTTCACGCAAGGCTGACCAATGGGAACGCAGTTCCTTCCACCAATCACAGTGATAGGGGCGGGGTGAAACACTAGCACGCCCCTATCGAAACAGTATGGCCACATCGCTGCTACGATTGTGGCATGTGATGGGGCGATGTGTGAAGGGAAGATCGCTTCCGGTCTTCTGTAGGCGACTCCCAGGACGCAGGATTGACGAAGATCGCACGCTAGATAGCTACATGTGACAGTTCCACAGCGATCAGAAAAAAGTGCCCGAAACATGCGCGCTCACGTCAAATCGTCGGCAATATGGAAGCCATATGGCGGCGTGTGACGGTACCTTAAAAGAAGAAAAGGATAACTCATAAAATTTCTTCTTCTTATCCCCGGCTTTCTCCAAGAGGTCGCCTAGGGCTGTGCCACACAAATATTCACCCTCACAGGGAAGAAGACTCAGCTTAGTTTTTGTCTGCATATAACCCAGCCAGTTCTTTAACCACAACGCCCTCCTGGCTACATTGGAGGAAGCTGCGGATCTAGCCGTCAGCTTGGTGGAGTTTGCCGCTGCATCTGCAAGAAAGGCTGCAGCTCCCTGTATATCGGGAATGGAGGCCAGAATTTCCTCTCTAGACACCCTATTTTTTAGTTGTGACACAAGTTGGTCCAGCCACACCATCAGGGACCGAGATGCACAGATAGCTGCAAGGCCCAATCTCAGAGCACCGGCTGATGACTCCCAGGTATTTTTTAAAGAATTGGTCAGCCTTCTTATCAAGAGGATCCTTTAGGGTGCCCATGTCATCAAATGGTAAGGCATATTTTTTCGATTCCTTAACTACTGCCACGTCTAATTTGGGTGCTTTATCCCATGTTGAGCGAGATGCCTCTTCAAAAGGATATTTGCAGTTTAGAAAAGCAGTCGGAGCTCCCTTTTTATCAGGTTTCTTCCACTCTCTAGAAACTAGATCCTGGAGCCGTTCATTCAGAGGGAAAGAACGACGCTTCTTCTGTCCTAACCCCTCAAACATCATATGCAATTCAAACAGCTGCGATTTCTCCTCCTCAATCCCCATGGTAGCTCGGATTGCTTTAACCAAACCGCCCACATCCTCTACCAGAAAACAATGGCGTCTACCGGAGTCGTCATCAGAAAAGGATGCTGAAGATGTTATTGTGGACTTTACACTCCCCTTCTGATCTATCGGAGTCAACTATGGGCTGTGGAGGTACATTAGAGGCAGATGACCGTTGCTGTCCCTGAGATAAAGACCTAAATGCATTCTCCACCTGGGGCGTAATTAAGGTCTGTAAACTGGAAGAAAATTCGTAGTCTCTTTTGTGATGGTCTGCTGTATACAAGCCCTGCACAGCTTTTTTTACCCAGGCCACCAGGAGTGCACACTCACAGAGCCTACACTGCAAGTTTTTGGTTTTAGCTGACGCCTTCCTGGACTTTTACAGTGTCAGAGCTAGGGAAGGACCTTTGCCCTGCGACATTTCTCCTCTGGCGGCCTCATGGGAAGAGTGACTGCTGCTGCAGTGTATATAAAAAGAAAAAATAAATAGTGTTGCGCCACCTGGACCTCTCCTGTCTTTAAAACGGTCGTATTATAAGCAAACTAACCTTTAAAGGTTGTACCCGATCCGCACAACCAGATTGTGAGCGTAGTTTTGTGGCTCAGGCTGCCAGCCTTGGATCTGTAGTGCTCCTGTGTCCTCAATCACCTCTGCTCCTGGCCTCGTGCTGTCCACACTCTCCAGGGTTAGGTCAGGAAACACCAGGTTGATCCATTAACCCTATCCCTCTGGAGCTTTTTATGAATAAAGTCACGGAGATAAAGATTAAAGTATCCCGTCTCATACCAGCGCTCTACCTTAGAACCGCATATTCTATTTGAATTCTGCTGCTGCAGTGTGACTTCTTTTTCTCTGTCTCCAGTGGAGGGGCCTCCGTTACACTCATCCTGCTGCTGGACTTCTCTGCAAATCCAAGGGGCAAGGAAGCGAATGGAGCACTAAGGCACCGCTTACATTCAAACTACCTGCCTTCTGCACTCTCAGTCACTGCCGCCCCAGCTCAACCTGGAAGTCCGGGTTCGTCACATGACAGCGTCATAGGGACCACCCCCTGATGTCAACGGGACGGCGCAGCGGCCACCAATCAACGGGCGCCACCGCTCGTGACATCACATGCCTACCCCCTGACGTCCGACGCACTCAGCACCCGGCAGGCCGGGCACGTGCGCAGTCCAGGACACTCGGCGGCACTGTTTCCAGCATGGCACAGTCGGACAGAGGGCCCCCGCAGACCGCCAGAGCCTCCTCTCCAAGGGCTGCAGCCTTGGTGCCCGAACCAATGGGGCCCAATCCGGCCACCCCACACCGCACCTAGGCAAGACCCCTAGGGTCCCTCTGTGATCCAGCCACACGGTCCTCCATGCAGCCCATCTGGAACCGCCGTTCCAGAGACTCCCCGTCCAAGAACAAGGAACCAACTGACATGGGGAGAGGAACTGCCTCTTTTAAAACCTGAAGGTTTTAGGCCGATCCCTCTCTCATTCTGGGTGCTGTCATGGACGACCAATAAGAGAGATTTATAGTTGCACACTAGAACACTTAGAATTAAATAAGGAGACTATGTCCATGTATTACTGAGATAATAACAGATATTATAAAATATATTATATATACATAAAATCACACAAACAAACACATCTTTTTGTAAATACATATGGTGCCCAATTCATAAAAACTGACTTTGTTCACGATGGTCTTAATGAGGGGGTCATACTGGAATCAGATGCTCATCATTCATTAAGAGGTGCATACGTCTTCATAAACCTGGAGAATCTCATGAATGTCATGTGCCTCACTGCACTACCCCAAAAATCTCACTCCAGTTATGCCCTTGATGTGCTCTATCCAAACACTGTATATTTTGTTGAAGCTGGAAGAAACTGATGTGAAACGCAAAACGTTGCAAAGTTGAAGATGCAAAAACCAACGAGAGAAACAATGCTAGGACAAAAGTAAATGTAAATAGTACAAATCTTTATAAATTAATATTAAAAACAGGATTTAAACATCATACATATCAAATATGATCTGGAGAATGGGTGAGCCATACAGGGAAAGCCAAACTGTTTTTTTGGCGCTGGAAGGTAGATATGATATAAAATATTGAGCAGGAAGCAAGATGCACCAATAACCAACAAGGGTAAGTACCAGAGAGTAAATACAAAGTAGGTAAAGTGCATTCACAGAATGAACAAGTATCTAATCAGTCACCCCATAAATATAATCATCTAATGGAGAAGATGCAAAAGTATGGTGCCAAAACTATTAAAGAGGTCCTACAAGTGAAATAAGCCATACAAGATGAAATGGTGCATATGGATAACAGGAGATGCAATTGAAATATTACATACAAGCGTCTACTAAAATGACCAATGTTGGAGTTGTGCCTAAATTTTGTGACTTTTCAAACCATTTATGCCAGAGCTCTGGTGTGAAAGTTTTGATGAATTGGGCCAATATTACTTTTTAAAAAATACTACTTAAGAAAAAAATATAAAGTGACTGCAAACTAACCTGTGGCCCTTCAGACACATCATCCAAAATTGAAAGTACATCTTTCTTCCATTTTCCAATAGTGCACTCTTTTTTATCGCCCTCAGAGTTCCCACATCCAGTGTAATCAAACCTATAACCAAAAAAGAAAAGCTGTTACCCCCTTTGTTGGGGAGAGGGGGGTTAATCCCCTTCCTGTAAAAGCTTATTTTCTCTCAAAACGGAGTAAGGGTGGAAACACTATGGGAGATACATGCGAAATGGTCACAGGGTCACAAGAGTCTCACGGAAAGGCCTCTGACTCTCTGGACAGGAGCATGTCAGCTGCTCATCTTTCTATGCAGCTCTACACTCATCTAGTCAGGCAGAGGCCGTTCCAGGTGAGTCATGCGAGACTCATGCAAATATCTCGCATGCATCTGCATGGTGTGTCTCTGCCCTACGTGGAATTTCCTTATTGCTTATTTGGCAAAAGCATGCAAACTATATCTATTAAAAAGGAACTTGCAACAGGTTTATTTTATTTTTCTTGTTATAAACTCTGCCCATCACCTTTGAGATCATGTGAATGGGATCCCTGCAAACTGTTCATATTCTCAGACATGGTCCTGCATAACCCAGAGAGAGTTTTATACTTCTCTAGTGTTGCATGTAAATTACACAATCTGGTCCAATGAGTGCTTCCAAATTCCAATCAGTGGCACCCAGTCTCTTCAAACACTGCCTTTGCTGATTACACTTAAAATGGATGATGTAACAACGTCATGAACTTGCATAGAATTAGAAGAGCCAGCACTTGAAAAGACTGGGTGCCACTGATTGCAATTTGGAAGCACCCATCAGAAGAGAACATGCAATTTACATGCAACTCGGGAGAAATATAAAACTGTTTCTGAGGTATGCAGTGGCATGTCTGAGAATATGAAGAGATTGCAGGGACCCTATTCACATGATCCTAAACCACTTTGTGACCTATAACATACCCATATGTCATCATTGGGAAGGGGTTTCCCAACCTAGACATATGAGGATATCATGCTGATTGTGTGGGGCACAGAACCTGTGTCTGCTTGATTGCTGGCAGGAGCTAGCTTTATGTGACACATTAGAAGAAAATCTGGAACGGAAACAAGGTGCAGGACTGAGGACGGCCACGAACTGCGCCTGTCGCTGTTTCTCTGTAACGGAAATCCCACGTTGCGGATTGGTCGCGCCAGCCGCCCGCGACCAATCAGCGACGCAGGATTTCCGTTACAGAGAGAGACAGACATGATAAGGCGATTATATGATAGGATAAAGTTTTTTAGGAATGTTTTAATATGAAAGGTTTTTTTGTAAATAGGTTTATAAATTAGTGTCATTTTGTATATAATGGATTTGTAATTGTACTGATTTGCATATTTCTGTCACACTTTAGTAAGTACAATGTATATGTTTCATCTATGGCAATGGAAAAGGGAGATTTTTTCTGATTGGTGGTGACATGATAAATTTGCTCCACCCAAACACCCCAAACTACAATTTTTTTTCTGGGATATATGGATATAAGGAGTGTTGTATGTTGGGGAAATGATGTAAATCTTTGATTTTTTACCTGATGAAGGGGCCAGAGAGCCCAGAAACGCATTGAGAATAAAAATCACAATCAATCCATGGATTTGTTGATTGCCATATATGGTAGCATGGTCAATATTCCCTTTCTTTCTATTTAATTTTTACGTGACACGTTAGAAAGAGCTCTCTCAGCCAGGGTAATACCTGCCCTGCCCCGGACTGTTTAACTCCCTAAGTGCTGCATTTGATATCGATCACAAGATTCAGGAGGCTGGTAGAGAAATAGAGCTCTCTCTCTTCTCCGATCACCGTCCCTGCTACATCATTGCAAGGGACTGAATGTTGCCATGGCAACCCAAAGTCTTTATGATGACCTCCAGGTTGGCCAGCTATGACAAGCCTATTAGACCATGCCAGGAGCATGGTCTAAAAGGCTTATGTAATCGCATCTCTGACAGGTATAAAGGCATTGCCAAGCTTGTCACAGAAATAGATCAACCTTATAAAATTTTGGAAGCACCTAGTTAATCTAGTTAAATTCCTCAAGAGGTCTAGTTTCCAAACTAGGGTCACTTGTGGGTATATGCACAGTTTAGGCACATCAGGAACTCTCCAAATGTAACATAGCATCTGCTGTCTATATCCGTCGATTTTGTGAAAAAAAAAAAATAAAAAAAAAAGTCAAATGGCGCTCCTTCCCTCCTGAGCCCTGCCGTATGCCTAAACAGTGGTTTTTCCATCACATATGAAGTATCAGCGTACTAAGGAGAAATTGCACAATACATTTTGGAATCTGTTTTCCTCCTGTCGCCCTTGTGAAAATGCAAAAATGATAGCAGTTATATATAGATTTTTGACCCGACAGATTCTCTTTAATGTGCATAAATGTTTCTTATGTGACCAGGAACGAGACTTTTGAAAATGTAGCAAGACTATAATTAATAAGAAAACTGGTGAATTTGCATTTTTTTTTATCCACATGAAGTCAGGATAAAAGCAACAAAAAAAAATTATAAGAATGTTTGTACTAAAATGATACAAAAATAATTTATTAACGATTAAAAACCAAAAAGAAAAAAAACTGGGTGAAAGGGTCCATAGACTTTCAAAGTTATATTAGACTTTGCTATACATGTTTAAACATAAAAAACTTTGTACAAATTTTTTTATTTTTAGATCAGTCTTACCGTATAAATGAATGTCCAAGAGATTTGCAAAAGTCTTCAAGAGCCACCGCTTTCTGAGCATTCATGTCCGAGGCAAAACCAGGTAAGAAAATGACTCCTGGACTTTTGCCTTTTAGTTTTTGGTAAGCCAATTTTGGCAAATCTTTACGGGCTAAATACTGAATGGATGATTTAAACCTGCAAGCTGGAGAGAAACAGAAAGGAATCATTTAAAAGACTGAACTGAAAAATGCATACAAGAGCGTTTTCACTGTTAAGACATGATGGCATATCATAGCATACATGTGTAGTCACCTCCTGACCAGTGGTGGTCCATTTACAGAGAGCTCCATGATTCTCAGAATGAAGGGCTAGCTCCCTCATGGTCTTGCTGCACAGCAATGCTCCAATCCACTGCCTAGAAATCTAAAACACATTCTCACAACTAATGGGAGTTTTCTGGATTTTACTATGAGATATAGTGGCTACAAAAAGACTACATATGCCTATAAAAAAATAAAAAAAAAAAAAAAAAACCACACACAGTTTGTCATGTGGAAAAACAAACAAAAAAAAAAAAAAAAAATCATACTAAGAAGAATCTTTTCAGGTAAAATATATGTATCCTTATAAGGGATTATCCAGGATTTGGGGAAAGAGAAAACAAAAAAAAAAAAAAGTGCCACCTGTCTGTTGTGCTCCGTGCTGTTCACCACCGTCAAGTAGCAGTCTTAGACCGCGGCCTCTCCACTCTGTCAACGGGTGTCACAGTCGACGTCATGCTAATTGACAGCCAGCTTCCCCAATTAAGTAGCGAGGAGCTGGCTGTCAATCAGCATGATGTTGGCTGTCCTAACCTTCCACAGAGCAGAGCAGAAAAGAAGCAGACGCTCTATTTACATGGCCATGCTGACCCCGCCAGGAGCAGTCTGTGCCCGCTGTAAAGCAGGTGAACAGTGCCGGGGCACAACAGCAGGTAGGTGGAAGCTACCTGCCTGTTAGTGCTTGTGCACTTTTTCTTTTTTTAATCTCTGATAACGCCTTTAATCGCTACAAATTCAGTGAAAAACAGACAAAATTTTGAGCAGGGGAAAAAAATAAAAATAAATAATGTCTCTGCTTAACAGTTAACCCTCTTATATTTGGTGACATGTCTGTGTTCATCATTACCAAATCACATTCAAGCTCTTGTTCAATAGATATTAGCTGCCATTATGTACAGCAATTCTTAGTAACCCCATATAAAGTTTTTTCATTCTAGTAGAATTTTCCAGTTTCTCAGTTACATTTTACAGGAATTTAGCTGAGGAAGAAGTCTCCATTGAAGCTATGATCCCCGCAGAGGCCAAGACATGTTTGCAGAGAGAGGCAGAGAACTTAATTCCTGCTGACTTCAGGGTGCAGTTTTCGAAAAAGTTATTCTTAGACATATTGTCACCAATAGAAAATGATAAAATATTAAGTTGTACATAATTCACACAAATATGTTGGCCTCAGGATGTCAGGACGCACGCAATACATATTTTACTTTAATTGTAGGATGTACGTATTAGCCCCAAATTAATATTGTCCAGATAGCTAATAGCCATGTCATATTTCCCATAAATGAAAAGGTAAATTCATAATGGGAAACATGACGAGAATATCTTTTGCTTAGGACTCTCAAGAGCATTGATATCCTAGATGCTGAGATTTCATAATTTTTTGGAACTGCAGCCACACACCAATATGAGATCACCAAGGGGAGGTGACTGGTTTTCATAATAAGGTAGCCACCACAAATATGCTTTGTCAAATTCAGGAAGTTACATCTCATGGAGGATTGATCCATACTTCCAGTACTTCCCTTCATAGACTTGGAAGTCATAGCTGTGGCACAAGTGTAGTAAGTATATTGTTTTGTTTACCTTTTTTAAAATATTGTATATTTTAATAAACACAGGCTATTCTTTTGGATTAAATATATAAAATTTTATGGCTTTACTCCTCTTGTTCTACATAAACCATGAACCAGACTACTCCATATGTTACCATGATACAGTTGTGGCCAAAAGTATTGACACCCCTGCAATTCTGTCAGATAATACGCAGTTTCTACCTGAAAATGATTGCAATCACAAATTCTTTGGTATTATTATCTTCATTTAATTTGTCTTCAATGAAAAAACACAAAAAGAATTGTCCTAAAGCCAAATTGGATATAATTCCACACCAAACATAAAAAAGGGGGTGGACAAAAGTATTGGAACTGTTAGCAAAATCATGTGATGCTTCTCTAATTTGTGTAATTAACAGCACCCGTAACTTACCTGTGGCACCTAACAGGTGTTGGCAATAACTAAATCACACTTGCAGCCAGTTGACATGGATTAATGTTGACTCAACCTCTGTCCTTGTGTGTACCACACTGAGCATAGAGAAAAGAAAGAACACCAAAGAACTGTCTGAGGACTTGAAAAAACAAATTGTGAGGAAGCATGAGCAATCTCAAGGCTACAAGTCCATCTCCAAAGACCTGAATGTTCCTGTGTCTACCGTGCGCAGTGTCATCAAGAAGTTTAAAGCCCATGGCACTGTGGCTAACCTCCCTAAATGTGGATGGAAAAGAAAATTGACGAGAAATTTCAACGCAAGATTGTGCGGATGGTGGATAAAGAACCTCGACTAACATCCAAACAAGTTCAAGCTGCCCTGCAGTCGGAGAGTATAACAGTGTCAACCTGTGCTATCCGTTGGCGTCTGAATGAAAAGGGACTGTATGGTAGAATATCCAGGAAGACCCCACCTCTTACCCCGAGACATAAAAAAGCCAGGCTGGAGTTTGCCAAAACTTACTGGAGAAAGCCTAAAACGTTTTGGAAGAATGTTCTCTGGTCAGATGAGACAAAAGCAGAGCATTTTGGGCAAAGGCATCAACAGAGTTTACAGGAGAAACAAAAGAGGCATTCAAAGAAAACAACACGGTCTCTACAGTCAAACATGGCGGAGGTTCCCTGATGTTTTGGGGTTGCTTTGCTGACTCTGGCACTGGACTGCTTGACCGTGTGCATGGCATTATGAAGTCTGAAGACTACCAACAAATTTTGCAGCATAATGTAGGGCCCAGTGTGAGAAAGCTGGGTCTCCCTGAGAGGTCATGGGTCTTCCAGCAGGACAATGACCCAAAACACACTTCAAAAAGCACTAGAAAATGGTTTGAGAGAAAGCACTGGAGACTTCTAAGGTGGCCAGCAATGAGTCCAGACCTGAATCCCATAGAACACCTGTGGAGAGATCTAAAAATGGCAGTTTGGAGAAGGCACCCTTCAAATATCATGGGACCTGGAGCAATTTGCTAAAGAAGAATGGTCTAAAATTCCAGCAGGGTATTGTAAGAAACTCATTGATGGTTACCGGAAGCGGTTGATCGCAGTTATTTTGGCTAAAGGTTGTGCAACCAAGTATTAGGCTGAGGGTGCCAATTCTTTTGTCTGGCCCATTTTTGGAGTTGTGTGTGAAATGATCAATGTTTTGCTTTTTGCTTCATTCTCTTTTGTGTTTTTTCATTTAAGACAAATTAAATGAAGATAGTAATACGAAAGAATGTGTGATTGCAATCATTTTCAGGAAGAAACTGAGTATTATCTGACAGAATTGCAGGGGTGTCAATACTTTTGGCCACAACTGTATATATTTTTCATCCTGCCATGTTGTGGTAGGATGCAAAATGCAAGCAGGAACAAAGTTTACAGTAACATCAGTACAGCCTATGGGCTAAGTATCCCTAAGTGCAGGTAGGAGACCCCAGAAAAAGTGGTGAAGAATGAAAGGGCTAAAATCCTGCGAGACTTTATGATCCAGACGGATAACAAGGTGTTGGCTACCAACCAGATATCGTGATAGTAGACAAGGATCAGAAGACTACAATGATAATAGATGTGGCAGTGCTAAATGACAGCAACATCAGAAAGAAGGAATATGAAAAGCTGGAGAAATACCATGGGGCTAAAGGAACAACTGGAGAGGATGTGGAAGGTGAAGGCAACAGTGATTCTAGGGGTGATAGGAGCACTTGGAGCAGTGACCCCAAAGATGGAAAAATGTCTGAAAAGTATTCCAGGAGCAACATCTGAACTCTGTGTAGAAAACCGCACTGCTGGGAACAATTAAGATCCTGTGCACAAGCCTCAGGTTAAGTTCACACAATGCGTTTTTATTGTTTTTTTATGCAGTAAAAACGCAGCAAAAACAGGAGAAATACTGTTCCTTTCCTCTCTCTTTCCCATGAGCTGGAAAATGCAGCTACAATTCCCTCACTGCGAGCGCCTCAATAATCCGTATAGTAGCAGTACAGCCATAGCCTCATTTTCTTTTCCTCGGCCAATCCTCAGATTGTCCTGACGATAAGGAGTGCCGTTTAGCGACAGTTGGACAAATTTAAAAGGAGGAAACAGTTCTAAAATTACTCTACTTGGTACTGTTTTGTGACAAAAGCCTGGCATTTTAGACTTTTTATGTGTAAACTAAGTTTATTAAACCATGGTGTAAGGCATACAGAATACCACATTGCAGGTATTACATTGCACTTCAATACAATTAAAAGACAAGGTAATCAAGGTAGCGTTTACTAACATAATTAAACGAATACAGCCAATTACCATATTACATCAGAAAAAAAGTACGAGATCTGCAAAGTATTATCCTACTGAAGTAGTACTTCTGCGGAAGGTAACAATCTTTCCCCCTATCAATGGGGAAGACGCAAGTAACTCGCATCAATAAACATAAAAGAAAAAGAAGAGGGAAAATACCCTCGGGCCGGACTTTCTGCCCGGTAAACCTTAGTGACTCTGGACCAGAATCCTGCATAGAGGCCTCGGACAAGGCCAAGTGTATTTTGTCAAGTATAAGAAGGAAAAGTAACGAGCAGGGGAAGAAAGAGAAGAAACCATAAAGAAAAAACGTAGAAGGCCAGATTTGCCAATATAACAAAGGGTGAGGTGGGGAGAAATATTTTTAAACACCTCCCGCTACTTCACCCACATTCCGAATATTGCCCAGATGGAAAATTGGACAATAGAGAATTCTCCCTGAATTAAGTTGTAAAGGCAAGGGAGTCCATAAATAAAATCCAGGGGCTCAGTATTCGTAAGAATTTCTCCTTAGAGCCTTTGATCTCGGCAGTGAAATCCTCCATGCGATAGATTTTATTCATTTCAAGTAACCAGTTGGTCAGTCATGGGCTCAGACTAGTTTTTCAAAACCTAGGTATAACCATACGGGCAGCCAGTTGGCAAAATCTTAATATATCTTTTTTTTTTGATAGCTAAGCAAGTCAGGGAGAATCGTCAGAAGAGCAACTGATAGGGGAGGCAGGTACTCTATTCCGTGAAATTTTGAAATACGTATCAAATACTAAATTCCAGAAGGGTCGGATCACCCCACAACTCCACCAAAATGTGCAGCATTGTGCCCTTTTCTCTATCACATTTCCAACACCTATCAGGCACTGAAGGAAAAATTGCATGCAAAGTGGCTGGACAACGGTACCACCTTGACAAGATTTTTTAAAAAGTTATTTTCCTGAGCCAAGCACGCCATAGACATCTTGTGTGTCAATGCATGGCTTGCTCCATTCCTCCTCAGAAAAGACCACATCAAGGTCTCTTTCCCATCTAATCATGAAATTAAGGTTACCACCCTCGCCTCTCCGGCTCAGCAGCGCATACAGGACTGAAACACAAGAAAAGTTTTTCAAAATAAGATGGTGGGGCAAAACATCTGACAGACACCCGAACTCTGCAGGAAGGAACTTAACTGGGCAAGCACCAAATATGAGGCATTCCTCTCCTCATTGCCACTACCCAGGGGCGGACTGGTCTGAGTGGCAGGGGGGCAAGAGCCCCCCGGGCTGGTGGTATAGCCCACATCTAGGGCCGCCCCCCTACAGAAAAGGGCCGGCGCGGCGATACCGCAGCACATGGCGTCAGAGCTGGTAAGAGAGCTGATAGCACATCCCCCCCGGTCCTCAAAAGCTTCTGACAGCACCCCCCCCCCCTGCTTCTCAAATCAGGGCTAACAGTCAGAAACTGCCACCCGGGGCCAGAGGCCCCAGCCAGCCCCTGCCACTACCAGCCGATGTCTCGGTGTCCCCCGCCCCCAGAATCTGATATAGCCAAGGGTCATCCGATCTCCTCCAACCCGGAAAATTAGAGGATCTCTCAGCAGGGGGGAAATCAGGATTAAAGAAGAGAGGAGCCCCCCCAAGGAAAGATGTCCCCTTTTACTTTCTGCATCCTAAATCTTCAATGCCATCCCTCCCAGATTAGGCTCACACCCCCTCAGTCACCTAGATTCCGTCTTCAACCGCGGGAGAAGTCTCAACGGGGTCTCCGAATCCATCTGTTCAATCTCCATCCACTGTTTGTTACTATGGTGGAAATGCCAGTCTAAATTCCTGGTTAATATGGCTGCCTGATAATAACCTTTAAAGTCAGGCAGACCCGCTCCCCCATCACTTGTGTTTACTTAGAATCTGAAGACTGATTTTGGGTTTACGATTATCCCACACAAATCTAAGGATGGTCGACTTTAGGCTTGAAAAGAATGCAAGGGGAACATGTATTGGGGATTGCCTGAAAGAGAAAGAAATCGAGGGAGTACGTCCATTTTAAGCGCACTGATCTGCCCAAACCAAGAAAGGCCTCTCTCATCATATTTCTTAAGGTCTTTAATTGTTTTCTCGAGGAGAGGCATATAGTTAAGTGTATAAAGCCTATTCAAGTCTGAGGGGATTCAAGACCCCTAAGTATTTCAGACATTCATGTTTCCACTTAAAAAGAAAATAGTCTCTCAAATTAAGTAACTCCAGCTCAGACAAGGAAACATTCAGGGCCTCAGATTTGGAAAAGTTGACTTTAAAGTTACTCAATTTACTAAACTTATTAAATTCTTTGATGATTGAGGGAAATATATCCTGGCTTGGGTAACTAACAGAATCAAATCATCGGTAAAAGAGCGCTGCCTTACATTGCCCTCCATGTTTCGCAATACCATTTATACTCGGATTATTCTGAATGGCGACTGCCAGGTGTTCCATAATAATTACGTATAAGAGGGGACAGGGGGCACCCCTGGCGTGTGCCATTCCAAATGGAAAAGGGCGAGGACAAGATCCCATTTGTGCGTACTCTAGATAAAGGGTTACTGTAAAGGGTAAAAAACCCACTCAAATCGGGACCCCAACCCAATTTGTCCGAGGGAAGCCCGCATAAAACCCCAATTGTCCCGATCAAAGGCCTTCTTCTCTACGTCTACTGATAAAAGTCACAAACTGGCGCCAGCAGCCCTCGCACTAGACTTAATAACAAAACCTTATTAGTGTTATCCCTAGCCTCCCTGCCTTTAATAAACCCCACTTGATCGTTATGAATAATTCCCAGAAGAGGCGCTAATCTGTTGGCAAGGGCCTTTGAGAACAATTTGGTGCCAAGATTAAATCAATGAGATGGGCATAAAATTGGCCACTTCAGTGGGATCTCTACCAGGCTAAAGGCCACGTTACACACACAGATAATTGTGCAGAGATTGTTCGCAGATCTCTGGTTGCAGTGAAATCATGGACACATTGTTACATTTGTACACAGCCACAAAATGGAACAATGTGTCCATGATTTAACTGCAACCAGAGATCTGTGACCAATATCTGAACAGATATCTGTGTGTGTGTAACGTGGCCTTTAGGGATAACACTAATGTGTGCTTCCAAGAATTGCACAACCCAAGGGGATTGGGAAGAGACTGCGAAGAAGACCTTTGTCAGAAAGGGTGTCAATTGCTCGTCAAAAGCTTTGCAGAATTGAGGTGTAAAACCATCCAGACTCGGGCACTTACCCGTCGGGAAGTTTTTTATTATTTACCGAATCTCCTTCTCCAAAAGATCCCCCTCTAGGTTCTCTACCTCTCACTCGGGTATCACGGGCAAAGCTGAATCGTCAATATATTTTTTTATTTTACAGTCAAGAGATGCAGCTGGTAAGTCCCTATAAAATCCCTTGATATTATACAACTTCTCATAATATTCCCTGAAAGTTTTTGAAATCTCAGTAGGATGTTGCGATAACTCTCCAGAGGGTCGCTCAATTTGGGGGATATGTCCCGGCTCACCTCTGGGGTGTAACACCCTGGCAAAGGGCCTCCCACATTTGTCCCTAAGTTTGTACATGAACCGGAGGAACCTCGTTTTCTGTTTAAGAAATTGTTGATGCACTACAGTTTTCAAAGCCTCTCTTGTTTTATTAAGTTCTGCTAAGGTCTCCTGGGAGAGCAAAGTTTAATGAGATTTTTCCAATAAGCTAATGGAAGAACACAAATAATTAATCCTCTCGCCTCTCTCCCTCTTTAGGGGTGCACCATGCTTAATTAATGTCCCCCGTACAACACACTTCAAGGCTACCCATTGGGTCGGCAATGAAGTGGAATTATTCTTTAAAAAACTCCTAATCACGTCACGAACATTAGCCAAGCAAGTATGGTCCGCCATCAAGTTTTTGTTTAGTCTCCAGGTCCAAGGCCTGGGCGTCCCCTCAGGTAGGGTAAGCTGGAAGAAAATCGGAGAGTGATCCGATATGGTTATAAGGCCTATAGAGGCCCTGACCTTGACCTTCCAGGGTAAGACATGTTGACTGACCAGAAACCTGCCTATTCTGCTATAGGAGGAATGGGCCAGGGAGTAGTAGGAGTAATCGCACTCCGAGGGATAAAGGATCCGCCAAAAATCAACCAGGCGCAGTCACAGCCTCACGCCTGAAGACCTCGACCTTCCGAGAAGAGAAGGGGTGTCGTCCAGAGGAGGTGTCAAGAGACGCATCAATAGTAAAATTGAAGTCGCCTCCTACCACCAGGACCCCCTCGGCAAAGCCCACTAGAGAGGAGAGGATTGTCAAACACTTAGAGATAGGATCATGGTTCGGCAAATATAAATTTAATATGGTGAACACAGTAGAGTTAATCTGCACCTTCAGGAATAAAAATCTACCATCAGGATCTACAACAAAGCCCAAGACTGAGTGACTAAGGGATTTATGAATCCCTACTGAAACCCCCTTAGAATACCCCACTGGATTAGAACCATGAGCCCACATTTTAAAATATCTGGTTTTAAGAGCGGTTATGCAGTCCGATTTAAAATGGGTCTCCTGTAATAACAAAACGTGCACTTTTTGGCCATGCTTATGGGATAATATTTGCGTCCTTTTCTGTGGTGTTGAGTCCACGAACATTCAGGGATCCCCACTTGATCTCTGCCATTGAAGGATGTAAAACCATACTCTGAAGGAGAAAATAAAAACAAAACCAAAAAAATAAATAAATAAATAAGGGGGGGGGGGTAAGGGAAGTTAGAAATAAGAGAGGCTAAAAAGGCAGAGAGAAAGAGTAGCTTAGGGTAAGAAAAGCAATACTAGGTAGAAAAGTAAAAAGATAGAGGCTCAGAGTTCAGAGTCTAAAAATTCACTGGTATGGGATTCCAAAAAATACAGCCGACATCCGAAGACGCGATCAATCCCAATCGGGGGACAGGTCTTCCACGAAAAAGCATCCCTACCCAGCCACAAGAAATAGTAAACTAGTCGATAGACTAAACAGACCATAAATAAAAACATGTTAGCAAGAGCCATGTAAGTGGGAAGGGGTGGGAAAGGGGGGGAATATACCCTCAGTGTCAACGGCAGGAGAGTCTCTGTTACCAAGTCAGTCCCACATACCTAGAGAGGATTTAAAGAGAGATGAAGACCCCTGGAACCCAAACAGTAAAACACAAACTACAGACCTGAGAACTCCACCTCACCCCCCAGAACAAGACCAAAATACCCAGTTTATAGGGACTATCTAGGTTGGGGCAGTAACCCTCTGTAAAAAAAAAAAGGACTATGTCCTGTTCAAGAACAAATTTCCAATATCAAGTAAACAAGAAACCTGGGCACTAGAGGCATTTGTTATGGCTCAAACCAGCTTTTAGCCAAGGGTGTTGCTCAAATCATGTCCATTTCGAAATGCAATCCGTGGGTAGAAAAGAAAAAATGATGGCACTCACCCTGTTTGTTGTTCACGTGCAATTTCTTTATTCCATCCAATGGAGTGGGTTACATGCAGTTAGGGAGGGAGGGGGTGCGGTGGAGGACGACGGGCGCACCATTTCGCCTTACTCAGGCTTCTATGGGTCCAACCCGTAGAAGCCTGGGTAAGGTGAAATGGTGCACCCGTCATCCTCCACCGCATCCCCCCCTCCCTCCCTAACTGCATGTAACCCACTCCACTGGATAGAATAAAGAAATTGCACGTGAACAACAACCAGGGTGAGTGCCATAATTTTTTCTTTTCCACCTATGGAAGACAAATTTCCCCTCTCTCTTTCACTCTGTCTACAGGAACGGCCCAACACGTTTCCTGCATTTAGTAACCCGGTGTTTACCGTGGTTACCAGCGTTCTCCCACTTACCCCAGCATAGCGGGACCTCCACATCATGGAAAAGAATATTCTATATTCTTTTCCACAATCTCAAGGTCGTTGTAGGGGGTTACTGATCACTGGTAAGTCTGCCTGTGTGACAGCTCACCAGCGATCAGGTAACGATGTCCTAGCGATCCTCATCGTTGGTGGGGGTCGATGGGACATTGTTATGTGTAAACCTACTCTTATTCGAGATGGCATATCTGTGAACACGGCAGATCACATCTCTTGGTCGGCCAGATTAGGTAGATCTAGGGCCTGGGGCCCTATGGGTTCTGTCAAGTTCAATTTCCTGATGGAGATGCTCTCCCAAGATCTCATTGAATATAGATTGTAGGGTGTGTGTTAGGTCTCTAGATTCGACTGACTCCGGTAAACCACAGATCCTTACGTTGTTTCGTCTACCACAGTTTTCTGCATCATGACTTCAAATACTGAATCCGGTCATACGGTCACTCTATTACCTTTTGCTGGGCACCAGACCTCTCCAGGGCTCTAACTCTAGACAAGTGTTCCTGGCTTTGTGCATCGACCCACACCACCTCCCCTCTCACACTGGCCAGCTCCGTCTTATAACCCTGCTCCAGCCTAGTAAAGTAGGCCTCCATGTCTTCTGTGGTGGGAATGGGTGTCATACGGGCTCTCAATTCACATAATTCAGCAAGCACTCCCTGACCCTAGATAGCCTGAGAGTGTATCCTTACCTCCACTGAAGAGACAGCACACTGATGTGGGGGCCCAGACTGTAAGGGTATGTGTCCACAGGACGTTTTTGCTTCGTTTTTCCTGCGTTTTCTGCATGCACAAAACCATTGGTTTTATGGTAATGTATGCTAATTTGTTCCTGCGGTTTTGATTCCCAGCAAAACCAATGTGTTTCACAGAAACGCTATGCCCACACATTTGTTTTGCAAGTATCAAGAACTGTCAAATACCTGCGTTTTTGGTGCGGATGGGAAAGAATTAACATGTTGTTAATTATTTTCCTGCGTTTTTGCTAAAGTAAATGGGAAAAACCCAGGAAAAACGCAGCTATCAAAAACGCAGTAAAAATGCACAAAAAAAACGCACAAAAAAACTCGCAAAAAACACAGACAAGATCATAGCTAATCTTCTGTCAAGGACTCTAGGATCCTCAGGTTTTATTGCATTCAGGACTGCTTAAAAAACGTCCTGTGGGCACATACCCTAAGCCTTCTGCAGGTGGGGTCAGGGGTTCTTTATTCCGGGGCTCCAGTGTATCACCAAGATCCTCAGTAGCTGGGGGTCACCCAGGGACCTTGGGCCTGGGAAAAGATGTGCAGAGGGGCTCTGATCACAAGGTTCGGCCCCCTCAATGTCACTACAGTCTGGCCTAGCTGCAGCCTCAATCCAGCTCGGGCTCTTCCATTTCCCTGCCCCTGCCTGGCGGGAGTCACCCTGATGCCTTGGTGGTACTTCTCACGGCCTCCCACTTCTCGGTTACCGGTCTCTCCACTGGTGCCTTACTTGTACTTGTTGCGGTGGCATTGGCTTCCCTAACAGGGCCCGAAGCGGTGTGCCTCTGCTGGGTGTTATGCGGAGTATGGCAGCACGAGGAATCTTTCTCTCCTGCAGACGCAGGATCGCTGGGTGTGCCGCCCCCTCCAGCCATCTTGGAGTTGTTATCTGTGGCCTGGCCCTCACAGCTCCAGGGAAATAAACGGCGCATTGTATCATCCGAGCGCCCCGGTGACTGTGTGCTGCATTCTCGGCCTCCCCTAGTCCTCCTCTGGCTCATGGGTCATAGGGATGAGTTGCTAGATGGTCGTGAATGCCTGCAGATTGTGCCCGGGTTCAGAAGCTCAGGCAAACACGTCCTTACTCCCTCATGGCTAGACCATGCCCCGTCTAGACTTTATACAAGTCTGCTCCTTCATTCTGCTGATTGGTTTGAGTCATAAGGGTCAGATTACCACCGATTATACATTGATTGTTAATTCTAAACGTTATCTTCACTCAGGATTTTTTTTGTCTGGTTTAGAATGGATTTTTTACAATTAAAATATGCACAAATGCATCTCAATGAATTAGAATATCAAAAATGTAATTTATTTCACTAATTCAATACAAAAAGTGAAACACATTATATAGAGTCATTAGAAACAAAGTGATCTATTTCAAGTGTTTATTTCTGTTAGTGTTGATGATTATGGCTTACAGCCATACGTCCCAAACGTCATTATCTCAGAAAATTAAAGTTGGGAGGATGAAGGGTTAAAAACCATGCTGCCGTATTCCATGAAACATCAAAGGCTGAAAATAATATTGATTTATTAGTCAACGTGTTTCAGGACTCTCTGATACACCCTAAAACATAGGAATACGATATTGATGTGTCCTGAGGAAGAGGCCAGGGAACCTTGGAACACGTTGACTAATAAATCAATATTATATTCACCCTCTGATGTTTCGTGGAATATGACAGTGTGGTTTTTAACCCTTCATCCTCCCTACTCCATATGCACCACGCTGGGGACTGCAGCAATCGGGAAATGCTTTTATAGTGGTGGTGACTTTCACAACCACCCAAGGTGAAGACTGTGAAACCTAGTTAAGTAACGTTTTACCTCTCAGACCCTTCATTTTCCCTACTTTAATTTTCTGATATAATGACCTTCAAAAGGTTATTCCACGGTTACGTTACATTCACAAGCCAAAAGCTGAGTTAATAATGGCTACAGACTGGTCTTTGAAGGCAGGCACAAAAATGAGTGAATGTACATTGTACATTAAACTATTCTCAATAGATTGCAACACAGTTTGATATTTCAACAATACAAATTAAATACAAAATATAATGTTATCACTAGGTAACTTACATTACACAAAAAGGAAGCAATTGTCCATCTCATGAGACTGCCAAATTTTCTGTTCTGGTAAACAGGAGAGAAGCACTATTTTTATTGTATTAAAACACCATAGCCCATGCAACTTTAACAAATGTATTTTAACATCATAATCTGAAGAAAAAAGCGGCACGTCGCATTATGATGTTGTTGGTCTAAATGTGGCTGAGAAACACCGGTGGCCAGTGTAATCCAGGTAAAAGGTGTGGTCAGCAGTGCCCCGTCTTTCTCATGCTCAAATTTATTTTAACCTCTCAAGTTAAACGCAACAGTTTTTATTACAAGAAATGTAGGTAACTTATGTTACAACACAATGTAGTAACTTACGTTACAAAACAAAGAATGTGTTGAACTTTGTCAGTGTACATATTTGAGAAGGCAAGCTGACTTTATTTAGACAAAACATAGGCTACATGTGAATTCACTGGTGTGAACTACATATGTAGACTAAAAATGTAATCAATCAATATTCTTTCTTCAGTTGTCAACATTTTTGCAGAGCAGAAATTTTGATTACAAAATATGACCGTTGATCAATGACATGACGTAGAGCAAATTTTAATCTAGGCTTGCATATGTGGTCCAGTCCAATGAATTCAGGCACAGCTAACGAACTTCATCAAGGATGTAAATTTGTGCTCACTGCTCATTTAACTTCCTGGCTAAACAAAAAATTCCCAAATGTCACTAGAACACATTTTCAG
>JARQOC010000002.1:272057585-272160545 GCA_033576535.1 Allobates femoralis | reverse complement strand
ATTGTTATTTATAAATAATAATAAAAGTTACATTTTATCATCTCTTTGCAGCAAGTTGGCTATAGTGTGTGGCCTCTAATTGCCATAGCAATCCATCTGCATCCTGCAATCAGACTGCAGTGCTGCTGATGGTCTGACAGAGACATAGCTATCCCTCCTGCAAACTCCTTATTCTTAAAACAGTATATAAGAGATGAAACTGCTATGGGGAGGCTGATCCTAGCAGTAACAGCAGGAGCTAGGCTCAGATTCTCAGGTTCCTGCACAAAGTGACAAGTGCTTATGACACCCATGTACTTTAGAAGTAGCTATGGGGATAACAATGAATGTATATAAGAATTATATGGTTATCCTGATGTACACTATATAAACAATAATATGGAAAATGTAATCAGTGTATGCATTATTTCATAAAAAGTGTCAATTAAAGCTCAGTGGGCAGAAGCTATATGATGTGATTACTTTCTAGCGCGCTGAACTGCAAAATTCAACAGATGTCATATAAAGATTATCCACACAATCTTGTTAGTGAGCGGGAAAAGTGAGAGATTATGTATTTACACATGAGGTGGAGTGTTTCCTGCCTACAATTTAGCACCAACGGCCTGAAATACTATGCCACAGCTGGCAGAGCTCACTTCTTACTTCACACTGCAATAACACAGAACAGCAATGACTTACAAATGACATCTGCTCATAACTAGTGTGGTCCTCTGTTACAGCCTAAGTGACATTATATTGAATCAAACAATGGTACAGAGGCTCTGTGTTCGTCACCTGGTAATTCTACATAGGGCTTCCACAGACAAGCTTTATGCTGGGTACGTCAACTCTCATATCCAAGGGCAGCCCTCACTTTCATCCCTTAAAGGGAACCTGTCACCTCCTAAAAGCCACCTAACCTATCAATACATGTCCCCGCACCTTCCTATTACCATTATAACTATCCTTCTCTCTGCTAAATGCTTGTTTTCAATGTTGTAAAAAACGTTTTTATACTTACTCATTAGGATGATAATGAATCGGTGGCTATATGCAATAGCCCTCTGGGCATGTTGTTTTGCAGCCTCCATGATCCAGCCTCTCTCTGTGCTGCTTTGCTTGTGCAGGCTTTGCCCTCCCCCTCTCTGTCACTCACAGAATGCAAATCATATGTCCTGCCTTCAGCTCCACATCACAGCAGAAGCTGCACAGAGTGGTTGGATCATGGAGGCTGCAAACCAACACACCCAGAGGGCAATTGTATATAGCCCCTACTTCATTATCATCCTAATGAGTAAGTATAAAATCATTTTTTTTAGCAGATTGAAAGCAAGCTTTTAGTAGAGAGAGGGATAGTTATAAAGGCTTTTTGGAGGTGACAGGTTCCCTTTAACCTCTATAAAGGGATGTGGAAGCTACAATTAAAACCAAAAGTTTACATACACTTTATAAAAAGACACATATGCATGTTTGTCTCACATGATATCAGAATAAACCTTTCCCATTTTAGGTCAATTTGGATTACCATAATTCTTAATGTTAGCTAAATGCCAGAATAATGAGACAAAGAGAATGATTTGACCTTACTGACCAGGCCATTTTTTACAATTCTGACCAGTGCCCCTTTATGAGGTAATAACTCTGGAGTGCTTCAACGGATCCTAGCGATGTTTTTTGTGACATATTGGGCTTCATGTTATTGGTAAATTTAGGTCGATAAATGCAAAAATTATTTGTGAAAAAAATCGGAACTTTCGCAATTTTCAAATTTTGAATTTTTATTCTGTTAAATCAGAGAGTTATGTGGCACAAAATAGTTAATAAATAACATTTCCCAAATGTCTAGTTTACATCAGCACAATGTTGGAAAGAGCATTTTTTTTGTTAGGATATTGGAAGGGTTCAAAGTTCATCAGAAAGGTCTAATTTTTCCAACAAAATTTATAAAACTATTTTTTTACTGACCACATCCCATTTGATGTGACTTACCCAATAAATACCCAAAAGTGACACCATTCCAAAAACTGCACCCCTCAAACTGCTCAAAACCACATCCAAGAAGTTTATTGACCCATCAGGTGCTTCACAGGAACTAAAGCAACATGGAAGGAAAAAATTAACATTTTCATTTTTCCAACAAAAATGTTATTTTAGCCTCAACTGTTGCATTATTACAAAGTTAACAGCACAAAAAGGACCCTAAAATATGTTGTTGAATTTCTGTTGAATACGCCGATACCTCATATGTGGTCATAAACCACTGTTTGGGCGCACGGCAGGGCTCAGAAGGGAAGGAGAGCAATTTGACTTTTTGAATGGAAAATTACCTGCAATCGTCAGCGGACACCATGTCATATTTGGAGCCCCTGATGTGCCGAAATAGTGGAAAGCACTCATAAGCGACCCCATTTTAGAAACTAAACCCTCCAAGAATTTTCTCTACCATGTTTCTCTGAAAATAAGTCAGTGTCTTATATTAGTTTTTACTCCCAAAGATGTACTATGTCTTATTTTCAGGTGATGTGTTATATTTCCATAATCCCTGTTATCCCACTGCAGCCTCTAATGACCCCATCATCCCCTTGCAGCTCCCATCATCCCACTGCATCCCCAATATCCCCTGCAGCCCCCATCGTCTCCCTGCAGCCCTCATCATCTCCCTGCAGCCCTCATCGTCTCCCTGCAGCCACCATCATCTCCCTGCAGCCCCCATCATCCCCCTGCAGAAACACACACTCTCACACACTTACCGATCCACCGCTGCATCCCGGCCACCGGGCGCTGCACTGAGGTCTCTCAGTTGCAGTACACGTACAAGAAGCAGCAGCCGATCAGATGCCAGCAGCTGCTGGCGTCTGATTGAATACTGGTGCCTCGTACATGTACTATGGCTCAGACCTCAGTACGGCGCCAGAGTAAATGCCCTCCTCTGTAACCCCCACTGCCCGCATTGGTGGGCGGCGCAGCCGGGGACAGTGGGGGTCGCAGAGGTGGGCAGGCAGTGGGGAACGGGGTATGACTGCAGGGCAAGGGGGGTGATCGGAGGGCAATAGGGCGCTGCAGGAGCTGGCAGCAGCAGATTGCAGGGTATGGGGGGAGAGGGGGTGATCAGAAGGGGGGGATCGGAGGCCAGAGGGGGTGATCGGAGGGCAGGTGGGGTGATCAGAGGGGCAGGATGGGTGACTGGAGGGCTGGGGTGATCAGAGCGCAGCGGCGGTAATCGGAGGACAGGGGGCGGTGATTGGAGGTCGGGAGAGTTATCAAAGGGCAAGGGAGTTAGTGGAGGGCAGGGGGATGATCGCACGGCAGGGGGGGATCACAGGGCAGGGGGGATTACAGGGCAGGGGGTGATCACTGAAGATCAGTGGCAGCAGCAGTCAGGCAGGTAGTGGCGGCAGCGGATTATAAGGCAGCAGGGGACTTCTTTTTTCAGCCTTCACAGGCGGGTTGAGGCTGAGGAAGGAGAACAACAACAGGTGACACTGCCCCTCCACATTTGATTGGAGAGATAGCATCACATGGACCCTAGCTCCAATCAGATCTGGAGGGGGGGGACACTGAGGTCACTTAGCTCCAGCCAATGGTTGGTGCTATTGCAATACTGACCATGGCTGGATTGCAATATTTCACCAAATTTCATTGGTGAAACATTACCATTGCTGTGATTGGCTTTTCGAAGTTAAACAGCCAATCACCGCGATCGCAGATGTGGGGTGGCAAAGCCACCCTCCCTGGGGTCAAGCAGAGGTCCCCTCCTACCTGTACCTCCAGTGACTTTTTGGTGACCCGGTCACCGGGACTACAGGACCGCTATCCATGATGAATGGGTACGTCACAGGTCGGGAGGTACCCGAAACCCATGATGATCCACAACGTCACAGGTCAGGAATGTGTTAAGGCCTTTTAATTACTTTCTGCAAAGTCTCAGCTTTACATACATTTCATTAGTTAGTACCATTACCCTTAAACTGTATGACTTTAGTCAAATGTTTTAGTTATCCTTCCACTAGCTTCTCACAATAGTTGGTAGGAATTTGGGCCCATTCCTCCAGCCAGAACTGGTGTAATTGAGCCACGTCTGTAGGTCGCCTTGCTCACACCTATCTTTTCAGCTTTGCCCATAACTTTTCAATAGGATTGAGATCAGGGCTTTGTGATGGCCACTCCAAAACATTGACTTTGTTATCCTTAAGCCACTTTGTAACCAGTTTGGCAGTATGTGTAAAATGTATTAATATACTGGAGCCAGCGTTGCTGCCTAGAGATTAGGGGGTGCCACGTATATCCCACCTGAATTTTATATATAGATACCAAATTTATGTGACAGCTCGGCGCTAACGTTATAACAATGGCGACAATAATACTAAAACAACATGCAGCAAAACAACCCCACAATAAGATGGGGCCACCCCCATGTTTCACAGTTGGGATGGTGTGTTTAGGCTTCCAAGCTTCTCCCTTTTTCCTCCAAATGTAACGATGGTCATTATGCCCAAACAGTTCAATTTTAGTTTCATCAGACCACAGGACATGTCTCCAAAAATGTAGGCCTTTATTCCTGTGTGCATTTGCAAAAATTAATCTGGCTTTTTTATGTTTTTGTTTTTTTGTGGAGTAATGGCGTCTTCCTGGCAGAGTGGTCTTTCAGCCCATGTTCATACAGTACTCGTTTCACTGTGGATAATGACACAATATTACCAGCTTCCACAATCATCTTCACACGCTTTTTTTTAATTTGTACTTGGATTGATATGCACATGTTGGACCAAATCAAATTCATTTCTGTGGCACAGAACCCATCTCCTTCCTGAGTGGTATGATGACTGGACATTCCCATCCGGTTTGTACTTGCGTATAATTGTTTGTACAGATGAATGGGGCATCTTCAGGTATCTGGAAATTGTACCCAAGGATGAAGCACACTTGTGCAAGTCCACTATTCTCTTCCTGATATCTTGGCTGATTTCTTTAGACTTTTCATGATCCCATGAAGCAGTGTGTTTCATGTGTGCATTAAAATACATCCACAGACGTGTCTCTAATTAACTCAGATGTTGCCAATAAACCTATCAGAAGCTTCCAAACACATGACATCATCATATGGTCTATCCCAAATAGTTTAAAGACATAGCAATTTTAGTGTATGTAAACTTGTGGCTTTGCATGAAGCAATAAAAATGCCTTAAAACATTTTCTCTCCCATTATTCTGGCATTTAGCTAACATTAATAATTATGGTAATCCTAACTGACCTTTAACGGAAAAGGTTTACTCTGAATTCATGTCAGATAGTGAGAAAAACCTGCATATGTGTCTTATTATATAGTGTATGTAAACCTCTGGTTTCAACTCTATGTACAGTAATTACAATGCCACTGATTGCACAACCAAAGCAATGTGACTCTGACTTGTTAGTGTACTTGGAATGATGAATAAAACAATAATCGCCTATCATGTTCACATTCCATCTACCTTGGTATCATCGTTCCATCCCTTGTTATCCTGATGAACTCTTTCTTCTTGCTCTTGGGTAATAACACCATGATTTTCAGGAGAGTAGCCCAAATGGGAATGTAAAAAATGTAACTTCAAATTCATCAGACAACACAAGATTTTGAAAGGTTTTAGCATGTTCTCCATGATGTACTTACATATTGGATCTTTGCTGTTACCTAGAAATTTCTTCACTAACTTTTGAAAAGAACCCCATGCCTTTTTCTCAACATTTTTTATTTTTGTTTCCAACACGTCCTCCTTCATGATTTAGAGATATTTGGACACACAAAAATGCCTTCCTTCAGTTTTGCAACAGTCCCTGAAACTTAAAGCATAGGTACTTAAAAGTCTCTCCTTTCAGTAGAGCTTTCACAAAGTGCTTCATCAGTCCAGTGTAATGTGGAGTGGTGGGAGGAGAACTTTATTGGGATCAACAAAACTTTCCACAACTTTGTTCTTGAGTTCACAAAGCAAAGATGTTCTCGTTGGCCAACTTTTTTGGCTCCAGAGCTGAGTCCTATCGCAGCTGTCCTATTTATAATAAATAAGCTTGGGTACTGCAAGTATCCTCTGCTACCCAAGGAGCAAAGAGAGAACTTTCAGATCACCACATATCCTTGATCTGATTATGTTTCTTGAGAATAAAGTTTAAATTCTTATGGCTTTCCTTTAAGTGCAGAGCATGCTGCCAATGTGCAGTAGCAAAGTCTTCAGACTTTTTTTTTTTTGGATGAACCAAAAAAAATCTCCACTTGTTCACATTGTGCTTAATGTTACCTTCTTCCATCAGCCCAGGAACATCACTGCAATACACTACCGCACCGTCTTGAGAAAAATACTGAAAGAATTCCTATTCTATGATTATATACCATGAAAAACAGGTACCAGAAGCAAGCAGGTTCTTTTTCCTTAGTCTGGGGCCTAAAAGTTCTCCAGAATGTTTAGGAAGGTACAAATGCTTGACAAAATCATTTAATTCAAGCAATGGAAAAAGCTGTGGCTCATTGGGACTTACGTGAAATTCTTCATAGAATCCTGCAATTTATGTTCTGAATCTTTTGAATCAGGAGTGTCTTCAAGTTTCTCCAGAGGCGACTTGATCTAGCCACAATTCCTTCTTATGTGTTCCTCTTGTTTCCTATTATTTGTTTAACTTTGCATTATTGTTGAACTGTTACTGTAATGTTATTATAATTGAAATTTCCTAATAAAAAATTAATGGTTAAAAAAAAAAGTTTCTTCAGAGGTGAAGGGACAGGAATTCCTGGACCATGGGGCACAGGGCGAATCGCTGACAGGAGGTCTGGGTATATAATTTCCTTCTTATTTTTAAGGTTAAAGAGGACCTGTCACCAACCACACATGGTGGTCTAATTACAGCACTGAATGCAACATGTCTGCTGCATCCAGGCAAGGGGTCCTTCAGCACTTGAGCCCCCCTGTACCCTGAGATAATGCACTTTGAAAACTTACATAGTGGAGCCAAATAGGAGGTGGCTTGTGGCTGGAGCCAAAGGGCAGTTTCACAACCCATGTATGTTTAATCTGCCCACCGCTGCCTCCGTGATGCCAATCATTGTCTCTAGCTGGGGGACCCCTTGCCTGGATGCAGCAGACATGCTGCATTCAGTGCTGTAATTAGATCACCATGTGTGGCTGGTGACAGGTCCTCTTTAAGGTACATTACACACTGGGCTGTGGAGTCAGTAAGCCAAACCACCGACTCTGACTCCTCAATTTCCCAGACTCCAACTACCTCATACATGCCTCAAGTTTAAATAAAAAATTTATTGTAGTACAATGTGAACATCAGGCTTTTAATCATTAATATGATAAAATAATTATATTTGGATAGAACATAATAATAATTCACAATAATATTCAGCACGTACTGCATCGAACTACTGTACTCAATTTATCATATATTGTAGGAGTCGGTGTCGGTCCATTTTATACTGTCTCCAACTCTGACTCCACGACTCCGACTCCACAGCCCCGATTACACATACAAAAGTAGCAGTCATCAGTATTGTTTCACAGTTCCCTCCAGATTATAGGCACCAAAATCTCTATCTTCCCTTAAGATCACTGTCATAGTTCTTCTACACAAACAGAACACACTACATTTGGAGCCCATGACTTGTCCTGATCACCTAGTTTGCATGGAGGAGAGAAGACATGGCACATTGAGGGAGACAACACACACGAGTAGTAGAATATTGAGAATTATAACTTTATTAGTGCAATAAACCAAACAAGATTAAAAACATTTAAAACCATAGGGTGCCACTGCAGAACACACCGTTGAACATATGTACAGAATACAATGCTGACAAAATATGAGCAGGATATGACACAATATCGGTGATCAAAACAGGTTTGACAAAATACAGGATTGAGTTGTAGGGAGAAACCCGAGGGTGGGGGATGAGAGCAGGTACGAGTAGTACTAGTGCTCCTTCACCACAATATTTCACATAAATGCGCCTGTTAGCCCAATTTAGCAGTGTGTTCTGCAGTGACTCGTTCCTTTTAGAGCTACTGAATTTTGTACTCACACATAACTTTTTCATTTTCGATCGCCAATTTGCGCACCTTCATTCGCCAACCTATTCTTAGGTTGGTGGGAGGAGAGGGTGGTCTTCCCCTCTGAATCCTATGCCAAAAACGTAACCCATTGGCATAGGTTCATAGATGATGTCTTTTTTGTGTGGTCGGGACCTGAGCTGGAGTGCAGAACTTTTCTTGACAGTTTAAATAACAACCAGCTGAACATACACCTAACTCACAATATCTCAGCAATTCCGCCACCTTTTTGGACATCCTGGCTTTTCGTGATAATAATACACTGATGACCACCCTCTTCTGGAAATCCATGGCCACTAACTCTCTCTTGAAATTTTCCAGCTTTCATCCTAGACACCTCCGCCAGGGTATACCAACCGGACAATTCTTAAGGGTGAGACGAAATTGCTCCAGTAACTCGGATTTCAAGACAAACGCACTCGACCTCACCAATCGTTTTGTGGAACGCGGTTATCCCCGCATGGTGATCTCACGTGCCTTCAACCGGGCCAAAACGACAAATCGGACCACACTCCTGAAACCCAAGGATAGGAGATCAGAGGACATGCTCCGCATCATAACCAATTACAACAACCAGTGGAACGAGGTAGATTAAATCCTACGACAAAAATTGAAATATCTTGACCTCGGATATAAGATTGGGGGGCTTGATCTCTGCCTACCCTCCTCTGACAGCACGTAGGGCCCCAAATCTGAGGGATAAATTAACGGCGAGTCACTTTAAGCGACCCAGCACCAGGCTTGGTCGGGGCGTACGACTCCATGGTTCATTTCCATGTGGCGCCTGCAACATCTGTCAATACATGACCCCTACTTATTCATCATTTATCAATCCACAGGATTCCAAAGCACACGTGTTGAAACACTTCATTAACTGCAAGACCTCTAATGTGATTTACGGGATCATTTGCCCTTGCAACCGAGTCTACACAGGAGAAACTACACAGGAGCTCCGCAAAAGGATCCAAAGTCACATATCTACTATCAACCTGGCACAAGCCGATAGCACGATAGGTAATAAACTTAAAGCAATGGCCGCGCATTTTTTACAATATCATCAAGGCAATCCAGGAGGGATGAGAATTGTGGGCCTGGATTTCATACAAAATACCATCAGGGGCGGTGACATGACTAAAAAATTGCTATGTCTTGAATCACCCTGGATATATGCACTTAACTCCATGTCTCCCGTAGGTCTCAACGAAGAATTATTGTTTACGGGCTTCTTAGGTTGATGAACTTCATTGATGTCATGAGATCTGCCCCAATCTCTCTTGAATACCAATTCTACTCTGAAAAGGATTGCCTTCTCCAAAGACCTTATTCCCATGGAAACCTGGACCTTTTATATCTTAGAAAATACCATCTGACTTAATAACGGATTTGAAACCTTTGGACCTCGCAGAACAGGATTATATACCTTGGATGGACTGCCTTTATAAACTTCTATTTGTATATTCTAAGCCGATGGTTCCTTTCTTTCTTTTTGATAATAATGGTCCCTAGGGGTCCCCCATCTGTTGTATACAAAAGTGGTGATCATTCACAACGTGGATCATCCTACCTAGAGGTGTGATATTATATCATATCAGACATCTGGAGTGATATTCTTTCACTCCATATGTTGGCTCACTTTCTACAATAGGTATAATGTTTACTTGTTACCATGGTCACCGAGTTGTGACCACTTCCTGTAATAGGTATAAGGTACACTGCTTACTTGTTACCATGGTCAATAAGTTGTGACTGCGATGTCCACTTCCGCTATGTCACTTCCTGCAATAGGTATGAGATATACTGTTTACTTGTCACCATGGTCACTGAGTTGTGACTGCTATGTCACTTCCGCTATGTCACTTCCTGCAAAATGTATGGGATATACTGTTTACTTGTCACCATGGTCACTGAGTTGTGACTGCGATGTCACTTCCTGCAATAGGTATAAGATATACTGTTTACTTGTTACCATGGTCACTGAGCTGTAACTGCGTTGTCACTTCCGCTATGTCACTTCCTGCAATAGGTATGAGATATACTATTTACTTGTTACCATGGTCACTGAGTTGTGACTGCTATGTCACTTCCGCTATGTCACTTCCTGCAAAATGTATGGGATATACTGTTTACTTGTCACCATGGTCACTGAGTTGTGACTGCGATGTCACTTCCTGCAATAGGTATAAGATATACTGTTTACTTGTTACCATGGTCACTGAGCGGTGACTGCGATGTCACTTTCGCTATGTCACTTCCCGCAATAGGTATGAGATATACTGTTTACTTGTTACCATGGTGACTGAGTTGTGACTGCGATGTCACTTCCTGCAATAGGTATAAGATATACTGTTTACTTGTTACCATGGTCACTGAGTTGTGACTGCGATGTCACTTCCGCTATGTCACTTCCTGTAATAGGTATAAGGTACACTGCTTACTTGTTACCATGGTCACTGAGCGGTGACTTTGATGTCATTTCTGCTATGTCACTTCCTGCAATAGGTATGAGATATACTGTTTACTTGTTACCATGGTCACTGAGCGGTGACTGCGATGTCACTTCCGCTATGTCACTTCCTGCAATAGGTATGAGATATACTGTTTACTTGTCACCATGGTCACTGAGTTGTGACTGTGATGTCACTTCCTGTAATAGGTATAAGATATACTGTTTACTTGTTACCATGGTCACTGAGCTGTAACTGCGTTGTCACTTCCGCTATGTCACTTCCTGCAATAGGTATGAGATATACTATTTACTTGTTACCATGGTCACTGAGTTGTGACTGCTATGTCACTTCCACTATGTCACTTCCTGCAATATGTATGGGATATACTGCTTACTTGTCACCATGGTCACTGAGTTGTGACTGCGATGTCACTTCCACTATGTCACTTCCTGCAATAGGTATAAGATATACTGTTTACCTGTTACCATGGTCACTGAGTTGTGACTGCGATGTCACTTCTGCTATGTCACTTCCTGTAATAGGTATAAGATATACTGTTTACTTGTTACCATGGTCACTGAGTTGTGACTGCGATGTCACTTCCACTATGTCACTTCCTGCAATAGGTATAAGATATACTGTTTACTTGTTACCATGGTAACTGAGCGGTGACTGCGATGTCACTTCCGCTATGTCACTTCCTGCATAAGGTATGAGATATACTGTTTACTTGTTACCATGGTCACTGAGCGGTGACTGCGATGTCACTTCCGCTATGTCACTTCCTGCAATAGGTACGAGATATACTGTTTACTTGTCACCATGGTCACTGAGTTGTGACTGTGATGTCACTTCCTGTAATAGGTATAAGATATACTGTTTACGTGTTACCATGGTCACTGAGCTGTAACTGCGTTGTCACTTCCGCTATGTCACTTCCTGCAATAGGTATAATGTATACTGTTTACTTGTTACCATGGTCACTGAGCTGTAACTGCGTTGTCACTTCCGCTATGTCACTTCCTGCAATAGGTATTGGATATACTATTTACTTGTTACCATGGTCACTGAGTTGTGACTGCTATGTCACTTCCGCTATGTCACTTCCTGCAATATGTATGGGATATACTGTTTACTTGTCACCATGGTCACTGAGTTGTGACTGCGATGTCACTTCCGCTATGTCACTTCCTGCAATAGGTATAAGATATACTGTTTACTTGTTACCATGGTCACTGAGCGGTGACTGCGATGTCACTTCCGCTATGTCACTTCCTGTAATAGGTATAAGGTACACTGCTTACTTGTTACCATGGTCACTGAGCGGTGACTTTGATGTCACTTCCGCTATGTCACTTCCTGCAATAGGTATGAGATATACTGTTTACCTGTTACCATGGTCACTGAGTTGTGACTGTGATGTCACTTCTGCTATGTCACTTCCTGTAATAGGTATGAGATATACTGTTTACTTGTTACCATGGTCACTGAGTTGTGACTGCGATGTCACTTCCACTATGTCACTTCTTGCAATAGGTATAAGATATACTGTTTACTTGTTACCATGGTCACTGAGCGGTGACTGCGATGTCACTTCCGCTATGTCACTTCCTGTAATAGGTATGAGATATACTGTTTACTTGTTACCATGATCACCGAGTTGTGACTGCGATGTCACTTCCTGCAATAGGTATAAGATATACTGGACCTTTTATATCTTAGAAAATACCATCTGACTTAATAACGGATTTGAAACCTTTGGACCTCGCAGAACAGGATTATATACCTTGGATGGACTGCCTTTATAAACTTCTATTTGTATATTCTAAGCCGATGGTTCCTTTCTTTCTTTTTGATAATAATGGTCCCTAGGGGTCCCCCATCTGTTGTATACAAAAGTGGTGATCATTCACAACGTGGATCATCCTACCTAGAGGTGTGATATTATATCATATTAGACATCTGGAGTGATATTCTTTCACTCCATATGTTGGCTCACTTTCTACAATAGGTATAATGTTTACTTGTTACCATGGTCACCGAGTTGTGACCACTTCCTGTAATAGGTATAAGGTACACTGCTTACTTGTTACCATGGTCAATAAGTTGTGACTGCGATGTCCACTTCCGCTATGTCACTTCCTGCAATAGGTATGAGATATACTGTTTACTTGTCACCATGGTCACTGAGTTGTGACTGTGATGTCACTTCCTGTAATAGGTATAAGATATACTGTTTACTTGTTACCATGGTCACTGAGCTGTAACTGCGTTGTCACTTACTTGTTACCATGGTCACTGAGCGGTGACTTTGATGTCACTTCCGCTATGTCACTTCCTGCAATAGGTATGAGACATACTGTTTACCTGTTACCATGGTCACTGAGTTGTGACTGTGATGTCACTTCTGCTATGTCACTTCCTGTAATAGGTATGAGATATACTGTTTACTTGTTACCATGGTCACTGAGTTGTGACTGCGATGTCACTTCCACTATGTCACTTCTTGCAATAGGTATAAGATATACTGTTTACTTGTTACCATGGTCACTGAGCGGTGACTGCGATGTCACTTCCGCTATGTCACTTCCTGCAATAGGTATGAGATATACTGTTTACTTGTTACCATGATCACCGAGTTGTGACTGCGATGTCACTTCCTGCAATAGGTATAAGATATACTGTTTACTTGTTACCATGGTCACTGAGTTGTGACTGCGATATCACTTCCGCTATGTCACTTCCTGCAATAGGTATAAGGTACACTGCTTACTTGTTACCATGGTCACTGAGCGGTGACTGCGATGTCACTTCCGCTATGTCACTTCCTGCAATAGGTATGAGATATACTGTTTACTTGTTACCATGGTCACTGAGCGGTGACTGCGATGTCACTTCCGCTATGTCACTTCCTGCAATAGGTATAAGATATACTGTTTACTTGTTACCATGGTCACTGAGCGGTGACTGCGATGTCACTTCCGCTATGTCACTTCCTGCAATAGGTATGAGATATACTGTTTACTTGTTACCATGATCACTGAGTTGCGACTGCGATGTCACTTCCTGCAATAGGTATAAGATATACTGTTTACTTGTTACCATGGTCACTGAGTTGTGACTGCGATATCACTTCCGCTATGTCACTTCCTGCAATAGGTATAAGGTATACTGCTTACTTGTTACAATGGTCACTGAGCGGTGACTGCGATGTCACTTCCGCTATGTCACTTCCTGCAATAGGTATGAGATATACTGTTTACTTGTTACCATGGTCACTGAGAGGTGACTGCGATGTCACTTCCGCTATGTCACTTCCTGCAATAGGTATGAGATATACTGTTTACTTGTTACCATGGTCACTGAGTTGTGATTGCGATATCACTTCCTCTATGTCACTTCCTGCAATAGGTATAAGACACACTGCTTACTTGTTACCATGGTCACTGAGTTGTGATTGTGATGTCACTTCCGCCTATGGCAATATCATGTGGTCCAATTGTGCTCTCTCAGCTGTATCTGATCATTAATTACCAACAGGCATAAAATGAGTCCCAATGTGCAACAGACTTATACTTTCCCTGAGGAAGCTGCGCCCTGGCAGCGATACGCGTGCGCCTCGCTACATACCTCAGTCTAACACTTCGGACAATTTATGGACTGGTAATATGCACTTTATTTTCCACTGTCAGTGGACACGGTGACCTACACTATTTGACTATATGTAAACAATAGGGAGTACTCAATATATATGGGTGGTCTTTGTATCAATTATACGGTTAGTTAGCTGATGGTTAAGACCTTTGTTATCATCCATGTG
Source organism: Allobates femoralis (assembly GCA_033576535.1). NCBI lineage: Eukaryota > Metazoa > Chordata > Amphibia > Anura > Aromobatidae > Allobates > Allobates femoralis. The sequence goes on along the minus strand of JARQOC010000002.1, from coordinate 272,146,215 downwards.
TAACCAAACCTAGGGACCACTGTGTTTGGGACTACTAAATGACTCCTAGCATTACTCATTGGATGATTTGCGGAATCTTGGGTAAACTTATTATGTGAAATTTTCTCTATAATTGTCTGTGCCTCTGCAGACTTCACTTGCGTGAGATATTGGTATCTGTCTCACTTATAAATATGACTTATTCCAGCTGCTGCGGCCAGTACATAATCATATTTAATACACCCAGCACTATCAATCATTCTGTGGCCCTATGATTTGTGCTCCATAATAGTTCCCTTGACATAGATTTGGTTACCCATAACACTGTCTACCCTAAATCGGGCTATCAGGCACATTTATGTGAAATATTGTGGTGAAGGAGCACTAGTACTTCTCGTACCTGCTCTCATCCCCCACCCTCGGGTTTCTCCCTACAACTCAATCCTGTATTTTGTCAAACCTGTTGTGATCACCGATATTGTGTCATATCCTGCTCATGTTTTGTCAGCATTGTATTCTGTACATATGTTCAGCGGTGTGTTATGTTTTTAATCTTGTTTGGTCTATTGCACTAATAAAGTTATAATTCTCACTATTCTACTACTAGTGTGTGTTGCTCCCTCCAGGGGCGTTGCTAGGGTCAGAAAAGATTCGGGGCCCAAGCCCCAAGGCAAATGTTTTGCAGCCAACCAACCCCGCCAAATTAAAGTGTAATACCATAACATAACTTTCTGAGAACAGATAATGCACTACTGTATTTTTCGGATTATAAGACGCCACCGGGTTTTAGAGGAGGAAAATAAGGAAAATAACAAATTAAGCACAAAATGTGGTTATAATGCAGTGTTATGGGGATGGGGTTTGCTGCTAACACTTATGGGGGTAAAGTCCCCATCCTGGGCCCCTTCCAGGTAATATATGTCCCCAATCCTGGAGAGGGCACCTCCATCCTGGTATATAATCCCCATCATGGGATATAGTGACTCCCCCCAGTCCCCCCCCCCCACTTCCCGTCCAGGTACATTACTCTCTTATCCTGGATATGGCCCCCTTGAAGTATATGGGCCCCTCATCCTGGATATAGCCGACCCATACTGGGATATAGCACCCCCCCTCCAGGTATGTTACCCTCTTATCTTGGATATAGCCCCCCTTCCATGTTAGATATCGCTCCCTTCCTGGATATAGCCACCCCCATCACTGTATGTGGCTACTCATGCTGCCACACACCAGAAAATAATAACCAATATAACCTCTCCAGCGCTCCCCTCTGTCTCTACCTGCTTCCCAAACTTTGCGTCCTGAGTCCTCATATGTGCCAGCATCCGATCATGTGATTGGAGCGCACAGTGATGACATGACTGTGCTGTGCTGGTAATGTGATCAGATGCAGGGGGCGCAGGAGGACTCAGTACACAAAGTGCGGTGCAGGGAGAGACGGAGGGGAGCGCTGGAGAGGTTACATTGGTTACTATTTTCTGGTGTGCGGCAGCATGGGGGGCTACATACAGTGATCTAGGGGGGTGTATAGTTATAATATGCGCCGCTCCTCCGCCCACCTTGTGCTGAGAGTGCAGTGCAACATACATTACACTAATGAGTGACCTCTCACTGCCTCTGCAGCCTACACCAACCTCCTCCAGCTGCTCCAGAGCCGTGCCGCCTCACTGTCACACAGGTCCGTATATTCGGACTACTAGACATACCCCTCTTTCCCCCAAAGTTTATGGTAAATAAAGTGCATCTTACAGTCTGAAAAATAACTGCAGTCCTACGTAACACCACAGATAAGACAGTGATATCTATGAGTACAGGTAATGTAGATGTCACCTGCAGTCCTATGTAACACCACAGATAACACAGTGATATCTCTGAGTACAGATAATGTAGTAGATGTCACCTGCAGTCCTATGTAACACCACAGATAACACAGTGATATCTATGAGTACAGATAATGTAGTAGATGTCACCTGCAGTCCTATGTAACACCACAGATAACAGTGATATCTCTGAGTACAGATAATGTAGTAGATGTCACCTGCAGTCCTATGTAACACCACAGATAACACAGTGATATCTATGAGTACAGATAATGTAGTAGATGTCACCTGCAGTCCTATGTAACACCACAGATAACACAGTGATATCTTTGAGTACAGATAATGTAGTAGATGTCACCTGCAGTCCTATGTAACACCACAGATAACAGTGATATCTATGAGTACAGATAATGTAGTAGATGTCACCTGCAGTCCTATGTAACACCACAGATAACACAGTGATATCTCTGAGTACAGATAATGTAGTAGATGTCACCTGCAGTCCTATGTAACACCACAGATAACACAGTGATATCTCTGAGTACAGATAATGTAGTAGATGTCACCTGCAGTCCTATGTAACACCACAGATAACAGTGATATCTCTGAGTACAGATAATGTAGTAGATGCCACCTGCAGTCCTATGTAACACCACAGATAACACAGTGATATCTATGAGTACAGATAATGTAGTAGATGTCACCTGCAGTCCTATGTAACACCACAGATAACACAGTGATATCTATGAGTACAGATAATGTAGTAGATGTCACGTGCAGTCCTATGTAACACCACAGATAACAGTGATATCTATGAGTACAGATAATGTAGTAGATGTCACCTGCAGTCCTATGTAACACCACAGATAACAGTGATATCTCTGAGTACAGATAATGTAGTAGATGTCACCTGCAGTCCTATGTAACACCACAGATAACACAGTGATAGCTATGAGTACAGATAATGTAGTAGATGTCACCTGCAGACCCACGTAACACCACAGATAAGACCGTGATAACTCTCTAAATGCAGATAATGAAGATGTAACCTGCAGTCACACATCACACGCATCACTCACACATCACACGCATCACTCTAACACACATTCCACACACACACGTATCACCCTCACATCACACACATCACACGCTCACTCTAACACACATTCCTCACACACACGTATCACCCTCACTTCACACGCTCACTCTCACAGCGTCACACATCCTGTCATACATACATGAACACATATATACTCACTCTTCTTCATCATCCCAGTGGCAGTACAGCAGTGGGGGAGGCCTGAAGTTGGAATCATCCCACAGGAAGCCCGAGCCTCCTTCTTCCCCTCCTCCTGCTCTGTCCCGACAGTTGAGCAGGTAGTGAGATTACAGGAGGGAGGGGGCTCCAGCACTTCTCTCCCCTCTCCTCAGGGCACACTGCCATGTGTCCCCACTCCCGCACAGAGTTGGCCCCGCCCACCTCCTGCTACAGAGTGACGTCCCCACTCACCTCACTGATGCCGGGGAGTGCAGTGTCAGACTGGAGTGCAGATGGATTGAGGAATCCTTGTCTACAGCTGGGCTGAGAGAGAGCAGTGTGTGTGTGGAGGGGAGTGCCGAGGTGACAGAGTGGCGCAGGACAGGGCCAGCAATCCCTGCAGGTGGACGAGCGGCACCAAACTATAAAAAGCACACGTGACCTAGACATTGGGGCAGAACATTGATGATCCGTAACACAGAACTTACAGGGGGCGTGGCCGGAAGCTTCTCACTGTGACCTCCCGGTGGCTCCCTGCTGCTCTCTCCTGACATGTTTATAACTTGGCTGCACGGCCGCCGCTGCTCCCAGTTGTCAGTCCGGGCCTGGACTCGCAACAAACAGGGCAGCAGGAGCACGGCACCATATTATCTGCTGCGCTGCCACCCCCTGTCATCAGAAGCTTATCGCCGCTTGAGCAGACTGCAGAGTGCTCATAGTGGCTCATCAATGATGATGCCCTGCCGCCGGCGAGATTCGGGGCTCTATGCATAAGAATCGGGGCTACAGCCCCGATTCTTAATGCATAGCGACGTCCCTGGCTCCCTCAATGTGCCATGTCTTCTCTCCGCCATGCATATCTGTCCCCCTTGGCATGGTGAGCGACCCCTCCTTCCCATGATATAATTCAGATCATTGCGGTGCACCCTGTTTTCTGTTAAAACCTGATCACCTAGTTTGACACCAAAGTACGCAGAATACACTTTTCTAATGAAGTCTATAATGTTCCTTAGTTGTTTCTTTTCTACAAAACAACCGCAAACAAAACAAAAGTTGTCAGGTGAATTACAACACCGCCTTGTAGCCATTTCTATCTTGCTATTAAAAACAGAAGCAGAATCCACTACAACAACTAAATACTGAAATGAATTGTTTCAAGCACATCATTACACTCTTATGAATTATGTTTAACCCGTTCATGACCTTGGGCGTACATATACATCCTAGGTAGGTGGTACTTGCCGACCAAGGACAAATATGTACATACTGGCGATCGTGGTTACACAGGAGCTGTGCCAGCCGTGATCACTGCGAGGTCACAACTGTAACCCGGCTCTCGCACCCAGGGTTGGTCCCCGCACCGTCAGTGTTTTTTTTAAGGCCCCGAAATGCTGCGATCAATATCGACTGAATTGTAATGCAATGATTGAGCTTTGCATTACAGTACATCTGCGATCAGTGCTGCAGGAGGTAATGTCCCATAGAGGGAGTATTTACAAAAATTAAAAAAGGTAATAACATTTTAACAAAAGCAAAAATGTCATGGTTTTTCAGTAAAGAATATTAACTTTTAATTGCCTAGATGGATGTGCTGGATATCCCTACTACTATTGTCTACTTGTTTCTGGGCTGCACCACCTGGATTAGCACCCACCAGATTTGAGGAAACCCAATGTAAGAAAAACATTAAGCATGGTGAGCTATTTTTCTCTGTTATCACAATATACAATTACAAAGGTTTTACAAATGATTTGTTTTTAAATAAAAACACTCTTTAAAACATATTTAGCTAGAAATACAACTATATTGGATCATTTTAAATTTTTTGTCTTCTGCTTTACAAAAGAAGCTGCCACTGACTGTCTCCATGGCAGCCAGGCCACCTGTATGTTAATATGAATTACATTTATACAGCACCACATACCTATTTATGTCTAAAACATGTATTTCTGCTACTTGTAATATCACTAGATATGGACCTGATGCTATTACATCGGGTGGCGGTGACGTCACAGTGGGTCGGGTTCTGTGGCATGGCGGCTGTCTCTCCCCCAGTGGGCTGTCCCACCTGTCTGCGCTCTCTCCCCCTGTGTGCTGTCTTCTCCCCTTTGTGCTCTCTCCTTTGACCTGTCTCCCTCTACTGACTTGTCTCCCCGTGCGCTCTCCCCCTGTGTGCTCTCTCCTTTGAGCTGTCTACCCCCTGTCTGCTCTCTCTCCTGTATGAGGTCTCTCTCGACCCCTATGCTGTTTTTTCCCCTCTGTGCTCTCTCCTTTGACCTCTCTTCCCACTGTGCGCTCTCGCTCTCTACCCATGCACTCTCCACCCTGTGCTTTGTCTCTTTCCCCCCTGTTCTGTCTTCTCCCCACTGTGCTCTCACATTTGAGCTGTCTTACCCCTGTGTGCTCTCCCCCTCTGTATGAGGTCTCTCCAACTGTGCTGTATTCTCCATTCTGTGCTTTTTCCTTTGAGTTGTCTCCCCCCTGTGCGCTCTCTCCCCGTGTGCTCACTCCTACCCCTGTGCGCTCTCTCTGACTCCCTGTGTGCGCTGTCTCCCTGTGCACAGTTTCTGCCCCCCTGTGCACTTGTCCCTCAACCTGTGCATTTTCTCTGCCACCCGTACACTCGCGTGTCCCCCTATGCGCTCTCTCTGCTCCTCTGTGCACTTTTTCTGTCCCCCTGTACGCTCTATCCTCTCCCTGTGTGCTTTCTATGCCCCCCCATGCGCTCTCTGCTCCCCTGTGTGCTATCTCTTCTCAGCTGTGCGCTCTCTCTGTCCCCCTGTGCGCTCGCCCCCCTGTGCTTTATCTCTTCCCCCTGTGGTGTCCAAAGGGTGCCGGAATAAGTGCACATATGCACTGGGTTTATACATGCGCACTTACTCAGGCGGTGATGTGTCAGCAGTGATGGCAGTTTCGGGCGGCTACAGCACCACTAGCAGTACAGTGGGCATCATATCTGCACACCCATTACTCTCTGCCACTCCCTGTTCACTCTTTGCCACCTTGTGTGCTCTCTATGCCCCCCTTTGCACACTCTCTGCCCCCTGTGCACTATCTCTGCCCCCCTGTGCGCAACCCTGTGGCCTCTTTGTGCGCTCTCCTCACTCTGTGCTGTCTCTCTCCTCCCTGTAGTGTACAAAGATGGCGGTGGCATGACCGGGTCACACCACCACCATCTTTGCATAGCCAGGTGTCCAAAGATGGCTGTGGTCTGGCTCAGCTCCTCATTAGGTGGTGTGAGTGATGGACTGCGGGCACCGCGTGCGGTGGTGTGTTCCTGGCGTCTGTTTCGGGTGTCGTCATGTTCGGGTGTCGGCGGCACTGCTGGTGGTACTGCACAATCGGCCAGTACCACCAGCGGGGCGCTATATTTGCACACCCATCACTTGCGTGTGCAAATATGGCTGCCGCTGGCACGTGATAGGAGGACATCCTGACGGCGGAAATGAATGACAGATAGGATAAGGTAGAAAATCTTTGTGCCGTGCTAGCCAGTAGATAGAAAAATATTAAAATCTGAGAGTCCTTAATGGTTGATACCTTTTAATGGCTAACTGAAAAGATGGTAAGAAAAAGCAAAGCAAGTTTTTGAGACACTATGGCCTCTTCATCAGGATTAAAGGGAACCTGTCACCCCCCAGGGCATTTTATACTGTGCCCAGCAGGTTACACATCATGCAAATGGGGTTCTAGTAACCCCTGTATGTGCCCAGACTGACCCCACATACCTGTGAAATGGAGTCACAGAGGCTGGTATTAGGTCATGGTGGGGAAACGTATAGCCGCCCCCAGAGCTGCAAATCCCACCCTGCATGCTTCAAAATTCCTGCTCCTCCTCTGGCCGGCACTTGAGTGACAGGAGCACTCGCACCAGTGGTGTGGGTGTCAGCAGGCTATAGAACAATGCTGAAGTCTCACTATTTACATGATGTGTAACCTGCTGGGCACAATATAAAATGCCCTGGGGGGGGGGTGACAGTTTCCCTTTAATAATGACACAAATTCTGAAGACACACACACATATATATACACAAATACAGGGTGAGATAATGCAATACATAACACAGGTGAGATGAAGCATAGATAAGAGGCACATACAGATTTATTGTCCTTTGATTAGAGGTTGGTCCAAGAATAGGAATGGGGGGTTGTGAAAGGGTTGTGATTGATAACCGTTCATGTAAGAAGTGTCAAAGTTGTATTATCCTCTAACTAGGGTCTTTTCAAAGATATGATACTCCCGAATCCTTTCAATTGATGTAAAAAGACATGAATCCATGTGAAAAGTTCATTCCTGCTTTGAATGTGTCAAAGGTCGTTATCAATTTATATTCCCACATTCTTCTCTCTCTCTGAGATTTGAAGTTACTTTTTAAAACGAGCAGATTCATATCTGTTATACTGTGGTCAGAGCTACAATAATGCTTTGCTACAGGTAGGTCCATAAGTCTTTTTTTTATTGTGTGGCGATGAGAATTCATTCTTGTTCTGAATTTTTGTCCTGTCTCACCTACATACAAGCCACCTGTTGGACATTTGGTACATATAATTAAATACGATTTAAAAAACAATTTCAGCTCACCACCTTGACGGCCGCTTTAGACGCTCCAGCACGGATGTAGCCCAGTCCAGGCTAACTAAGCACAGCTATATCCAAGTAATGGAAAAAGGTAGTTTCCAATGAGCGTTGAAGGAACAGTGATAGATTTTTTTTTGCATAAACACTTCAATATTTAATGAAACCAAACATGTTACACGCGTATCAAAAAGAAATCCATCCCTCAAGCCCCTAAAAACTATGCATTTTCTAACAGTCTATTCAGTAGGATTATCAGCTGTGTATCCACCAGACGTCTGCACAACACAACTGATGGTCCCAACCCCATTTATAAGGCAAGAAATCCCACTAATTAAACCTGACAGGGCACACCTGTGAAGTGAAAACCTTTTCCGGTGACTACCTCTTGAAGCTCATCAAGGGAATGCCAAGAGTGTGAAAAGCAGTACCGTATATACTCGCGTATAAGCCGAGTTTTTCAGCCCAAAAATTGGGCTGAAAAGTACCCCCCTCGGCTTATACGCGAGTCAGTGCTGTATACCGATGTATACATCGGTACATACCGGTGTATACATCGGTATACAGCAGCCCCCGTAATCCAGGGCCCCCCCAGCCTCTCTCCGGTCACCTGGAAAGGAAACTATACTTATCAGTGTCCGCTGTCCGCGCCCGCCGCTGCCGACATCGCGATCCTCCATCTTCATGCGGCGTCTTCCTGTTTCTGTGCTCGTCGCAGCAATGACGTCATTCCTTGCGACGCGCACAGGAAACAGGAAGACGCCGCATGAAGATGGAGGATCGCGATGTCGGCAGATGCGAGCGGGCGCGGACAGCGGACACTGATAAGTATAGTTTCCTTTCCAGGTGACCGGAGAGAGGCTGGGGGGGCCCTGGATTACGGGGGCTGCTGTATACTACCGCGGGGGCTGCAATATACTACCACTGGGGCTGTATACACTGCTGGGGCTGCCTGTATACTGCTGGGGCTGCCTGTATACTGCTGGGGCTTCCTGTATACTGCTGGGGCTGCCTGTATACTGCTGGGGCTGCCTGTATACTGCTGGGGCTGCCTGTATACTGCTGGGGCTGCCTGTATACTGCTGGGGCTGCCTGTATACTGCTGGGGCTGCCTGTATACTGCTGGGGCTGCCTGTATACTGCTGGGGCTGCCTGTATACTGCTGGGGCTGCCTGTATACTGCTGGGGCTGCCTGTATACTGCTGGGGCTGCCTGTATACTGCTGGGGCTGCCTGTATACTGCTGGGGCTGCCTGTATACTGCTGGGGCTGCCTGTATACTGCTGGGGCTGCCTGTATACTGCTGGGCTTCCTGTATACTGCTGGGGCTGCCTGTATACTGCTGGGGCTCCTATATACTACCACTGGGGCTCCTATATACTACCACTGGGGCTGCTGGGGCTCCTATATACTACCACTGGGGCTGCTGGGGCTCCTATATACTACCACTGGGGCTGCTGGGGCTCCTATATACTACCACTGGGGCTGCTGGGGCTCCTATATACTACCACTGGGGCTGCTGGGGCTCCTATGTACTACCACTGGGGGGGCCTGTATACCACACTGCTGGGGGCTATATACCTGTGCTGAGGTCCACCCTCGGCTTATACACGAGTCAATAGGTTTTTCCAGATTTTTGGGGCAAAAGTAGGGGGGTCGGCTTATACACGGGTCGGCTTATACACGAGTATATACGGTAATCACAGCAAAAGGTGGCTACTTTGAAGAACCTAGAATATAAGACATATTTTCAGTTAATTCACACTTTTTTGTTAAGTATATAATTCCACGTGTTAGTTCATAATTTTGATGCCTTTAGTGTGAATCTACAATTTTCATAATCATGAAAATACAGAAAACTCTTTGAATGAGAAGGTGTGTCCAAAGTTTTGGTCTGAACTGTTTGTGTCATTTTTAGCCTGATAAAGAGGCCATAGTGTCTCGAAAGCTTGTTTTGCTTGTTCTTACCATCTTTTCAGTTAACCATTAAAAGGTATCAACCACTGAGGACTCTCAGATTCTAATATTTTTAGAAAGGATAAGGTAATTATATAGATAGAATGGGCACAGAATTTCTAAGCCGCTCTTCTTTATGCAATTAAAAAAGAGCACTGGACAATCCTCTGTCCATAACACCAATGAAGAAATGGTCACTGGGACTTCTACTTTATTTTTTACAATTACTATTCTATTTGCAGAATATTTTAAGGTCAGTCAAGACATCACACAGTATTGAGTTCACATTTCTTGCACCTTATAGCCATAGTCAACATCCAGCATTCTTACATCTTGTCAGACCTCTAGTGGTCATCGCTCAGCACTGCATTCACATTTCATGCACCTTATAACCATATTCTTAGGCTACGTTCACACATTTGCGTATTTTGCTGCGCTTTTTTGCGCGCGCTTTTTGCCGCGTTTTTCGGCCGCGCAAAAAAGCGCAGCAAAATACGCAGGGCTTTCACACACTGCACTTTGTTTCCCCCAGAAAGCGCAGTGATGTCACAGAGGGGAGGAAGAATCCTGCTTCCTCCTCCCCTCTGTGACATGTGTGACAGCCCCATTAGACTTCACAGTGTATTAATATACACTGTGAAATCTAAATTAAACAAAAGCAAGTGTGTGAAAAATAAAAAAGAATCAATACTTACCTTCCGACGCCTTCTCCCCGCTGTGCGATCCCCGGTTCTAAGTCAGATCTCTTCTGACAGGACCTGTGATGACGTCAGAGGGGGGCGTTCCCGGGCGGTCCCATCGCTGATTGGCTGCTCGCGGTCATGTGATATCACATGACCGCGAGTGCCCGGGAACGCCCCCCCCCTCTGACGTCACCACAGGTCTTGTCAGAAGAGATCTGACTTAGAACCGGGGATCGCACAGCGGCAGAAGGCATCGGAAGGTAAGTATTCATTCTTTTTTATTTTTCACACACTTGCTTTTGTTTAATTTAGATTTCACAGTGTTTATTAATACACTGTGAAGTCTAATGGGCGGCCACAGAGGGGAGGAGGAAGCAGGATTCTTCCTCCCCTCTGGGAGAATACGCAGAAGTAGCTGCGTAAACAATTGACATATCAATTGTTTACGCAGTTGCGTTTTCTCCCGGAAAACGCACTGCGTATTTTTACGCAATGTCTGCACTGCAAAGTGAATTTCCCATTCACTTTGCAGGCAGACAAAAGGCACATTGCGTATTTTGAAAAGCGCACGTAAAAAAACGCGGCAAAATACGCAATGTGTGAACGCAGCCTAAGTCCAGCATGTTATTTATGTTATCTTGTCTGACTTTTGGGCTACATTCACACTGTGTGTTTTTGATCTTTTTTTTTTCTATCTGCTTTTGAAAATTCAGTGGGGAAATATTGCACTACCAAAGGCGGATCACAAACAGATCAGAAACGGATTATCCATTTATTGATGGTTTTTTTTCAAAATCTGATCCTCTTTTGCAGCAGAAAGAGTGAGAAAATCTGTCAGGAGGGAGGAGGAGCGCTGCATTCATTTGTATTCACATTTTTAAGATGTGAATACAAATAACCCCCTAGAAAACCGGCACTTCTAGGGTCAGTAGAGTTCCAATCAGCTCCCTGCCCCAACGTGCGGGCAGTGTGCTCACACTCTAGAGATCATGGCAGTGTGATGATGTCTCCTCATCACGCTGCAGACATGACTGCAGCGCACTGCAGAGGAGGAAAAGCTGGAGCCTGGAGCAGGTAAGCGCTATATAGATGAAGATACAAGACGGCATCCTGGAGGGAGGGGGGAATTATGGAGAATGGGGTGAGGCAGTATGGGAAATGAGGGGGTATGCAGATTGGAGAATAGGGATGCGCAATATGAAAGATGGGGGTTTGTATGCAATATGGATAATGGGGGCGCAGTATTACAAAAGAGGGGGTGGCACAGTATGGAGAATAGGAGGTGCAGTATGGAGAATAGAGGGGTAAAGTATGGAAAATGAGGGGTTAGACAGTATGAAGAATGGTGTTAGAGGAACAGAAACAGGGTGCGGTGTGCAATATAGAAAATAGGGGAGAATGGGGGGGGCTGTATGGAAAATGAGGTAGGTGTGCAATATGAAGGATTGGGAATGCAGAATGGAAAATGAGAGGGGTATGGAGAATGTGCGGTGCGCAGTATGGAGACTGGGGGCACAGTATGGAAAATGCAGAGGTGCAGTATGTAAATTGAGGGGATTGTGCAGTATGGAGAATGGGAGGACGCAGTACAGAAAATGAGGGTGCAGTATGAAGAATGGGAGGAACATTATGGAGAATGAGGGTACAGTATGAAAAATCAGAAGGGTATTTAGTATAAATAATGGGGGGAAGCAGTATGGCAAATGAGGGGGTGACCAGTATCCGGAATGTGGAGGTGAGCAATATGGAAAATGAGGGGTGGGGTGGGGGCACAGTAAGGAAAATGGGGGCCTGGTATGGAAGGCACAATATGAAAAATGAGTGGGGTGCTGTATGAAAAATGGGGGGCACATTGAGAATGGGAGGCTCAGTATGGAGCAGTAGCATGTGGTGGCACGGTATAAAGAACTGGGTAGCCTGGTGGGCACAATATGGAGAATGGGGTAGCCTGGGGTGCACAATATGGGGAATGTAGCAGCCTGGGGGGACACGGTGTGGAGAGTGGGGTAGTCTGGGGGGCACGGTATGGAAAAGGAGTAACAAGAAGAGGTATGGTATGGAGCAGAGTACCATGTGACAGGCATGGTATGAAGATGGGGTAGTATTGTGATGCTTGGCTCAGTATGGAAAAGAAGTAGCACAGTAGGACTCTGTATGGAGAAGAGGTAGCACTGGGGGTCTCGGTATGGAGAAGGGTTAGCAGGGAGGACTCGGTATAGAAAAGTGTAGAATAGGGGGACTTGGTATGGAGAAGGGGTAGCATAAGGGTACTTGATATGGAAAAGGGGTATCATAAGAAGCTTGATATGGAGGAGTGGAATGAGGGGACTCAGTATGGAGAAGGGGTAGCATGGGAGGGCTTGATATGGAGAAGTGTGATGGGGGCTCGGTATGGAGAAAGGGTAGCATGGGGAACACTCAATAAGGAGACTGGGAGAAATCAGTATGCAAAATGTGTGGCATAAGGGAGCTCATTATAGAGAGGGGACAACATGAGGAGGACAGTGAACAGGGGGTTGCATGCAGTGGGGACAGTGCAGATCATAGTTCATAGGTGAGGTGGGTATAATTCATAATGTGGAGGACAGTATGGTGGTTTTCGTTTATGAGGGGGTGGTGTCGCAGTCATATTTCACTAGGGCAGAAAGTGTGATGGGAATATTTTGTAGGAGAGAATAAAATGGAGGCCATATACCATAAAGTGAGACAGAGTGGGGTTATTTTGTGCAGAGAGCACAGTGAGGAACAATTATTTATTCAGAGACACAGTGTAGGGCTTATTTAGGTTAGTTTTTCTATAGTCAAAAGCATTGACATGACAGTGGTATTCATAAGGGCACCGTTTTAGAATGTGCTACAGAAGACCAGAAAAGAGGGATGTCTTGGGAGACACAGGACAATATGTTGCTAAGAATGATGATATTTAAAAGGAGTCTTTCACCCCCAAAATGCCAATTAATTTACATATATATTTATAGAGTGGATGGAGCTCCACCATAGATGGCTTTAACTTAATATTTTATATGAAAACACTTCTGTGCACAATTGGCAGGGTCTATATCCTGATACAATGGTACACCCTCCTATTTGCTAGTTCAATACAGTCCCTTGTCTTAATTGACAACGGTCTTTTAGGGATCTGTGGCTATCCACTGTAAAACTGATAGCTACGGATCTGATTTGGCCCTATGGGCATGGATTGGTCCTATATGGCCATCCGATTGTGTCCAAATTGTCACGGATCTGATTGTGTCCGATTTTTTGATGTACCCAGAATCGGAGACTGCACAAAGTTTAAAAAAAACCATTTCTGACATGCATAAACAAGACCCCAAAAAATTAGTGACCAATATAGCCACCTTTTCTTTATGATGACACTCAACAGCCTTCCATCCATAGATTCTGCCAGTTGCTTGATCTGTTTACGATCAACATTGTGTGCAGCAGCCACCACAGCCTCCCAGACACTGTTCCGAGAGGTGTACTGTTTTCCCTCCCTGTAGATCTCACATTTTAGGAGGGACCACAGGTTCTCTATGGGGTTCAGATCAGGTGAACAAGGGGGCCATGTCATTATTTTTTCTTCTTTTAGACCTTTACTGGCCAGCCACGCTGTGGAGTAGTTGGATGCATGTGATGGAGCATTGTCCTGCATTAAAATCATGTTTTTCTTGAACGATACCGACTTCTTCCTGTACCACTGCTTGAAGAAGTTGTCTTCCAGAAACTGGCAGTAGGTCTGGGAGATGACCTTCACTCCATCCTCAACCCGAAAAGGTCCCACAAGTTCATCTTTGATGATACCAGCCCATACCAGTACCCCACCTCCACCTTGCTGGCATCTGAGTCGGAGTGGAGCTCTCTGCCCTTTACTGATCCAGCCTCTGGCACATCCATCTGGCGCATCAAGAGTCACTCTCATTTCATCAGTCCATAAAACCTTTGAAAAATCTGTCTTAAGATATTTCTTTGCCCAGTCTTGACATTTTATCTTATGTTTCTTGTTCAAAGGTGGTCATTCTACAGTCTTTTTACCTTTACCATGTCCCTGAGTATAGCTCACCTTTTGCTTTTTGATACTCCAGTAACGGTGCAGCTCTGAAATATTGCAAAACTGGTGGCAAATGGCATCTTGGCAGCTTCACACTTGATTTTTCTCAATTCATGGGCAGTTATTTTGCACCTTTTTTGCCCAACACACTTCTTGCGACCCTGTTGGCTATCTGCCATGAAACACTTGATTGTTCGGTGATCATGCTTCAAAGGTTTGGCAATTTCCAGACTGCTGCATCCCTCTGCAAGACATCTCACAATTTTGGACTTTTTAGAGCCCGTCACATCTCTCTTCTGACCCATTTTGCCTAAGGAAAGGCATTTGCCTAATAATTAAACACACCTTATATAACGTGTTGATGTCATTACACCACACCCCTCCTCAACAGAGTTGCACATCACCTGATTTACTTAATTGGTAGTTGGCTCTCAAGCCTATACAGCTTGGAGTAGGACAACATGTATAAAAAGTATCGTGATCAAAATACTCATTTGCCTAATAATTCTGCACAGAGTGTAAAACTGCTTTGTTCCCGTGTAATTCCACTTTAGCAGTGTATCTACATACAAGTGAAATTAAAGCGAACCTGTCACCCCCCCCCGGGCATCAAAAGCTAAAATAGCCACCTTCTGCAACACTAAGGCTGCATTCAGAGAAGGTGGCTATAGGCTTTTGATGCCCTTTATACTATGAAATATGTAGTTAGGTAATTGCTCACACTTATGAAGACCAAAGACCGGGAGGCGGGGTTTCACGCTCCTCCGACCCGCCCCCTCGTCAGTCTTAGTGCTACAGAAGGTGGCTATTTTAGCTTTTGATGTCCGGGGGGGTGACAGGTTCGCTTTAAAGTACGCAATGTGTCAAAAAAAAAAAAAGCTCAACTCTACGTCGAGTGTCTCGCAATGCGAGGCATCCACTTCCGGTGGCTGCAGGAACTTAATCAGCTGACCGGCGGCAATCAATCGATTTTCGGACCCCATACATCCATATGGGGATTGGACCGAATCGGATGTGCACTAAATGCCATCCGATTTAGTCCGATCCGATTTTGGCCGATTTTTTTCATCCGATTACAAAATCTGACAGACTCGGATCGGACCAAATCGGATGGCATTTAGTGCACATCCGATCTGACCCGATCCCTAACATGGGGCCCTATGGAGAAGGGTCCGAGGAAACATGTGATGTCTCCTCGGACCCCATTTTACTGTACTGAGCACGCTCAGTACAGTAAAACTGCTCCTGGGAGCACAAGGGTTAAAAAGAAAAAAAAAAAGTTTATTCTCACGTCTCCCCGAGCCCCCGCCGTCAACCGCCATCTTCCTCTAGGCTCCCGGTGGCTCCCGCAAGCTGCCGGTGTCAGCAGAGGTGTACCTCTGCTGTTCAGGACCTGCGGTGATGTCACAGTCATGTGACCGCGGTTCACAATGGTGAACCCGCGGTCACGTGACTGTGACATCACCGCAGGTCCTGTGTACAGCAGAGGTACACCTCTGCTGACACCGGCAGCTTGCGGGAGCCACCGGGAGCCTAGAGGAAGATGGCGGAAGACGGCGGGGGCTCGGGAGAGGTGAGAATAATTTTTTTTTTTTTTTCTTTTTTTGCAGCCCGGCGCCGATTTTATGCCGGAATCGGGTGCCTATTTGGCACCCGATTCCAGGCATCAGAAAGGAGCCGATGCTGTCCGATTTATATCGGACAGCATCGGCTCCCTCAAAATCGTGGTGTGAACGCACCCTTACATGACAGCATCAGTTGAACGGTTTAAATCGCCCGCCAAAATTGATTGCCAGGCAGTTTAAACCGCTCAGCTGATGCTGTCATGTGACAAAATCAGCTGGCTGGTTGCCACAGGTCAGCTGATTAAGGTCCTGCAGCCATCAGAGGTGGACACCTCGCATCGCGGGGCACTCGGTGGAGAGGTGAGCATTTTTTTTTATTTTTAACCATTGCTTTAGCAATGTATGTAGATACACTGCGAAAGTGAAAGTAACAGCCCCGACACCACTTGCCTGCGCTTTGCAGTCTCGGGCTCCTCCCAGCTCTTTCTGTACTTGGAACCCTCAAAATACCGGATCCGAACACAGAAATGGCATCTGGAGTAACAAATCCGGGCCTGTCCGTGTGGTCCTGCAAAAAACAGGATCCCCATGGACAGGAAAAAAACGTGATGTGAAGGGGGCTAAGAGTAAATGCTGTCTAAAATCACTTTGTATTTCAGCGCTTGTGTCCTACACTGGAGGAGCACTGTAGCACTCTTAGGGTACCTTTACACACGGCTACATTTGTAGCTTGTCACCAGGTAACTTACTGGTTGCAGTGAAATCATGGATACATGGTTCTATCTTGTTGCTGTGTACAAATGGAATAATCTCTCCATGATTTCACTGCAACCAGTAAGTTACCTGGTGACAAGCTACAAATGTAGCCGTGTGTAAAGGTACCCTTAGTGTCAGTGTGGGTACACACACATTGTGACTGCAGTGTCAGTGCAGATACACACACAATGTGACTGCAGGTACATTCTGATGCCTGGTTGCTCCCTGTATTTGACTGTGGATTCAATAAGGAGGAAGGGTGTTGAAGTGAGCAGACAGCACATCACAACGCCTTGTCCCTCTCTACACTGAAACCACTCACTCTCTACTTAAAGGTACATCAAGTGGCAGCTACAACAAGAAGCTGGAAAAAAATCAGGGAACAAATATAGTTTTATCATTTTACCATATGGTGATAATAAACAGTTGGCGGCTCACCTGGGGGGTTGTGAGAGCCACAACCAACTATGCTAGCATGTGCCCACGACCGCTGCAGCCGCGAGGAGATAAGATGAACTAGTAGTAGACGATAGTGTACTGTATATGCCACGCTGTCAGGGATCAAAGTCCAGATTTGATTAACAGAAATTAGTGATTTATTACGCGTTTCGGAACTATAACTTGCTCCTTCTTTAGATAAAATTCTATCTGAAGAAGGAGCAAGTTATAGCTCCGAAACGTGTAATAAATCACTAATTTCGGTTAATCAATCTTGGAGACTGATCCCTGACAGCACAGCATATACACCATCTTCTACTACTGGTTCATCTTAAGTGGCATTTACAGACGGACAGAATCAAGGTGCCAGAACGCGCTCACAGCCATGTTGTGTGCACACCCGCACTAACACTTGGAATATGTTGCTGTGCTCCTACAGTGTGGGTGCGCAAGTGCAGACAGGAGATCTGATGTTAGACAGTGCTCACTCTTATCACTACCAATCAAGATAATGGACAGGCTTTAATATTAAAATATTAGGTTCAACCAGTGTACCAAGGCTTAGGCCATACAAGTGTCTAAAGTGTACACTGTATCTGGGTGTATATCTGTAGATTAATTTCATAGGTGTGCATGCTCGGTGCTTTATCCCATCTCCTTGGGAAGCTAAGAGTGTCAGGGTGCTCCTGCTGATCTGCCTGTGCTGGTGTGTACCCACTATTCTGCTTCAGCTGCTGCCAGGAGAAGAGAGGAGTGTAAAAAGCGTGTGCCCAAGAAGATGAGGGCAGTCCGCTGGCCGAGATTTAATAAGACATTATTGTGACGTCATTCCAGGTACAGTCATCAGGGTGGCATAACCAGAATGTTATTCTTACATCTTGTCAGGCTTCTAATCTCTATTACACAGCAGTGTTCACATTTCATGCACCATATTATCGTACTTTTAGCCCCCTTTCACATCATTGTTTTTTTTAAATCGTGGCAGATGCGGTGAAAAAACCGCATCTGCCGCGATTACCGCATACCGGCTACACTTGCGGCATGGTTGCGGCAAGCCCGATACAATGTATAGGCGGGCTTGCGGCAGGTGCGGCAAGTGCGGTTTTGGCACTTGAGGCAGTCCAGCATGTTATTTTTGTGAGACCCCTAGTGGCCATTGAAAAGCACTGCATTCACATTTCATGTACCCTATAACCATATTTTATAGTCCAGCATGTAATACTTACATCTTGTCAGACTTCTTATGGTCATCGCACAGCACTGTGTTTACATCTCATGTACCCTATAATCATATTCATAGTCCAGCATGTTATGCTTACATTTTAGCAGACCTCTAATGGTCATCGCACAGTACTGCATTTACTTTTTATGTACCCTATAACTATATTCATAGTCTAGCATGTTATTCTTACATCTTGTTAGACCTCTAGTGGTCATCACACAGCACTGCATTATTAATAATTATTGCTATACATGGCATAAATGTACATGATAATGCATCTTTACTACATTAAAGTAAACTACTATTTCTGATGTCCTGTGGATCTAATAGAGGATGACAGGTTTTGGGATTGCAAGTAGACAAAAATGTAAAAAAAAAAGTATGAAAAAATAAACAGATATCATTCATTATCATCTAAATACATAGAAGGAGATCAGAATAATTGTACTAGTTTTTGGTGATTAAGAAATATGAGATTACATAGTGCACATTCACCCCGTTCACACATAAATTGAAGGGGGATGTGTATGTTAAAGAGCAGAACAACTTTCACAGGTGATTTGCATGTTTGGGCAACTGGTCAGTTTTTACCCTCAATGTTTTGTCCTTCATTTTCTCATATGTCAAACACTTATGCACATGGTTGATCGCTCATGGATCCATAGGAATGCTTAATTTTGGGTACATGATAAACAGAAGTCTGAATGAGTCCTTAGTAGGGCTGGGCGATTTGGGAAAAAATCAAAATCTCGATTTTATTTAAACCTATGGACGATTTTCGATTTAAATCTCGATTTTTTTTTTTAATTTTTTTTGCTTTTCTTTGATGAATAAAGAGGGGTCCCCCGTGACCCTGTGACAGAGGAGAGGAGGGTAACTGAGGAAGCGTCTGCTTCCTTGGGTGTTTCCGCCCTCCTCTTGTCTGCAGCCCAGGCTCTAACCTGCTTAGCCTAACCCTAGCCCTAACCCTAGCCCTAACACTAGCCCTAACCTAACCTAGCCCTAACCCTAACCTACCCTAACCCTAACCCTAGCCCTAACCCTAGACCCTACCACTGACCCTAACCCTAACCTAGCCCTAACCCTACCTAACACTAGCCCTAACCCTAACACTAGCCCTAACACTAGCCCTACCCTAGCCCTAACCCTAACCCTAGCCCTAACACTAGCCCTGAACCCTAGCCCTAACCCTAACACTAGCCCTAACCCTGACCCTAACCCTAACCCTAGACCCTAGCCCTAACCCTAACACTAGCCCTAACCCTAACACTAGCCCTAACCCTGACCCTAGCCCTAACCCTAACACTAGCCCTAACACTAGCCCTAACCCTAACCAACTGCTATTGTCATGAACAGCACCACCCCCCCCCCCCCCCCCCCCCCCCGTCCTCACAGTGACCGGCTCCGGCTCTGTCGCTAGCGGCTCCGGTCCTCACAGTGGCCGGCTCCGGCTGGAGAGGGGGCGGGACCTATCACCTGCGGCTCCGGGGGAGGGGTGGGTCAAGCTGTCAGCAGTGCAGTCGCACTGCCGATAGCACCCCCCAACCCCTGGTCCTCACAGTGAGCGGCGGAACATCCTGCGGGTAAACCCGAGTATTACTCGGGATTACCGCTTCTGAAAGTGAAAGGTAACCCCGAGTCACGCTCGGGAATACCGCTAGGAAAATCGAATTACACGATTTTGAATCAAACGACAATCGTGGCCACAGCAGGGGGCGAATTAATCGAATTAATTCGATTAATCACCCAGCCCTAGTCCTTAGTAATGCTGCCGATCTTGGCCTTATTCTCCAATGCTATATCTAGGGATGAGCGAACCAGACTTTAAAGTTCGGAGTTCATACCAAACACAGACTTTACAAGACTTTTCAGTATTTGGGTTCAGAGTTTGGGTGCTTTATGTCTGAGAACCATTGGAGCAAGCATCACTGTGCTTGGGTACACTCGGTGCTCGGCCAAGCGTAAGCCGCTTGCATTGAGTGAATAACTAGCACTGGGGGTATAGTCAGTGTTATCGGATGTAGTGTGCACCAGAAAATAGGAAATTAAAAACCTCACCCTCCCCTGGAAGTTCATTGCTTATGGCTGGCTGTAGGTGGAGAGCTGAACTGCCCTATCAGTGACTTTCAATGAGGTTCGGGTCACGTTTGGGTCCAGAACAGAACTTTATAAAAAGTCCAGCTTAACTCCCAGAACCTGAACTTCCACAGGTCCACTCATCTTGACTAATAATGTAAAGGTTTGAATTTCATTTTTTGTGGGGAGGCGGTGAGAAAGTGGGAAATAAGGGGATTGCCAAACACTGCTCACATTAATCTATCTATAAGAAGATACTGTTGTCTGAAAGTTCCTGGTGACACCATACCTTTAATGCTTGTAAGCTGAAGCCAGAGTCCAAAATGTTAGATACCAGGCGTCCTTTATCTATATCCTCCAAGATTCTCACAGCTCTGATGCATTCACTGACTCTTTGGTGAACCTACAAATGTAGTGTAAAGATAGTGAATTGGCTCTGTTCATATTTGTGTTATTCACACAAATTAAAAGACACATAAGTAAAAGACTTTATCCACTACACTGAATTTCCTATACATCATAGCCAACATCAATCCTTTATGAACAACAGTCATACTGGTACTGAGCCTTATAGTACCGTCACAAGCCACAATCTCGCCTGGAAATCATGAATATGTCGCCCCAGAGCAATCGCCGTGAAATTGCCTCACGGTTGCGGCGTGTGATTTGGCAATTTCGCGGCGATAAATCGCCCCTCGGCCGTCGCCTGATTCCTGAGCAGTGCTCAGTAATCAGCCACTATCCTTAAGTCGATATTTCCGTGTTGTGGCGTGTGACAGGGTGATAGTGATGGAAAGGACGTTGCCTATGATTTCCCGCAGGCATGCCTTAAGCGTTCTGTAGTCCGCGCCCCATCTGCGATGATTGGTGTTGGCTATTGTGTTACCATTGGCTGTCAGTTGACAGGGCGCCATATTTGAAGAGCTGTCACTTCAGCACCACACACATCTTCAGCTACACAACCGTCCGCAAAATCAGTGCAATTAGGCTCACCATTGAATAGCGCAAGCTATGCTGTCCGCGTGTATTAAGTAGCGCTGTGTTGAGTATAGTGCCACACATGACAGCTCAGATGTTGGCCTACACATCGTAGATGTGTGCCATGGGCCACGCACTAGCAATCGCCCTATGTGTGTGAATTTGGTGACGCTACTGGGTACATTCTACTGTCCCACTCCGCGGACGTCTACCTTGTTAGCGCCCTCAACTTTGTTTGTTAGTTAGTTTTGAGGTTTTTGGTTCACTACTCTGCAATGTTTGTGTATGGGCATTCTGTTTCTGCTTTTTGTATTTATTTGTGTCATGTTGCCACTTGTGTTGTAAATGTTTTGTGTGTGTGTTGTTTGACTTATAATTTTTATGCACAAAGACTTTAATTACAAACCAAAAAAAAAACAAAAAACCTGTGTGTGTTATTACTTTTCAATACAGGGCAGTTGCACATAGCTTATGCTGTGCACAGAGGTATGTGATACGTTAAATGGTATAGATGGGTCCGTGCAGGATTGTGTGCTAATGTCCAGTACACAGGTCCAGCCCTTTGGCCCACACTGTATACCGTGACATGGGACCGTGTCCACACACATGGAGCATGCAATGGTGTTTGTGGGGGATGTAGGTACACTTCAGTACCCACACGCAAAGATGTGTGCACACACATAGTTCAGCCATGGCAGCTCTGCCATGGTGTGGACCAATGCAGGTACATATGTCCATAGTGTTGTTTGTAGCTTACCGCAATCACCTACAGACGCACACCTAGCCACTGTTAGTGTAATCCACTGTACTGCACAAGACCGCTCCTGTGTGACACTTTTGCACCTCGAAAGTGTGTTGCAGGAGCCACAATTGATGACACGAGCGTGTATTTGTGCCAAACTACAATAGACAATGGCGTCATGTATTAGCCAGCCTTCCAGAGTAGGCTAACCAATCGTAACGCTGTTGCATTGTCCAATGAGCGCATATGGGGCGCGGTGTACACCACTGTGGCACGCCTATCTCCTCGCCGTGCTGAACATGTACGCCCACATTGCCTTTGAGATTGCGGCGTGTGAAGCGGCGATGGAATGAGGCAAGATTGGTTCCGCTATAGGTGAGGCGATTTCCGAGCAACACATCGCCTTATCTTCAGGGCGTTATTGCAGCGTGTGATGCTGCCATCGGCGATCTGAGGCGACCATGAAAAATGTGAGCGCGCACGTCATATCGCCACACATCACCAGGCGAGATTGCGGCATGTGATGGTACCCTTAGAGGACACTAGTGGGGTTTCACTATCAGAAAGTGTGCACATTCCACAGAATATCAGGCACTGTTACAGCACTGGATATCACTCAGTATCACTCCAGCCCTCATTGATTTCTAAGAGAAAATACCTGGTAGTTCCGGATATAAAACTCTTTCATTCCAGGTTGGATTTTTTTGAATGGGACCCAGATCTCCTGCAGGGGTGAGCCGACATCTCCTTCCGAAAAGTGGTACGTGGCACAGGCTGAACCATCCCTGCGACATGAAGATCACTCATGGTTCAGAAAAATCTCGACATAATTCATTTTACCGCCATCACTGGCAGCAGCATGTCTGTGTCCGCTTAGCTATTACATATATTGACATCCTACTATGGAAATTATAATTCTGGTAATCAAATAACAGAACGTGATTGGTGGCATTTTGAGAGAAGGGATGGTGGGCACTGTATGAGGAAGAACCTGGAGAACTCATCAACTGTCACATGGTGGTACCGCATGTTGTCCCAGGTCAAGAAATACATTGTCTGTGCTGGCTATACTCTCAGGCAATCATGGATTGCTTTTGCGTATAACAATAAAGATATGTTTCTAAAGGGTAACATTTCTACTTGTGGAAAGCCTGACATTCCATGTAAGGAGGCTTATGTATGGCTCGTCTGGGAAATTAATAGTGCAAATTACCTCAGAAGAGGAGAAAGGACAAAAGGAAGAGGACTTGAACGCTAAAGGTACCGTCACACGCGGCAATATTGCTAGGCAATTTCACTGGCAATTTGCTGGTTGCAGTGAAATCACGGAGACATTGTCCCATTTGTACACGGCAACAAGATACCTGTACCTGTACCTTTAGTCTGGCTTCACACTACAGTTTTTGCCTGTCCATGTGGATCCTGTTTTTTTGCAGTACCACCCGGACAGAATACAGGACAGGGGCAGGATGTGTGGAAAGTGGTGTTAAATATGGTCCCGGATCCTGTTTTTTACAGGATTCCTTTTTGTACAGAAATGCAGAGAGCAAGAGAATTTCCTGCACATGTTTCTGGACCATGGAAAGTATTCTGAGCAGGCACAATGCAAAAAAACACAGATCCGGGAAATAATTCTGTTTTTCCCCAAATTAGGGGCATTCAGACTCCCATGTTAAGTGTGATGGATCGCGCCAGATTAATTTCTGTCCGGTTTTGTCCGTTTTTTTCACCGGAGTTAAAAATGTTGCAGTCTCTGATTTTGGGGACGGTGAAAAACCGGACAAAAACAAATCAGGCACAGAATACACAAAACCGGATGGCCAAATAGGACCAATCCACCACCAATGGGATACATGGGAGGGAAAACCAGATCCTGTTCTGTCCTGCTAAAACAGGAAAGAACAGGATTCCAAAACAGTGGTGTGAAGCCGGGGCCTAAGCACTTCACACCAGGGCAGTTTTTCGTTTTTCCTCCCCCTCTTCCAAGAGCCAGAACGTTTTTATTTTTCTGTCAATATAGACATATGAGGGCTTGTTTTTTGCGGAAAAAGTTATAATTTTGCATGACATATTTTATTTTACCATATAGTGTACATGAAAATGGGAAAAAATTCCAAGTGCAGTGAAATTGTAAATAAAGTGAAATTACACAATTGTTTTTATTTATCCATCATGTTCCCTATATGGTAAAACTAACATGTTGGTATGATGCCTCAGATCGCTATGAGTTCGTAGATACCAAATATGTAAACTTTTACTGTTATCTAAGAGGTAAAAATATATTCAGACTTTTTTTTTCTAAAAAAACAAAATGCACTTTTGCCGCCATTATCCTGAGACTCGTAGCATTATGCTTTCGGGATCTGGGGCTGTGTGACGGCTTATTTTCTGCATCTTGAGCTGACATTTCTAATGATACCATTTTTAGGTAGATGCGATGTTTTGATCACCTGTTATTTTATTGCAATGTTGCAGAGAACAAAAAAACATAATATTAGTGATTAGACTTATTTTCTGTTACACAGTTTACAGATCTGAATAACTGATTGTATATTTTGATAGATCGGGCGTTTTTTCAACTCTGTGATAGCAAATATGTGTTTTTTTTCAGGGTGGATAAAAATCGATGTTTTTTTTTAAAATCAAAAAAATCAGATTTTTTTGATTTAAATCGGATTTTTTTGATTTAAATCGGACTTTTTTCAATAAACTGCTTTTTGAAAAAAAATATTTTACCATCCAAAGGTTCTTCCATCATGAGATAAAGCGGAGTTGTTTAACTCAGTAGAATAAAGGCTGTATATGTGTAACATTCACAATGCCATGCTCTTCCAGAGGTTTCTGTAGGATTAGTGGGCAGTTTCTCTCCTATATTATCACAGACGCTCGCTTTACTTACGCAGTTCTCAAAACTGAATTTGACTCCGCAGAGGTCCCAGCCTCTTCTTCACGGCAAAAATGTTACAACATGAACAGAGTTGAGAAAAAGACCTTAATCCTATTGTTCTACAAACCTATGAATACAGAATCAACCCCTTCAGTGCCAAGTCCAAGAAGTTAGACAATATGTTTCTGATTGTTTGGAGTGGAATAGATCTGCACAACACAAGAAGAATGTGAATCTAAGTGTGAGGAGGAGGAAGGGCAAGCAGACAAGAAAATGAAAGTGAAACTTTGAGCACAATACTGCAGCATAGCCACAGACAGACAAGTCTGGATCTGTTTGTGTGTACGATCTGAGGTTTATTACATTCTTTCCTTATAATGGCAGCAGGCCGTAAAAAAGACCCAGTTTAGGAATATTTTAATGAAGCTCCTTCGCCTATCGGTAAGGCAGGCATGCGTGCAAAATGCAAACGATGCAACAAAGAGATGCAAGGCCTGGTGGCGCGAATGAGGCAACATCATGAGAAGTGCGGTGATGAAGATGACCAAAGAAACACTTCTGAACAGGCAGGATCTTCAGGTTGGTAAACATTTTTATTGAATCCTATTTCTAAAGACTGAACTGTCATGTGTGAGAAAAATTATATTTCTTATTATTACTGCATGTTACTGTCATTTTGTACAGTTATGAAGAAAAACAAATATTCCTTTTGGGGCAGGGGCAGTGATGTGTTGTGTACAATAAGCTGAAATTGTATAATAAACAATAAAATAACAGCATTGACTTTTTTTGTTATGGGGAAATTCATGGATTCTGGAAACTATCCACCTCCAAGATCACCATCATCCTGTTCTACAGTTTCAGAGTTATCCATCCAGGATAGTGCTTCATTAGCAGCAGCATCATCATTAGACACCCACAGCCACATATCACCATCACCCAAAAGGAAGAAAAAAACCTTTACCTCCTGGAACCACCATAGATAGGTTTGTGATAAGAACTAGCAGATTAGAAAAAGAGTTGATTGATGAAAAAATTGCCCAGTTTATTTATGCAACGAACTCTTCTTTCCGTCTGACTGACAACCCACATTTCATTAATATGGTTCAGTCATTGAGACCAGGATACAGTCCACCCAGCAGAGCTGATGTTGCAGGGAAACTGCTGGATCAAGTGTATGACAGAGAAATGGAGCAATGTGCAACAGTTATGGAGGGTAAAATTGTTAACCTAAGTATTGATGGGTGGAGTAATGTCCACAATGATCCTATTGTATGTGCTTGTATAACAACAGAAGAAGGTAAAGTCTTCCTTGCACAAACAACTGATACGTCAGGAAATGCACACACAGCAGAATACTTACAAGAAGTGGCAGTAAAAGCTATAACGACATGTGAACAAAAATTCAAATGTCTAGTACGTAGTTTGGTCAATGACAATGCTGCAAACGTATCCAAGATGAGAAGAGATTTAGAAGAGCAGGGAGGGAATACAAAGCTGCTAATAACATATGGTTGCAGTGCTCATTTGCTGCACCTCTTAGCCAAAGACTTAAGTGTTCCAGAAATAAAGGCTAATGTTGTTGAAATTGCTAAACACTTCCGTAATAATCATTTTGCTGCAGCAGCTCTGAAAAGGATGGGTGGAACCAAGCTAACGCTCCCACAAGATGTTAGATGGAACTCTGTGGTGGATTGTTTTGAGCAGTATATCAAAAACTGGCCTATTCTGATGACACTTTGTGAAGAAAATCGAGATAAAATAAATGGCACTGTCACGGCCAAAATCCTCAACATTGGGCTTAAGAGAAATGTTGAACATATGCTGAGCTTCCTGAAACCCATCTCTCAAGCTTTAAACAAAATACAGAAAAATAGCTTTTATTGCGGATGCTGTTGAAATTTGGAAGGAACTGAGTGAACACTTAAAAACAGAACTACACATGGACAGAATTAAATTACAAGCAGTAAACAAACAAATGGGACAAGCACTGACTCCAGCTCATTTTTTGGCAAATATTGTCAATATCCAATATCGGGGTCAAAACCTAAGTGCTGAGGAAGAGGAGTTAGCTATGACATGGGTATCCAGCAATCATCCATCTTTAATGCCAACTATAATAAACTTCAGAGCTAAGGGGAACCATTCAAGAAATATATGTTTGCTGAAGATATTTTAAGGAAGGTCACACCAGTAAACTGGTGGAAGTCACTTAAGCGCTTGGATTTAGAGACTGTTCAAGTAATGATTTCACTTTTAACAGCAGTAGCTTCTTCTGCAGGCGTTGAAAGAATATTCTCTTCCTTTTGGACTCATTCATTCTAAATTGAGAAATCGAATGGGACCCAATAAAGCAGGAAAGCTTGTTTTTCTTTTCCAGATTATGAATAGGAACAAAGAAGAAGATGATGATGAAGATGACGACAAGTGAGCTACAGAGGCCAGCAGGGACAGTAGTATTTAAGTTTTTCATGTGTCGGCTGGGCTGACAGTCTAAGTTTCTTAAAATATATATATATTTTGTTTAGCCAAATTAGTTAACAAACATGGATGTTTGTTTAAGCAAATAACTTATGCTGTAATGTTGTTATTGTTTCAGTTGAATAAATCTATTTAAATTGTTATTAAGGTCAGGATTATTTTTCTCCTTCCTAAGTACAACAGAACAGTGGTGTCCAAATATGAATGATTAACCCATTAAACTGGGGAGAAAAAAGTAATATAAAAAGTGATTCTAAAAATCTTCATCTACTTGCATG
Source organism: Allobates femoralis (assembly GCA_033576535.1). Taxonomy (NCBI): domain Eukaryota; kingdom Metazoa; phylum Chordata; class Amphibia; order Anura; family Aromobatidae; genus Allobates; species Allobates femoralis. Next base: position 272,118,470 of record JARQOC010000002.1, on the reverse strand, counting down.
TTAAAGTAGCAAGAACTAGTTTAGGTAGAAACTTTGATTTAAATCACTGATTTAAATCAAGCCTTACTGACTAGTGATTTAAATCGTGATTTAAATCGTGATTTAAATCAGTTCGTTTTAAATCAAATCCACCCTGGTTTTTTTTTATAGTTTTATTTTACATGGCTCAAAAGGGGGAGCGATTTTAACTTTTATTTTTTTCATATTTTTAAAAACTTTTTTTTCACATTGTCTTTATTTTACACTACCCCCTTAGGGCGCCTCAACAATGAAGTATTCGATCACTTGTGCGGTGCAGAGCTGTCATGATCCACAGCTCTGAACAGCACAAATGAGGAGTTTCTGTGGATGAAGGCGCTCACTGGGCACTCACAGGAAGTGAGTCATCACAGAATCTGGGGTCCTCATAGGACCCCTGGCTATAACAGCATCACATCGAGGCCCCTTAATCTCCGCTGTGCCACTCTAGATCACACTGTCAATGATTGACAGTGTGATTTAAAGGGTTAAAAGTGTTGGATGGATCTGATCCGCTCACATCTGTTACGTGCACATGTTGGCTGGTGAGATCAGCTGGCATGTGCAGGGAATGATGCGAGCTCCGTGTGTGAGCTCGCATCAAAAGGAGGGAGGCGGCTACTTCCTTGGTCGTGAAGGGGCTAGTGTCACCTATTGGAAGTAGCAATCCTAAATGTCAATATTGACCTTTTAACAAGCCTTGCCACATGACTTTGGATAAAAGCCAAAACAGAATCTATATTTGCAGACGTGCATTTTAGGGTGATACCCTCATCAGTACAATCTGATTTGGCTATATTAAAAGCCTCTAACTGTAACATGCTTGACATGCCAGTGTATTTGCTTAGAAACGCTTCACTTTTATAGCTAAAAAAGCTTAAAGGGAACCTGTCAGGTCCCTGTGCACACAGAACCACGAGCAGTCCTGTGCACATACCTATAATCCCTGACTGATAGTCCCAGTATATAGTAGCATACATAAACAGATTTGTAGAAAAAAGTGTTTCCTAACACCGTTTATGAGATGCCAGATAGGGCTTTGACTAGTGGAGGGGGCATTACTTCCCCCAACTAGATGGCACACATAGCATGTGTGGGTGTGATAACCCTGTGGGCATGATAACATGCTTTTCCACTGAAGCGACATCTGCATCTCTATACAAAGCAGTGTGTGCGCACAGCTTTGTGTCTCTCAGCTTGAGCATCTGATGCTGGATGTATGCAGCCCTGGCTTCAGAGAGGCTCACTGCACATGATCAGAAGCCGTCCACACTTTTGGTCATGTGCACTATGCCTCCCTGAAGCTGGGACACGTACACCCAGCGTCAAACGCTCAATGCTGAGGCACAAAGCGCGTGCGCAGCTTTGTATAAAGATGCAGATGATGCTGCCTGTGTAAAGCATGATATCTGCCCACAGGGGTGTGATAACATGCTAAGTGGGCCAACTAGTCAAGGGTACTAACGCCCCCTCTACTAGTCAAAGCCCTAATTAGCATCTCAAATGGTCTTTAGGCGGCCGTCACACGCTTCAATATCGATAGCGTTATTGTTAGCGATCACGTGCACACGCGATCGCTAACAATATTGTTTACATTGCTGGTGAGCTGTCACACAGGCAGACTCACCAGCGATGTGGACCAGCGAGATCGCTGGTAACTATGGTACACATCGGGTTACTAGGCGCCGCGCGGCGCTTAGTAACCAGACGTTTACCATAGATACCATCTCCCAGCATAGGCTCTGCCGCTGGGAGATGGATCATCGTGGTGTCACACACCACTATGAAGCAGATTGTTCAAGCGTTTATCGCTTGATATGAACTCCGGCTCACCAATCTGCGATCTAACGATCAAGCGATTTTACATTGTAAAATCGCTTGATTACACGCAGCGATGCACAAACGATATCGCTTAAGCGATCAAAAAGCAGATCACTTAAGCGATATTGTGCTTTAAATTGATGCGTGTGACGGCCGCCTTAGAAATACTTTTTCTAAAGATCTGTTTATGTGTACTACTATATTGTTAGGCAGGGATTATAGGTACAGTTGAAACCAGACGTTTACATACACTATACAAAAAAAACATATATATTTTTTTTCTCACTATCTAAAATTGACCTAAAATGGTAAAGGTTTATTCTAATTTCATGTCAGATAGTGAGAAAAACCTGCATATGTGTCTTATTATATAGAACATGTCCACTGGAATTTTTACCAGGCTATTTGCGGTCCTGGAGGTTTATGATCCAAAACTTATTATCCAAAAAAGGGTTTTATTTTTTCTCAAGAAAAGCACATACAACGCGCTTTGACAGTAAAAATGTCTTCCTCAGGTATATTGTTAGTAATGTTCCAAGATTGTGGATAGCTTTATAGGAAATAGGGTGTGGAAGTTTGGGATCATAAACCTCCGGGAACACAAATAGTCTGGTAAAAATTCCAATGGACACTTATTCCTATGGTAACTCAGTTTGAGTTACATACTAGCTACCAGGGATTTGCAGCATAGCGACTACAGAGGACATCTACTCCTGGATACCCAATGGTCCCAAGTGACCTATATGCAAGATAACTAGACCTAAAAAAGGTGAGTGCCACCTATATCTACCTACGATCTAATCATACATTTACATTTAGATTGGTGTGCTTTCTTCCTTTCCTTCTGCCAGAAACTATATAGAACATGTAAACGCCTGGTTTCAACTGTATGTGTACAGAACTACTCATGCTTCTGGGTGCACAGGGGACCTGACAGGTTCCCTTTAACCTGTGTAGCCAGGTCCATTATATAGGTCCCAGAATTGAGAGCTCTCTAAGCTTGTGCAATCAGGCTGCTACTGACATTTTACAACAAATCTCTAAATATCAGAGCCAGATTTGCTCCTCTGGATAACTCCCCTTCCACTGGACCAGTTTTGATAACTGCACCCACATTTGTATATCTAACTTTTTTACCTACTCACCTGTGTTCAAGGGCAGCTACCAGAAAACCATTGGATGCCAGTTCCATACACAGGGAAGAGTATATGGCTCTAAGGAGGGGGAGATAAAAGCATCTCTATTGGTATAAGCCAACCTTATATGCATATTCCAGATACTTCTACTTGATTTACAATAACTGAAAAGGAAAAAAACATAGTACCTCCTGGTAAATGCCTACATACGTCATACAAGTAGGTGGTGACCTGTAGTATCTGGTGGTCATTATACAGCATATGGGGCTTTGGTGTTCTGTTCCATACACTGTTTACATCTGGCCATTGCCAGAGCTAGAACAAGACGATTAGTGAGGGTGTCTGGTGTCGGACCCCACTGACCTGATATTGATAACCTATCCTGAGGATTAATGCTGTATCATAGAACTGGACAACCCTCTCAATGACCTTTTGGTGAGTATTTGTTGTAGCACAATTTCTGCAGCATATCTGCACCTATTATGTAAATTAAGTTAATTACTTCTATTTCTTTACCATTATGCATACCTGTATTTTTTACATGCATTTTTATAGCTTTTTTTGACATTGTGGTTTTTGTCTCTTTCTTGTTTGACATGTTTTAAATCAAGCTGCTTTGTTTTTAATATTTTATGGTATTTGGATATGAAAACACTTCATGTGCGTATCACTTGTGTTTTTAGTGCAATGGAAATAAATGTGCTATTTTACCTGCACTTGCTCTGCATCTAATGCAAGACTATGGGTAAAATCATCACATGAAACTCAACGTACACAAGACATATTGACAAGTTGATTTGAAACGCAGGTCAGTGTACGCTGAGTAATCAATAAGCACAGTGGGCATGAGATTTCTAGAAATCCCATTCACTTAGCTAGAACTCTAAAGGCCCCGTTAAACGGCACCACATCGTTAAGGACATTGCTGATACGGCACGGGTTTCGATGAGTTCCAGTGACATCGTTAGGACATCGTTGCATGTGACTCTGCGATGTTGTAACAATAAATCTTTGGATCACTGATTGCAGGTTTGAGAACATGTTCTCAAACCACACGATCCACGATCAGCCCATTCACAGCAATGAGCAGGGATCGTTCGTGGGGTTTGCGAACGATACCTGCTCACAACATCGTTGGTGAGTTGTCCACGATATCTAGACGTGTGCCATCTCACCAACGATGTCAAAACGATGTCTGCAACGACCACGGGATCGCTGCCGACATTGTCCCAATGTCGTGCCGTGTAACGGGGCATTTAGACACAGGGTTTTTGACACAGAAAAAATATGCAGCATCAAAAAGTTACCAAAAACTCATTGTGGACACACAGCCTTAGGGTACCTTTACACGCCGCTACTGGCAGGTGGATACAACCAGCACAAGCTCGCACAAACGGTTACAAACGGTAAACGCACCATCTTTACACGCCGCCACAAGGTGCGCTACGCTACGTTACATCTATCTCTGGATACACCGCCGGGTGCCTCAAGTCACCTTCTATAGCTCATCTTACCTCATTTACACACCGCTACAACCAGCTAATATGGGCGGACCTGGTGCAGCAGGGACAGCACATAGGCGTGCCACAATTGTGGATTACGAGACGTCCGTACACTGATAGGACAAAGCAAGAAACCCATGATTGGCCCGGCATCGCAGGAGGCTGTTTAATACATGACGCTCGAGCAATTGTGTAGTGTGACTGGTCAGCTCCTTAAATATGCCGCCCTATGCAGCGACTACCAATCGTAACGCAGGAGCTTCCACCAATGATTGCTGAAGGGGGGCGGTATTCCGGAGTCTGTGTCACGCCCCAGCTACATACCAGGTACATTGCCTGGTGTCGACACATCCCTTCTGTTGCTTCTTTACACGCCGATACAGCTCGCTACAATCGCCTGTGTAGCCACCTGTTTCAGGGCAGTGCTCGGAAACAGATGCATCTGTTGCCGGGTGCCTCCTACCGTCTTCACACGCCGCTACTACGGGGTATTTTGCCGCTACAAGCTAGATTTGTAGCCTGTAGCTGGTTGTATCCACCCGCCAGTAGCGGCGTGTAAAGGTACCCTTAGGGTATGTGCACACAGTCAGGGTTTTCAGTGTTATACATTACCAGCACAGGGGATGAGATTTCTAAAATCCTATGCCCAGTATGCTTCTCCCTGCCACAGCGTGCTTTTTCATGCAGTGCTGGTTGTCATGCTTCCGCATCTCTGCAGCATGTTAATTTATTGCTGTGGAGTTGGAAACGATCTCCAGTGGGTGAATGCAGGGAGAAGCCACCCTGCACCTACCGCAGATGGTGGGCACAGGGCAGCTACGGTCTCCCTGTGTTCACCCCCGGCTTTCTTCAGGTCTGGAGACACTGTGTCCAGGATGCAGTGCCTCCGGATTGTGTGCACATACCCTTAAAGATAAGGCTATTTTTTTTTTTGCTTCTTTATTCCTTATCCAAAATCCATAATCTTTTTCAAATCAGTTTTTTTTTTATTAACAGAATCATTTTAGGATAGGATATGCAATGAATTAAAAACATTCATGAAGATATTTTTTGGAGGTGTACTAATAAAATATAAACTCCACCATTCTGGAATGATTTAGTGAATCCTGCATTGAGCAGGGGGTTAGACCAGATTACTCAGGAGGTACCTTTCAACTCCACCATTCTATAATTCTTTTTAAATGGAACCTGTCATGTAAAACAACATGCTATTAACCTGTAGATATGAGGTTAATCTGCAGGTTAATAATGCTATGAAGCTGCGCAGCCGATGCACAGATACTCGGCTACAGGGAGGAAATGAAGTTTATTCCTCCTGGCCACCTTCAGCTCCCAGTCATTGCTCAGTATATAGTGAGTGGCAGCTGTAATCTGACAACAGCTCTGATCAGATGCACTGGTGAGCGGCTGTCAGTGCCAGAATATGATTACAGCCGCCACTCACTATATACCGAGCAGTGTCTGTCACCGCATCTGTATGACTGAAAGCCAAAGGATGCCAAGAGGAATAAACTTCATTTCTTCTCAGTAGCTGGGTATCAGTATGGACAGCAGTTTTAGAATGCATTGAGCGGCATATTAACCCTATAGCTGCAGGTTAAGGCTATGTGCCCACTTGGTGTTTGTTCTCCATTTTCTGCAGCCAAAATGGATCCTTTTTTTTCTGCAAAAAAAGCATCACAAATGCATCATCTGTTTGTGTTGCTTTTCGCCTCCATTTTATTAGTGCTGCGTTTTTGCTTTTTCAAAGCAAAAACGCAGTACTATTCCATAAGGGGCAAAGGGGACACAGACAGAGAGGCACACATACTCACACACTTTATTACCTTCCCCAAGGTCCGCGGTGTTCAGTGATATGTTACTTCTGGGTATTGCGCAGTAATGGTACATTTACACGCGGCAACAGGAAGGTAGGAACAGGCAGGCATCGGACACAATTGTGCCTGTTGCCTTGAAAAGACCACGATGTGGCTGCGTGGAATTCAGGACTTTCCTTCCTGTGTCTTCCCTGAAGGAAGGAAAGTCCTGAATTACACGCAGCCACATCAAGGTCTTTTCAAGGCAACAGGCACAATTGTGTCCGATGCCTGGCTGTTCCTACCTTCCTGTGGCCGCATGTAAATGTACCATAACAGGTCATCTAACGAGTCACACGGCCATGTCCTTTTTATTATACATGAAAAAGGAGTTTCCCAGTGCCAAACTCGAGTTATTTCAGTCCATCTTTATTGCTATAAAAGATATAAAAACATCTAGAGATACCATTTCGGGGAGACTCCCCTAATCGTTGGTGAGTATAAATGACACACACTCACGTATACAGTACAGTCCAAAAGTTTGGACACACCTTCTCATTCAAAGAATTTTCTGTATTTTCATGACTATTGAAAATTGTAGATTCACACTGAAGGCATCAAAACTATGAATTAACACATGTGGAATTACATACTTAACAAAAAAGTGTGAAATAACTGCAAATATGTCTTATATTCTAGGTTTCTTCAAAGTAGCCACCTTTTGCTTTGATTACTGCTTTGCACACTCTTGGCATTCTCTTGAAGAGCTTCAAGAGGTAGTCACCGGAAATGGTCTTCACTTCACAGGTGTGCCCTGTCAGGTTTAATATGTGGGATTTCTTGCCTGGTTTGGGACCATCAGTTGTGTTGTGCAGAAGTCTGGTGGATACACAGCTGATAGTCCTACTGGATAGGAAAATAACAGGGCTGGCTCAACAACCTTGAGGGTGCACAGAATTAATAGTCAATAATAATAGTAGGTGATCTGGCACACCAAAAAAACACGAAAATCCAAGAATGCGTCAAGATTCGTATATTTTATTTGTGAATCTTCAAACAAGTGTTGTTTTGCTTTTTCAACATAAATAAGTATTTTATTCAGATGTTTCGACCTTAGTCTTCTTCACTTGACATACTGATTACGAGAGAAAAAAGGAAACAATTTTATGTTTATACAAAGTAGAAAAAAATCATAATGTTGTATCATCACAAATAAAAGAAAAAATCATGTCCAGTTTTTCAAATGAATCGTACACTTTATAGTAGTATATACAGAGACGTTGTAGTAACCTGAACAATCAGTGAGCAAAAATTGATCACAGAGGAACATAAATACATCCAATTCAGTGGAGGGATATATAATGTAATACCTTATTAAATTGATATCATGTTTCGTGATATTACAGCAAAAAAGCACCACACACTTATCTAGAATAAAATGATAGTCAAATTAGTGACATACAGGTACATCATTTTACGTCAATCAAAGGACAATGATCACATGTAAATATGCCTAGTCTATGCGGGTCTAGTAATGAAATGAAAAACGTGTACCCTTATCAGAGAAAGCATAAAGGGGAAATATAATTATGAGGACACCCTCCTATTATGGAGATTCATGTGAATTACCTGTTCACCCAACAGGATTTAGAAACCAATCCGGTCCATATGTCATATTTCATAAGAATATACTGTGATAAACAAAAACAGAGCTTATGTTATTCCCCAATCCTTAGGTATAATATGCAACCAATGTCCTATAAACTGCAATCTATATAAGATACCTGTTATAATCAGGGGTTAGGCTTACACCCCTGGAGGTAAATAAGGAAAGCCACTGCCATATAAAGAAAAAAATAAAAAAATAGGGTAAACTAAAACTGCATCAACTCCCATGTAACAACATTACTATGAAAAAAGCCTGTAACTGCATAAGTAGTCAGTAGATCTCACACTAATGGGGCGCATACCTGTAATGTTAGGAAACAGGATAACAAGAAAACCAGTAACCTGGAATGGAATAAAAAGTAGACAACTCCATAAGCAAAAATCGGCACTACTGGCCAAATAGTAACAACAAGGTGAATTAATGTCTGCCCTTACTTACTGGTGATGTGCATGCAAGTGGCGTCGGCGAGGTGTGCGCCGCCATGACAGTGAGATCGCTATATAAAGGAAAAAGATAATGCGGACACTCCCCCTGCTTCCTCCAGCAGGAACGCAGGTGTGTCCTTGTACTAAATTACCAATTTGGGTATTTATATGCAACAATGATCCTTTTCTATTCTAAATTCTCCTTTCTTTCTCTCTTTCAGGCATGATACTACATACATTCTATTGTAAATCGCACTGCCATCGTTTTTCCTGCAGACTCGCGTCTATATTCTTTTGTTTATGTACCGCGCGCATGCGCGAGTCGCAGAGCCGGTCGCATCATGATGCGAGCGCCGTGGGCTTGCGTCTCACAAGGACACACCTGCGTTCCGGCTGGAGGAAGCAGGGGAGTGTCCGCATTATCTTTTTCCTTTATATAGCGATCTCACTGTAATGGCGGCGCACACCTCGCCGACGCCACTTGCATGCACATCACCAGTAAGTAAGGGCAGACATTAATTCACCTTGTTGTTACTATTTGGCCAGTAGTGCCGATTTTTGCTTATGGAGTTGTCTACTTTTTATTCCATTCCAGGTTACTGGTTTTCTTGTTATCCTGTTTTCCTAACATTACAGGTATGCGCCCCATTAGTGTGAGATCTACTGACTACTTATGCAGTTACAGGCTTTTTTCATAGTAATGTTGTTACATGGGAGTTGATGCAGTTTTAGTTTACCCTATTTTTTTATTTTTTTCTTTATATGGCAGTGGCTTTCCTTATTTACCTCCAGGGGTGTAAGCCTAACCCCTGATTATAACAGGTATCTTATATAGATTGCAGTTTATAGGACATTGGTTGCATATTATACCTAAGGATTGGGGAATAACATAAGCTCTGTTTTTGTTTATCACAGTATATTCTTATGAAATATGACATATGGACCGGATTGGTTTCTAAATCCTGTTGGGTGAACAGGTAATTCACATGAATCTCCATAATAGGAGGGTGTCCTCATAATTATATTTCCCCTTTATGCTTTCTCTGATAAGGGTACACGTTTTTCATTTCATTACTAGACCCGCATAGACTAGGCATATTTACATGTGATCATTGTCCTTTGATTGACGTAAAATTATGTACCTGTATGTCACTAATTTGACTATCATTTTATTCTAGATAAGTGTGTGGTGCTTTTTTGCTGTAATATCACGAAACATGATATCAATTTAATAAGGTATTACATTATATATCCCTCCACTGAATTGGATGTATTTATGTTCCTCTGTGATCAATTTTTGCTCACTGATTGTTCAGGTTACTACAACGTCTCTGTATATACTACTATAAAGTGTACGATTCATTTGAAAAACTGGACATGATTTTTTCTTTTATTTGTGATGATACAACATTATGATTTTTTTCTACTTTGTATAAACATAAAATTGTTTCCTTTTTTCTCTCGTAATCAGTATGTCAAGTGAAGAAGACTAAGGTCGAAACGTCTGAATACAATACTTATTTACCGTATATACTCGTGTATAAGCCGACCCGTGTATAAGCCGACCCCCCTACTTTTGACCCCAAAACCTGGGAAAACCTATTGACTCGTGTATAAGCCGAGGGTGGACCCCAGCACAGGTATACAGCCACCAGCAGTGTGGTATACAGGTCTCCCCAGTGGTAGTATACAGCATCCCCCCCAGTGGTAGTATACAGCAGCCTCCCCAGTGGTAGTATACAGCATCCCCCCCAGTGGTATATACAGCATCCCTAAAGGTATAAACAGCAGGCCCGAGAGGCATATACAGCAGGCCCCAGAGGCATATACAGCAGGCCCCAGAGGCATATACAGCAGGCCCCAGAGGCATATACAGCAGGCCCCAGAGGCATATACAGCAGGCCCCAGAGGCATATACAGCAGGCCCCAGGGTATATACAGCAGGCCCCAGAGGTATACAGCAGGCCCCAGGGTATATACAGCAGGCCCCAGGGTATATACAGCAGGCCCCAGGGTATATACAGCAGGCCCCAGGGTATATACAGCAGGCCCCAGAGGTATACAGCAGGCCCCAGAGGTATACAGCAGGCCCCAGGGTATATACAGCAGGCCCCAGAGGTATATACAGCAGGCCCCAGAGGTATACAGCAGGCCCCAGAGGTATACAGCAGGCCCCAGAGGTATACAGCAGGCCCCAGAGGTATACAGCAGGCCCCAGAGGTATACAGCAGGCCCCAGGGTATACAGCAGGCCCCAGAGGTATACAGCAGGCCCCAGAGGTATACAGCAGGCCCCAGAGGTATACAGCAGGCCCCAGAGGTATACAGCAGGCCCCAGAGGTATACAGCAGGCCCCAGGGTATATACAGCAGGCCCCAGGGTATATACAGCTGGCCCCAGGGGTATACAGCTGGCCCCAGGGTATATACAGCTGGCCCCAGGGCTATACAGCTGGCCCCAGGGGTATACAGCTGGCCCCAAGGTGTATACAGGCAGCCCCCCAGTGGCACTAGCCCCCCCATCATGGAAAGAGCCCCCCACACTGTGCAGAGCCCCCCCCCCGCTGCATTAACTTACCATCCAGCGTCTTCATCACCGCGGGCTGTCGCGTCCTTCCTCCCGCGCTGTCTTCCCGGTCTCATGTGACCCGGCGGTCGCTGTGGAATGACGTCATCGCGCCGGGTCACGTGAGACCGGGATGACAGCGCGCAGGACCCGCGGCGAACACACTGGATGGTAAAGCATCGGGGGGGGGGGGCTCTGCCAAGTGTGGGGGCTCTTTCCATGATGGGGGGGGCTAGTGCCACTGGGGGGCTGCCTGTATACACTGGGAGGGCTGTATGCACGGCTCCCCCTGCCGCTGTGATGGGCGGGGGGAGCCGTGCATATCTAATGAGCGGCCCCACGTGACGGGCCGCTCAGTCATCAGCCTCCCCCCGCCTCCTCCAGCCTCCCCAGCACCCGGACACAGCCCCCACCACATATATTACCGTATTGACCCGTGTATAAGCCGAGGGGGTGACTTTTCAGCCCAATTTTTGGGCTGAAAAACTCGGCTTATACACGAGGATATACGGTATGTTGAAAAAGCAAAACAACACTTGTTTGAAGATTCACAAATAAAATATACGAATCTTGACGCATTCTTGGATTTTCGTGTTTTTTTGGTAAGTCCTACTGAATAGACTGTTAGAATTTGTATTATGGCAAGAAAAAAAAGCAGCTAAGTAAAGAAAAACGAGTGGCCATCATTACTTTAAGAAATCAAGGTCAGTCATCCGAAAAAATTGGGAAAACTTTGAAAGTGTCCCCAAGTGCAGTTGCAAAAATCATCAAGCGCTACAAAGAAACTGGCTCACATGAGGACCGCCCCAGGAAAAGAAACCAAGTGTCACCTCTGCTGCGGAGGATAAGTTCATCCGAGTCACCAGCCTCAGAAATTGCAGGTTTAACAGCAGCTCAGATTACAGACCAGGTCAATGCCACACAGAGTTCAAGCAGCAGACACATCTCTACAACAACTGTTAAGAGGAGACTTTGTGCAGCAGGCCTTCATGGTAAAATAGCTGCTAGGAAACCAGTGCTAAGGACAGGCAACAAGCAGAAGAGACTTGTTTGGGCTAAAGAACACAAGGAATGGACATTAGACCAGTGGAAATCTGTGCTTTGGTCTGATGAGTCCAAATTTGAGATCCTTGGTTCCAACCACTGTGTCTTTGTGCGACGCGGAGAAGGTGAATGGATGGACTCTATATGCCTGGTTCCCACTGTGAAGCATGGAGGAGGAGGTGTGATGGTGATGGGGTGCTATGCCAGATGACCTGGCCTCCACAGTCACCAGACCTGAACCCAATCGAGATGGTTTGGGGTGAGCTGGACCATAGAGTGAAGGCAAAAGGGCCAACAAGTGCTAAGCATTTCTGGGAACTCCTTCAAGACTGTTGGAAGACCTTTTCTGGTGACTACCTCTTGAAGCTCATCAAGAGAATGCCAAGAGTGTGCAAAGCAGTAATCAAAGCAAAAGGTGGCTACTTTGAAGAATCTAGAATATAAGACATATTTTCAGTTGTTTCACACTTTTTTGTTAAGTATATAATTACACGTGTTCATTCATAGTTTTGATGCCTTCAGTGTGAATGTACAATTTTCATAGTCATGAAAATACAGAAAACTCTTTGAATGAGAAGGTGTGTACAAACTATTGGTCTGTACTGTACATATATAAAAAAAACTCAACAACTGTGTTTCATTAATGTTTAGACTTTTTAACCCTTAGCCTGCCTTAAACACGCACTTTAATTCCAAATTCATATAAATAATACAAACATGAATACCACATGCTATTCATAGAACTGTAATATTATTTATCATGTTATTTTGTCCAATAGTTTATTATTTCATTTTTCAAGAAGGATTCTTTTTATTTTTATGTTTAGACTTCATCCTTCAATAAAAATATAGCATATCTGCTCTGAAATGTAGACCATTTGGATAACGCGTATCCAGTGCTAATATCCAGTATATTTCACGACCTTTTTGTGCAAAATTATTTCCAATGGATGGAGAACAATTGCCAAAAAATCACCAGACATAGCCAGTATTATCTCCCCAAGTATCTTTACTAGTGAACCAACTGAAATTCCTACTTGGCTCAACTATAAGGGATCCTTCAAGTGCGGTGGCAATAAATGTCATTTGTGCCATTATATTGAGCTGAGTTTGGTTTTTTATAATAATGTAACTAAAAAAATTTTCATTAAGTCGTACATAAATTGCAATACCACACATGTTGTCTATATGGCAACATGTGTGGAATGTAGGAAGTACAATATAGGATGTACGACTCGTTCTTTGGAAAAAAGCATGGCTGAACATATTTCAGCGGCCAAACCCAGCGTACTTACGCCTCGCACAAATATGTCCGGATTGTCCAGACATTTCAAAGATGTTCATGAGGGCAACATCTCATGTTTAAAAGTAAGGGGCATTGAGAAAACACCACGCCTATATAGGGGTGGAGACTGGGAGAGATCACTTCACAATCGCAAAATATACTGGATATTAGTGCTGGATGCGCGTTTCTCCAAATGGTCTAAATTTCAGAGCAGATATACTATATTTTTATGGAAGGGTGAAGTCTAAAAACAAAAAGAAAAAGAATCCTTCTTGAAAAATGAAATCATAAACTATTCGACAAAATAACATGATAAATAATATTACAGTTCTATGAATAGCATGTGGTATTCATGTTTGTATTATTTATATGAGTTTGGAATTGAAGTGCGTGTTTAAGGCAGGCCAATAAACATTAATGAAACACGGGAGTTGAGGGCTTTTTATATGCATATGTACGTGTTTGTATCATTTATGTTCACCAACGATTAAGGGGAGCCTCCCTGAAACGCGTCTTGTGTTCTTGATCCCCTGAGTGGGATCTCCAGATGTTTTTAAATCTTTTATACCAATAAAGATGGACTGAAATAACTTAAGTTTGGCACCGGGAAACTCCTTTTTCATATACAACAGGTGGTAGCCAATCCACTATGCCCAGAAGCCCAGGAGCCGTGACTAATTGTGGTTGAGCGGCCATTCCCTCCCTCTTCTCCGTGATATATACGCAATTCTCGCAATGTCCTGTAACCTGGTGCCCGTAAGATACACATCGCTGGAGCATGCCGCGGGGTCACTGGTGAGTGTAAGAATGAGCAATTGTGGTGTGGGAAATGCACTAAAAAAGCATCACAAATGGACTGTGTGAATACCAATCCATTTGCAATGCTTTGTTATTTAAACTAAGTAAAATCATTGGAGCCAACGGAGAAAGTGTAGCAAAAAGATGGAGCAATAATTGACACGCTCATTATTTTCTGAATCCGCTTTGTGCACCACTAAGGTTAGCTTCACACTATGATTTTTCCCTGTCAAGTTCTGTCCGGTGGTTTGCAGGATGCACCAGACAGAACCTGACACCCCCAGACAAACAGAACTGGAGGGCAAATATGCCCTCCGATCCTGTTTTATGCCAGAATCATTCCTGCGTGCGGCTGCCGCTGTCCAGTGCTGAAATTTCAGCATAGTGGCTGGAGGGGAACTAGCTGCAGTGCTGAAATTTCAGCCGCGGTTCTTTCAGCTGCGCTGTCCAGGTGCTGAACGAGTGCAGCTTGAATTTCAGAGCCACCGCTCTTTCAGCACCCGGAGGCTGAATCGTTTGTCTGCCGGATCCGGCGCGATCAAGCGCCATGTTATGGTCACCGGATTGCCCCGGATCCGGTTTTGTTCGATTTTTGCACCGGACACAAAAAATGCTGCAAGCTTCCGATTTTTGTGTGGGCAAAAAATGAAAATAGCAGGATCCTCCCGGACAGACACCACACCGAATGGCAAATAACTGCCATCCGGCCCCATAGGGATACAATAGGAGCAAAATCAGATCCGACCTGAAAAATCGTGGTGTGAAGCTGGTCTGACGCAGCAGTCAAAAGCGCAACTTCTGAACAACAAATAGAAAATCCCATTCACTTTGCTGTAGTCGCAGAGACTGATCTGTTTTTGGTGCAGTTTTGAAAAAAAAACAAAACACAGCACCAAGAACGGATCAGAAATGCACTAAAACGCCCAAGGGGTACATAGCCTAAGGGTTTTACATGACAGGGTCCCTATAAGGATTTAATTTCATGGTGTTTACAATGTGATATATAGATCATGTAAATTTTTATGCAGATCGTTCCAACAACTGAATATTGATCATTTTTATATTATTACCTTTTTCAAATTCAAACTCCGTATTAGTTTTTACAAAATATTGTTAACAATCTATCTAAGTACAGCTGCATGGAGCATGACCAATATACAGTAAGAAGACTTCAGTAACATCACACAGGAACATTTTTAGTTACAGTGGGTACGGAAAGTATTCAGACCCCTTTAAATTTTTCACTCTTTGTTTCATTGCAGCCATTTGGTAAATTTAAAAAAGCCCATTTTTCTCATTAATGTACACTCTGCACCCCATCTTGACTGAAAAAAATAGAAATGTAGACATTTGTGCAAATTTATTAAAAAGAAAAACTGAAATATCACATACATGGTCATAAGTATTCAGACCCTTTGCTCAGACACTCATATTTAAGTCACATGCTGTCCATTTCCTTGTGATCCTCCTTGAGATGGTTCTACTCCTTCATTGGAGTCCAGCTGCGTTTCCTTAAACTGATAGGACTTGATTTGGAAAGACACACACCAGTCTATATAAGACTTCACAACTCACAGTGCATGTCAGACCAAATGAGAATCATGAGGTCAAAGGAACTGCCCAAGTAGCTCAGAGACATAATTGTGGCAAGGTACAGATTTGGCCAAGGTTACAAAAGAGGTTCTTCAGTAGTCAAGGTTCCTAAGCGCACAGTGGCCTCCATGAAACAAAAAGTGAAAATTTTAAAGGGGTCTGAATACTTTCCATACCCACTGTATTTTTGCCCTGAGTGTTTCCTCTGTTACTAACCAAGCCTATTAGTTGTATTTAAACACTCTGTCTCAATTGGTACCCTGCACCCAAGCTTTCACTTACATTTAAGGTACCGTCACACAGGGACATATCGCCGGCGATATTGCCGGGGATCGCGGGAGCGTGCATCCCTGACAACATCGCCGGTGAGATGTCACACTGAGCAACTTACCGGCGATGTCGCCGGCTAGTTGCCGCGGCTATCGCTCGCTGGGTTGCCCAGCAACCCAGCAAGCGATCACTCGCAATGTTGGATATAGGCGGAATCGCCCGCAACATTGCAGGTTGCCGCGTTACACAGGGCGATCAGGCAGGATCGCCTGAGCAACATCGCCAGGTTTCCCAACATTGTTGGGAAACCTGGCGATGTGACTCAGGCAATTCATCGCCTGATTATCGCCCTGTCACACGAGGCAACTCGCCGGCGATGTCGCCGCAACCTGACCACGCCCCTCAGTTGCCGGCAACATCGCCGGCGATATCTCCCCGTGTGACGGGCCCTTCAAAGAGATCAATGTATTTTGTGATCACATCTCACCTGAAGCCTCCCAGTCCATGAGAAAAGATGATGAGTGGTTTTCTGTCTGTACCAGGCAAAAAGTTTCCATTCCATATTACAGGAATTTGAGGGGTTCCTGTTCACAACAGAAAGTGAAAAGCAAAATTCCACCAAATCTTCTAAAATATTTTAGAAAAGTATAACAATAATACAATACTAGATGAGCGTGAATGTGACCGCACAGAACAGTGACACTCAACATGGTATATCATAGTACTATATAATTTGATATGAAATATTACATAATGTGTGTGATGTATTCACACACATAGATCTGGACACATATTCTGGATCAGAGGGTCTTCAAGCAAAGGGACTCCTAGTGATGAGCAAGTTATTTAATGTAGAGAAAATAAAGGCTATGTGGTAAGTAAAAAATGTAGTTAAAGGGAATCTATCAGCATGTTTTTGCTTTGGAAGCTGAGGACAGTAAAGAGTTAAAAAAACAAAAAGCAACTGAGCTTCTCTTAGGCTGGTTTCCCATTGCGATTTTATTCAATCCGATGCTGTCCGATGAAAATCGGACAGCATCAGATGTACTAAATTTGGATGCCATGGGTCCGATTTTCTGACGGATCCGATTTAAATGGAACTCAGCCCACTGAGGGAGGGCTGGGGGAGGGCTAGGGGAGGTTTTGGGAGTGATCTGGGAGTTTGAGCATGTTCAATACAGATATCGGATCCGATTTTCTATCCGATCCGATCCCCATAGACTACCATTTTACTTTAGTCGGAACGAATCTGATCCGATTTTTCACTCGGAAGGCTGCTTTCACACAGCGTTATTTTGCTGTCCGAGGGGATCCGACTTTTTGCAGGACCCCTCGGACAGCAACGGATCCAAACTGATGCTTGCAATTGGATGTCAAATAGGCATCCGATTCCGATATTTTACAGTATCAGTTTGGATCCTCTCCCTCTCTCCCCGCTCCTCCTGTCACCTCGCTCCCCCTCCTCTCTCCCTCCTGTCACCTCGCTCCTCTGCTCCTCTCTACCTCCTGTCACCTCTTTCTCCCCTCCTCTCTCTGCTCCCTCTTTCTCCCCTCTTTTACCCTCTTTTCCAGACCTTAAAAAATAAAAAAAATATCTTTATTATCACCCAACCACAAGTCCCCCGGTGTTTCCAGCTGTCTTCTTCTGATCCTTACAGGACCTGGCGTGATGTCACAGTAACCGATCATGTGACTGTGACATCACACCAGGTCCTATAAGCATAGAGCGCTGGAGGCATTGGTGGATTGCAGGACAGGTGAGAATAAAGTTTTTTTATTTTTAACCGTTTCTTTTCACTAAATTTCACTTCTGCAATGTATGAATATACATTGCAGAAGTGAAATTAGATGGCACAGAGCGATTTTAAAGTGCAGGCCCCCATCACTGACCTCTGTGCTGATGACCTGGCTTCCTACTTCATGGAGAAAATAGACAACATCCGCCAGGAAATCAGCTCTCAGCCTCCAAGCGCTGCCATCCCCATTCTTCCCCACATCTCCTCAGGTTCACTCTCCACATTTGACCCAGTCACAGAAGAAGAAGTCTCCAGGCTCCTTTCTTCCTCTCGTCCCATCACATGCACTACTGACCCCATTCCCTCACACCTGCTCCAGTCCCTCTCTCCAGTCGTCACCACTCATCTAACCAAAATCTTCAATCTCTCCCTCTCTTCTGGCATTTTCCCCTCCTCCTTCAAACACTCGATCATTACTCCATTATTAAAGAAAACCACTCTCGACCCAACCTGCACAAATCACTACAGACCAGTCTCCAATCTCCCCTTCATCTCTAAACTCTTGGAGCGCCTGGTCTATTCCCGCCTCACCCGTTACCTCTCAGCTCACTCTCTTCTAGATCCATTACAGTCTGGTTTCCGCCCCCTTCACTCCACAGAAACTGCCCTCATCAAAGTGACCAATGACCTTCTGACAGCAAAACGTAATGGTGACCACTCTCTGCTTATTCTCCTTGATCTCTCTGCAGCTTTTGACACTGTCGACCATCAGCTCCTACTCTTTATGCTGCACTCCATTGGCATAAAGGACACTGCTCTCTCCTGGCTCTCCTCCTATCTTTCTGACCGCTCTTTCAGTGTATCTTTTGCTGGCTCCACTTCTTCCCCTCACTATTGGGGTCCCTCAGGGTTCAGTCCTTGGCCCTCTCCTCTTCTCTCTCTACACGGCCCCGATTGGACAGACCATCAGCAGATTTGGCTTTCAGTACCATCTTTATGCTGATGACACACAACTATACACTTCAGCCCCTGACCTTACCCCTGCGGTATTAAAGAACACCAATGACTGTCTAGCTGCAGTTTCCAATATCATGTCCACTCTATATTTGAAACTAAACCTTTCCAAAACTGAACTTCTTCTGCTCCCCCCATCCACTAACCTCCCCAAATCGGACATCTCTCTCTCAGTATGCGGCACCACGATAACGCCTAGACAGCAGGCTCGCTGTCTGGGTGTTATGTTTGACACCGATCTCTCCTTCTCCTCCCACACGCAATCTCTCGTCCGCTCCTGTCGCTTACACCTGAAGAATATCTCTAGAGTCCGCCCTTTTCTCACCCTGGAAACAACAAAAACCCTCACCGTGGCCCTAATCCATTCCCGCCTTGACTATTGCAACTCTCTATTAAGCGGCCTCCCCCTCACCAGACTTTCTCCTCTCCAGTCCATCATTAATGCAGCAGCCAGGATCACCCATCTGGCCAATCGTTACTCAGATGCCTCTGCTCTGTGCCAGTCATTGCACTGGCTGCCCGTATACTACAGGATCAAATTCAAATTGCTTGTTCTCACCCACAAAGCTCTTCACAGAGCAGCACCCCCGACCTCTCCTCCCTCATCTCTGTCTATCACCCCACCCACTCTCTACGTTCCTCAAATGACCTTCGACTAACATCTGCACTAATCCGATCCTCCCACTCCCGGCTCCAAGACTTTTCCAGAGCTGCACCAAACCTCTGGTATGCTTTACCCAAAGAAATCAGGACTATCCACAACTTGCATGGCTTCAGACGATCCCTAAAAACGCATCTTTTTAAGGCGGCCTATCATACTCCCTAATAGAAGTCCATTGTGCTGTAGACAGTGAATGGGCTATCCCTCTGGACATTACTCTTCTACAAACTCCACCAAACCATAAAGGTCTACACAGACTGTCTGATGACCATTCATGTAAGGTTAGCCCTATGCCCTATCTCCTCAAGATGCCTGGACCATCAGTGCAATAAGCCCCTGCACCTTGTGCAACCCCTATCCCGTTGTAGATTGTAAGCTCCTTTGAGCAGGGTCACCTTCATTTCTTGCTTTATTTGTTGTATTTTTTTTTTTTCACATTGATTCTATGCCTATTGTTTTGTATCCAATTATTGTATTTTATTTGTTCTCTACTGTAATTACTTACTGTATATTTTCTGTACTCTGACCCTGCATTGTAAAGCGCTGCGGAATATGTTGGCGCTATATAAATAAAGCTTTATTATTATTATTATTATTATTATTATTTTAGTGTACTAAGCATGCTCAGTACACTAAAATCGGGTCCGGCGAACAATCAGCTGTTTCCTCGGACCCACGCTCCATAGGCCCCATGTTATTTGGCGCGGATGAGGTCGAATCCAATTCAGTCCGATTTGATCCGCTGTGCCAAAAATCGCAGCAGTCTGCAAAAAATCGGACAAAATCGGATCCAACAAAAATCGGATGGCATTAAGGGCAAATCCGATCTGATCCGTGCCCATAGCGTAACATGTGTGAAAGAAAGAATGCGCATATAGGGTCTTATCTCAATTAAACACTTTCACTTGTCGATGTGGAATTGCTCACCTTTAGCAGTTGTGAAACCCACAACTGGTAGAATAGCGTACAAGCAGCTGCTGCAGGGACTGCACTCTCAACGGTGACCGTGGTCGTGATGTAGATACTTGGACAAAGTGCTTTGGTATCCGCGCAGCTGCTCCGAGACCAAAGAAACACAGACACAGGAATGTCTGGTACAGCTACAGCCTTTATTTTCCGACGCGTTTCGGAGCCTCCTCCCGAGCTCCTTCCTCAGGGAACATCCCTGAATGTTGCGGGCGATTCCGCCTATCTACAACATTGCGAGTTATCGCTCGCTGGGTTGCTGGGCAACCCAGCGAGCGATAGCCGCGGCAACTAGCCGGCGACATCGCTGGTAAGTTGCTCCGTCTGACATCTCCCCGGTGATGTTGTCAGGGATGCGCGCTCCCGCGATCCCCGGCAACATCGCCGGCGATATGTGCCTGTGTGACGGTACCTTTAGGGTATGTGCACATCAGTCGTTTTGTGGGCTGTTTTTTAGCGTTTTCCGTCGGCGTTTTCCGCTGAGTTTTATGTTAATTTATGTTCATCTTAGCCACCGGTTGGAGTAACATGCTAGTCAATGGATTTTAGAAAACGCTGTGCACATTAGAACGTTTTTTTTTGTCTCCTTTCCACTTTCTTCACCGGATTTCCACCGGTTTTCAAAGATAGAGCAAGTGACTTCTTTTGAGCGTTTTTCCAGCGGTTCTAGCTTACAAGTGCACAAAAAACAGTCTTAAAAACGGCAAGAAAAACCGCCAGAAAACCGCCGACAAAACGCTGTATAAACGCTATAAAACCGCTCAAAAAACGCTATAAAAGCAATGGACACTGCTGAGGTCAGAAAACTCAGTTTCTGCAATTCTACACCGGTTTTAGGACGGTCTGCAAAGATGCAGAAACGTCAGATGTGCACATACCCTTCTGGTGGGTTTAAATCATGGATACATTGCTCCATTTTGTGGCTGTGTACAACATGGAGCAATGTATCCATGATTTCACTGCAACCAGAGATTGGTTCAGATATTGAACAGATAAATTGGTGTGTGTAAACCCACCATTAGAGTCTCCTCAGTCAAACTCGGATGTAACTAGGAAAGTGTGTCCAAGCCCGTAAGGCCATGTGCACACGTTCAGTATTTGAAGAATTTTTTACCTCAGGATTTGTAGACAAAACCAGGAGTGGAGCAATCAGAGGAAAGTGTAATAGAAACACCTGCACCACTACTGTGTTTAATCATCCACTCCTGGTTTTGGCTACAAATCCTGAGGTAAAAAACTCATCAAATACTCAACGTGTGCATGTGGCCTTAGGGCCGCTTTAACACACACCAACTTCTGTGACCAACTTCTGAACAGATCTCTGGTTGTAGTGAAATCATGGACACATTGTTCTATTTTGTGGCTGTGTACAAAATGGAGCAATGTGTCCATGATTTCACTGCAACCAGAGATCTGTTCAGAAGTTGGTCACAGATATCTGTGTGTGTAAAGTGGCCCTTAGGCTGTGTTCACACGCTGCGTATTTGTCGCGTTTTTTTTACGTGCGTATTTGCCCCAAAAATGCATGTGCGTCTGCGTTTCCTAGCAAAGTGAATGGACATTCACTTTGTGCCATTCAGACGTCACGTAATTTTACGCAGCGTTTTTGGAGCAAAAAATGTGCGCGTAAAAAGAATGAACATGTCAATTCTTTCCAGTTTTTTACACACGTTTCTTCCATAGGCCCCATTAAAAGCACTGGAAGAAACGCGCGTAAAAAAGCGCAATTGAAGTTCTTCTCTCGCGGTTTTTTTAACGCACGTTTTTCCCCTTAAAAAAACGCACGTAAAAAAACGCGACAAATACGCAGTGTGTGAACGTAGCCTTAGGGTTATTTCCATCTAGTGAAGATGGCATATCGCCTTCTTATGAGAATTATCTGACGACTGCACTTCTGGTGGTCGCATTTTACAGTGAGGGATTTGGCAGCGAAATATTTAAAACATTTTAATAAAGTGTTTTGTCCGTGAAAACCGCACAATCAGTAGCTACACAACAATGTTAGTATAATATAGCTGGTATGGGCTTGATGTCAGCCCTGACCACTTCTATAGAGGTTCCTGCAGAGGTTTCCTCTACCACTGGAGCACCTGTGTCTAATGATGTACAATGCAGCACAGCGCCGCCTGCTGGACATACCCAGTATAAACGAGGCTCCATACTGGGCGGCTCTGCCCTCCCATCCGCGGATACCCAGTAATCCGGCCACGTACTCGGGGCGAGGGCTCCATGGAGGATGCGCGGTTCGGTCAGATGACGGAGTGCAGGGGTAGAAGAGGCGGAAGAGGCAGCCCTGTGGGGAGGACACACGGGACAGTAACCAACAGTGCCTATGCCGCCCGCCACCCTCCATAGCCGCCTCTCCCCTCAGTCACCTCAGTGCCCGCTCCCACCAGGACGTCAGTGCAGCCCACAGCATGTGCCCCGGCCACAGGGGGGATCTGCAGGGTCAGAGCGCTGCCCATGTCTGCTGAGACTGGCACTGGGCCGTGTTATGGCCGCACAAAGCAAAGTCCACTGGCAGACATTACAGGGGCAGGATTCATGGCTGCTGCGGGTGAGAGGGAGGCGCCTCCTGACAGGAACACAAACACAGTCCTGTGTGCTAGGCATTCAGAACACTGGCCTCATAGCACAGCCCTGTGTGCCAGGCATACAACCCTAGCAGTGCTCATGCCAACCTCCTGACATGAACACTATCCGCACAGCCTTGTGTGCCAGGTATACAGCAGCCCCAGCAGTGCTCATGCCAACCTCCTGACAGGAACAGTATCCTCACAGCACAGCCTTGTGTGCCAGGCATGCAGCCCCTGCAGTGCTCATGCCAGCCACCCGACAGGGGAACACTGGTCTCACAATACAGCCCTGTGTGCCAGGCATACAGCCCCAGCAGTGCTCATGCCAGCCACCTGATAGGGGAACACTGGCCTCACAATACAGCCCTGTGTGCCACACAGCCCCAGCAGTGCTCATGCCAACCTCCTGACAGGAACAGTATCCTCACAGCGCAATCTTGTGTGCCAGGCATACAGCCCCAGCAGTGCTCATGCCAACCAACCTCCTGACAGGAACACTATCCCCACAGCACAGCCCCTTGTGCCAGGCATACAGCCCCAGCAGTGCTCATGCCAACCTCCTGACAGGAACACTATCCTCACAGCACAGCCTTGTGTGCCAGGCATACAGCCCCTGCAGTGCTCATGCCAGCCACCTGACAGGGGAACACTGGTCTCACAATACAGCCCTGTGTGCCAGGCATACAGCCCCGCAGTGCTCATGCCAGCCACCTGACAGGGGAACACTGGCCTCACAATACAGCCCTGTGTGCCACACAGCCCCAGCAGTGCTCATGCCAACCTCCTGACAGGAACAGTATCCTCACAGCGCAATCTTGTGTGCCAGGCATACAGCCCCAGCAGTGCTCATGCCAACCTCCTGACAGGAACACTATCCCCACAGCACAGCCCCCTGTGCCAGGCACACAGCCCCAGCAGTGCTCATGCCAGCCACCTGACAGGGGAACACTGGCCTCACAATACAGCCCTGTGTGCCACACAGCCTCAGCAGTGCTCATGCCAACCTCCTGACAGGAACAGTATCCTCACAGCGCAATCTTGTGTGCTTGGCATACAACCCCAGCAGTGCTTATGCCAACCTCCTGACAGGAACACTATCCTCACAGCACAGCCCCTGTGCCAGGCATACAGCCCCAGCAGTGCTCATGCCAACCTCCTGACAGGAACACTATCCTCACAGCACAGCCTTGTGTGCCAGGCATGCAGCCCCTGCAGTGCTCATGCCAGCCACCTGACAGGGGAACACTGGCCTCACAATACAGCCCTGTGTGCCAGGCATACAGCCCCAGCAGTGCTCATGCCAGCCACCTGACAGGGGAACACTGGCCTCACAATACAGCCCTGTGTGCCACACAGCCCCAGCAGTGCTCATGCCAACCTCCTGACAGGAACAGTATCCTCACAGCGCAATCTTGTGTGCCAGGCATACAGCCCCAGCAGTGCTTATGCCAACCTCCTGACAGGAACACTATGTCATATATGATACAGTCTATATAGAGTCTAATGCATGGGTATAATGAGACACATGAGACATATGCTTCTTAAGCAGCTCTTGTATTGCTTCATACAAGTTAGTGCATCAACAGGATAAAGTAAATGCAAGTTGCAGAAGGCAAGGCAAAACAACCCAGGACATCAGAGTATTAAAGTATAGTACAAGTCTCAGGGAAAGCATTCAGAGTTCATTACTTCCCTGTCAGATATTGCTGGCACCCAGGATTCTGTGTTCATAAATGATTCCAGGCAGAATGAATCCAGGCTTCAGAGAGCAAGTCACAGACAGATTGCAGGCCTGATTCTGGAGCACAGGTTAACCAGCTGAAGTAGTTTAAAAGGGCAATTGGCAAGAAACAGGGCAGGGACATCAAAGCTGAGGACTCCATATTGTTTGAGGGCAAGAGTCAATGCACAGGACAGGAAACAAGATGGCCGACGACAAGCTGAGAACTCCATATTGGTTGAGGGCAAAAGTCATTACACATGACAGGAAACAAGATGGCCGACAAAATACACTAAATGCAAACATAACAACAGATATAGCAAAAAAGACTTAAAACCTTACACACTATCCCCACAGCACAGCCCCCTGTGCCAGGCATACAGCCGCAGCAGTGCTCATGCCAACCTCCTGACAGGAACACTATCCTCACAGCACAGCCTTGTGTGCCAGGCATGCAGCCCCTGCAGTGCTCATGCCAGCCACCTGACAGGGGAACACTGGTCTCACAATACAGCCCTGTGTGCCAGGCATACAGCCCCAGCAGTGCTCATGCCAGCCACCTGATAGGGGAACACTGGCCTCACAATACAGCCCTGTGTGCCACACAGCCCCAGCAGTGCTCATGCCAACCTCCTGACAGGAACAGTATCCTCACAGCGCAATCTTGTGTGCCAGGCATACAGCCCCAGCAGTGCTCATGCCAACCAACCTTTTGACAGGAACACTATCCCCACAGCACAGCCCCCTGTGCCAGGCATACAGCCCCAGCAGTGCTCATGCCAACCTCCTGACAGGAACACTATCTTCACAGCACAGCCTTGTGTGCCAGGCATGCAGCCCCTGCAGTGCTCATGCCAGCCACCTGACAGTGGAACACTGGTCTCACAATACAGCCCTGTGTTCCAGGCATACAGCCCCAGCAGTGCTCATGCCAGCCACCTGACTGGGGAACACTGACCTCACAATACAGCCCTGTGTGCCACACAGCCCCAGCAGTGCTCATGCCAACCTCCTGACAGGAACAGTATCCTCACAGCGCAATCTTGTGTGCCAGGCATACAGCCCCAGCAGTGCTCATGCCAACCTCCTGACAGGAACACTATCCCCACAGCACAGCCCCCTGTGCCAGGCATACAGCCCCAGCAGTGCTCATGCCAGCCACCTGACAGGGGAACACTGGTCTCACAATACAGCCCTGTGTGCCAGGCATACAGCCCCAGCAGTGCTCATGCCAGCCACCTGACAGGGGAACACTGGCCTCACAATACAGCCCTGTGTGCCACACAGCCTCAGCAGTGCTCATGCCAACCTCCTGACAGGAACAGTATCCTCACAGCGCAATCTTGTGTGCCAGGCATACAGCCCCAGCAGTGCTCATGCCAACCAACCTCCTGACAGGAACACTATCCCCACAGCACAGCCCCCTGTGCCAGGCATACAGCCCCAGCAGTGCTCATGCCAACCTCCTGACAGGAACACTATCCTAACAGCACAGCCTCGTGTGCCAGGCATGCAGCCCCTGCAGTGCTCATGCCAGCCACCTGACAGGGGAACACTGGTCTCACAATACAGCCCTGTGTGCCAGGCATACAGCCCCAGCAGTGCTCATGCCAGCCACCTGACAGGGGAACACTGGCCTCACAATACAGCCCTGTGTGCCACACAGCCCCAGCAGTGCTCATGCCAACCTCCTGACAGGAACAGTATCCTCACAGCGCAATCTTGTGTGCCAGGCATACAGCCCCAGCAGTGCTCATGCCAACCTCCTGACAGGAACACTATCCCCACAGCACAGCCCCCTGTGCCAGGCATACAGCCCCAGCAGTGCTCATGCCAGCCACCTGACAGGGGAACACTGGCCTCACAATACAGCCCTGTGTGCCAGGCATACAGCCCCAGCAGTGCTCATGCCAGCCACCTGACAAGGGAACACTGGCCTCACAATACAGCCCTGTGTGCCACACAGCCTCAGCAGTGCTCATGCCAACCTCCTGACAGGAACAGTATCCTCACAGCGCAATCTTGTGTGCCAGGCATACAACCCCAGCAGTGCTTATGCCAACCTCCTGACAGGAACACTATCCCCACAGCACAGCCCCCTGTGCCAGGCATACAGCCCCAGCAGAGCTCATGCCAACCTCCTGACAGGAACACTATCCTCACAGCACAGCCTTGTGTGCCAGGCATGCAGCCCCTGCAGTGTTCATGCCAGCCACCTGACAGGGGAACACTGGCCTTACAATACAGCCCTGTGTGCCAGGCATACAGCCCCAGCAGTGCTCATGCCAGCCACCTGACGGGGAACACTGGCCTCACAATACAGCCCTGTGTGCCACACAGCACCAGCAGTGCTCATGCCAACCTCCTGATAGGAACAGTATCCTCACAGCGCAATCTTGTGTGCCAGGCATACAGCCCCAGCAGTGCTCATGCCAACCAACCTCCTGACAGGAACACTATCCCCACAGCACAGCCCCCTGTGCCAGGCATACAGCCCCAGCAGTGCTCATGCCAACCTCCTGACAGGAACACTATCCTCACAGCACAGCCTTGTGTGCCAGGCATGCAGCCCCTGCAGTGCTCATGCCAGCCACCTGACAGGGGAACACTGGCCTCACAATACAGCCCTGGGTGCTAGGCATACAGCCCCAGCAGTGCTCATGCCAACCTCCTGACAGGAACACTATCCTCACAGCACAGCCCTGTGTGCCAGGCATACAGCCCCAGCAGTGCTCATGCCAACCTCATGACAGGAACACTATCCTCACAGCACAGCCCTGTGTGCCAGGCATACAGTCCCGGCAGTGCTTATGCCAACCTCCTGACAGGAACACTATCCTCACAGCAAAGTCATGTGTGCCAGGCATATAGACTAAACAGAGCAAAAGGTCGACATGAGCAGACCCAAATACAGATGATAAAATAAAAATGGTAGAGTTGGAAGGGACCTCTTGGGTCAACTGCTGCAACCCCCTGCTCAAAGCAGGATTCACTAAATTATCCCAGACAAATGTCTGTCCAGCCTCTGTTTGCAGACTTCTATTGAAGGGGAACTCACTACCTCCCATGACTGCCTGTTCCATTCGTTGATCACCCTCACTGTCAAATTTTTTTTTTTATATTATCTAACCCAGTGGTTCTTAACCTTGTTTGAGGTACTCAACCCATTGGTTTCATAGGCACATTCACCAAACTCTTCTTTAGTGATAAATCTACATGCAGCCGTCGGGAGTGTGTTGACCTCCGTGGCGGCGGTTCCGCTGAAACCCTGAGACCGACACACCATACCCCTGGGGTTCGATCGAACCCCGGTTAAGAACCACTGATCTAACCTGTGTCTCCTGCCTTTCAATTTGATCCCATTGCTTCTACCATTTCCTTGTGCAAATGAGAATACAGCTGATCCCTCTACAATGTGACAGACCTTCAGATATTTTTAGACATCTATTAAGCTGCGGCCACCATCCGTAAGCCCTTATATACAGCATTCTAGAGTTCCCAGACCAATCTGCATAACATAAGCCAGAACTTTTGTTATGCTCACTTAAGGGGCAGTCCAGTCTGATGGGCATAGCTGATCTTTATCTGACACCTCCCTTTTTGTGATTGCCATCCTCCTTCTGCTTCTTGTGAATGACACATGCTATATCATTCACTCACCGGCCTTCATCGCACCTGAGGGCAGAGCAAAGTACTGTAATGCGCAGGCTCAAGGAAAGGTCAAAGAACACCTGCATAGTACGCATTCATTCTTTGACCTTTCAAGTGAGTAACCACATGTACTGTATGTGATTTTCATACCGCGGTCATACTCCAACTAGACTCAACCAGCTTCTGTCAATTCAGTTCTATTGACAAAAAACAAATGCATCTAATCAGCACATACAGTGGGGAAAAAAGTATTTAGCCAGCCAGCAATTGTGCAAGTTCTCCCACTTAAAAAGATGAGAGAGGCCAGTAATTGACATGATTGGTAGACCTCAACTATGAGAGACAAAATGAGAAAGCAAATCCTGAAAATCATATTGTTGATTTGGAAAGAATTTTTTTTTCAAATTTTGGTGGAAAAGTATTTAGTCAATTACAAAAGTTCATCTCAATACTTTGTTATGTATCCTTTGTTGACAATGACACAGAGGTCAAATGTTTTCTGTGAGGCTGGCATCACACGACAAATTTCTGCTGTCAGGTTCTGTTGTCCGGTGTTTTGCAGGATGCACCAGACAGAACCGGACAAAACAGAGCTCTCCGATCCTGTTTTCTGCCGGAATCAGAGGCTGCCGCTGTCCAGTGCTGAAATTTCAGCCGTCGACTCTTTTAGCTGCACTGTCCAGGTGCTGAACAAGTGCGGCTTAAATTTCAAAGCAGCCGCTCGTTCAGCACCTGGCGTCCGGGAACTGGATTGTTTTTCTGCCAGATCCGGGTCTGGAAGTATCCGGTTTTGATCGATTTTTGCCCTAGACACAAAAAATCCTGCAAGCTGCGATTTTGTGTCCAGGGCAAAAAACGAAATCACCTGGATCCAGCCGGACACACACCAAACTGGATGGCAAATAGCTGCCATCCAGCCCCATAGGGTTACAATATGGGTAAATCGAATCCTGGGCTACCCGGTTCACACCGGACAGTCTCAGATCCAACAAAACATGGTGTGTAGCCGGCCTAAGTCTTTACAAGGTTGGCACACATTGTTGATGGTATGTTTGTCTATTCCTCCATGCAGATCTCCTCTAGAGCAGTGATGTTTTGGAGCTGTGGCTGGGCAACACAGACTTCATCTCTCTCCAAAGGTTTTCTATAGGGTTGAGATCTGGTGACTGGCTAGGCCACTCCAGGACCTTGAAATGCTTCTTATGAAGCCACTCCTTTGTTGCCCTGGCAGTATGCTTGAGATCATTGTCATGCTGAAAGACCCAGCCACATTTCATTTTCAATGCCTTTGCTGATGGAAGGAAGTTTACACTCAAAATCTCATGATACTTGGCCCCATTCATTATTTTATGTACACGGATCAGTTGTTCTGGTCCCTTGGCAGAGAAGCATCCCCAAAGCATGATGTTGCCACCCTCATGCTCCACAGTAGGTATGGTGTTCTTTGGATGCATCTCAGCATTCTTTCTCCTCCAAACACAAGTTGTGTTTCTACCAAACAGTTCTACTTTGTCATATGGTCAGATGAAACCATTCTTTCAATACTCTTCTGGATCATCCAAATGCTCTCTAGCTAACTTCAGACGGGCCTGGACATGTAGTGGCTTAAGCAGGGGGACACATCTGGCACTGCAGGATCTGAGTCCCTGGTGGCGTAGTGTTACTGATGGTAGCCTGTGTAATGTTGGTCCCAGCTCTCTGCAGGTTATTCACTAGGTCCCCCTGTTTGGTTCTGGGATTTTTGCTCACCGTTCTTGAGATTATTTTGACCTCGCGTGGTGAGATCTTGTCTGGAGCCCCAGATCAAATGAGATTATCAGTGGTCATGTATGTTTTCCATGTTCTTATTATTGCTCACACAGTTGGTTTTTTCAAACCAAGCTGCTTGCCTATTTCAGATTCAGTCTTCCCAGCCTGGTGTGGGGCTACAATTTTGTTTGGTGTCCTTTGACAGCTCTTTGGTCTTCACCATAGTGGAGTTTGGAGTGTGACTGTTTTGAGGTTGTGGACAGGTCTCTTTTATACTGATAACAAGTTCAAATAGGTGCCAGTACTACAGGTAATGAGTGGAGGACACAGAAGCCTCTTAAGAAGTTACAGATCTGAGAGCCAGAAATCTTGCTTGTTTGTAGGTGACCAAATACTTATTTTCCACCAAAATTTAAAAATAAATTTCTTTCCAAATTGACAATGTGTTTTTCAAGATTTGTTTTCTCATTTTGTCTCTCATAGTTGAGGTCTACCTATGATGTCAATTACAGGCCTCTCTCATCTTTTTAAGTGGGAGAATTTTCACAATAGAAATAAATACTGACTAAATACTTTTTTCCCCCACTGTAACTGCAAGTATGCAAATTGCATTTATGTGGCTTTGTCACCGCCATCTCACAGCAGAAATGTTGGGAAATCATGACAGCGATTTTAGCAGTCTAAAGTCACAAAGTAACTGCAAACTTTTGTCCCATGCCTGGACAACCCCTTTAATATGTAGCTGTAATTCTTCTATTATTATTATATTTTTTTTTTTTTCAACCAATCAATTTTTTATTGGATTTTAAACTAAAGAACATACAAAAACAATCACAAAGAGAAAAGATCAGGGGTTACAAATAAAGGAAAGGAATATTCAGGATTGCATATATGTATCGAGGAAGATAATATGACCAAAAGCCACATGAAACAAACATAAATTATACAGTCATAAAATAAGAAGAGGAAGACCAAGGATCCCACCAAGCGAGGATCTTATTTCTTCTAGATAGACAGCAAAGGTAGTTTCGTAGTGAAACATTAAATTCAAACGTGAAACCAATTCATCTCTCGAGGGAGTTATAGTCGATTTCCAATATTTGCTAATGCATTGTCTAGCTGCAATAAGTATAATAGACACTATCGGCCTGATGGGAGTGGGAATGTCTGAAAGAGAAATACCCGAAACCACCATGGGGCCAGATAATTTAATGGGAATCCCTATAACAATCTGAATGACCATTTCTACCTGGGACCAGAAAGGGCGAATCTTCGGGCACTCCCACCACACATGAGCCGAACTGCCCACCAAACCACAATCTTTCCAGCACCCTGGAGAGGAATCTGCATATAAGTGGGATAGACGGGCAGGGGTGTAATACCAGAGAAGTTGAATTTTTTTTGCCTTGTTCAAAATGATTAATACAGGACGTATATTTATAAGGGAAAACAAAGGACCGTTGCCATTCCTTGATTGGGACCGAGAAAGCAAGGGAGGACTCCCATTTAAGCATAAAGGGTAATTTATCATCATCATCAGGGATGAGAAAAGCTTTATATAATATCAAGATACCCTTGGAGGATACAGTGTTTGGTTTCAAAAAGCATTGTATTCGCGACAGTGTTCCAACAATATTATTCGGATCTGTATAACCTACACCACGATTCCGAGACCCCCCAGCCTACTCCACAGCTGATTGGGAATTTCCTAGAGGGACTGAGCTTGCCCTCTGTCTCGGCGTCAGACCTAGACTACTTGAATCTACCCTTCTCCTTAGATGAGGTCTACCGTGCAGTTAGGGATACAAAGCTCCATTCGGCCCCTGGCCCGGATGGCCTGCCTAATGAATATCTACAGACATTCAGAGAGGCACTGGCTCCTTACCTTCTACGAACTTTCTGGCAGTGGAGGGACGTGGGCACAATTGACCCGCTCCAGCTTCAGGCTACAATAATCACGATTCCCAAATCTGGCAAAACCCCTGACCTTCCTGGGAGCTACCGACCCATCTCCCTTCTGAACTGCGACCTTAAAATATATGCTGCTGTTCTCGCTTACAGACTAAGAGGGGTGGTGCCCAAACTGATAAATCCGGACCAAGTCGGATTCGTGGCTGGGAGACAGGCAAAGGATGGGACGAGAAGAATGGTGGATCTCATCAGATCCATGGAGCTGAAGGGGACCCCCGGTGCATTCCTGTCTTTGGATGCGGAGAAGGCGTTTGACAGGGTGCACTGGGGCTACCTGGAAGCGGTACTTAGAAGATTTGGTATTGTGGGTCCCTTCCTAAAGGCGGTGCTGTCCCTTTACTCCAACCCTAACGCCAAGGTTCTTACATCTGGCTTTCTCTCGCCTGTCTTCCAGATCACGAATGGAACTCGTCAGGGATGTCCGTTGTCACCGGTGATTTTCACCCTGGCAGTGGAGCCCCTGGCTGAAAAAATCCGCTCGGCCCATGATGTGTCGGGTGTCAGGGTGGGTGGAAGTGTCCACACCATTGGTCTGTACGCTGATGATATTATCATCACTTGCACAGAGGTGTCTCGGTCCCTCCCAGCAGTCATGCGCATACTAGAGGATTACTCGATGGTTTCGTACTACAAGCTGAACGCGGATAAGTCAACTCTTCTCCCACTAGGAGTCCCGGACTCGGAGGTAGCTGCTCTCTCTAAGTTCTTACCATTTCGCTGGTCCAGGGGCGGTATCCCCTACCTAGGGATTACACTGGCACCCTCCAGCCAACTCATGAGACTTAACTATGAGTCACTACTATCAAAAGTCCTTTCGGACATAGCCACCTTTGGTGCTAAGTCTCTTTCTTGGATTGCTCGCTTGCACGCCTTCAAGATGATGACTTTACCAAAGGTAATATATATGTTTAGATGTGTTCCCCTTAGGATTCCTAAAACCCTTTTGGCTAAATTACAGAGCGCAGTAAACATATTCATTTGGGCTAACAAGATCCCACGTGTGGCCAGAGAGACAATGTATGCTCCGATAGGGGCGGGTGGAATGGGAATGCCAAACATTCTGGAATACCATAAGGCTGTCATCTTGGAGGAGGCTGGGTCCTGGTGGCGCAGCCCTGAGCACCTCAGATGGATCTCCATTGAGACTTCCTACTTGGGGGGCGGCACTCTGGGGGACCTCCTGGCGGCTGAGTCGATTCAACCAGTTACCCAGACTCTACAGCTTGAGACTTCCCAAACCCTCCTACACTACTGGAGGACACTGCCGCGGGCCTGGACTCATGTTCCGCCAGAGGAAGTGCCTATACGAGCACTGCGCCTCCATGTCCCGTCGATTCAGACGAGGGCATGGGAGGATGCAGGTTTGCTCTCACTGGGAGATTTTTGTCGGGAAGGGACGTGGCCTACATTTGAGACCTTTTGTGGGTGGTTTCCTGAGTGCCGCGCAGCATTCTTGCAATTTTTTCAACTAGACCATCTACGTGAGGCCACATACGTCCCACTACCTGTGCCCCCCCTCCGTACATCGTTTCTCCTTAGGGCTGTTCAAGGTGATCCCCCCAAACCGCGGACACTGTCCAAGGTCTATGGAGGATTGGTGTCTGTGGACCATGAGGTGAAACTGCCTTACATGAAGAGATGGGAGGGAGACCTTGGCTTTACGTCAGACATTGAGGACTGGCACGCAGCAACTAAAGAAGTGGGGAGCACCACCAGATGTGTGAACCATCTAGAAAACATAAAGAAAATTCATCTCAGATGGTACCTCTCTCCTGTTCGCCTTGCTCACACCACTGGGGGGCCGTCCCCGCAGTGTTGGAGACTATGTGGAGAGAGAGGCAACATAGCACACATGTGGTGGACCTGCCCGAAAATACGCCCCTTCTGGACATTAGTCCAAAACCTGATCCAATCAGTCACTGGAATTAGGCAGGACCTGACACCTCAGTTGGCGGTTCTGAATATTGGCATTCGAGACTTCCCCTGGCCGTTGCGAGGGACGGTAACGTACATCCTTATCGCTGCCCGCCTGTGCCTAGCCGCGAGATGGAAGGCCTCATCCTCGCCTACTCTGACTTAGTTGACACATAAGATCAATTGGATCTTCCATCAGGAATACTATCTAGCACTAAATAAGTTAACCAGACGGTCGGTCCATGATAGATGGAGTGTTTGGGCCTCACACCCAGGGGCTGCACCGATCCCCCAGGGACTCGTTCTTCCCTCTTGCCCCGCAAAACCTGAAGACC
Source organism: Allobates femoralis (assembly GCA_033576535.1). Classification (NCBI taxonomy): domain Eukaryota; kingdom Metazoa; phylum Chordata; class Amphibia; order Anura; family Aromobatidae; genus Allobates; species Allobates femoralis. The sequence continues at coordinate 272,084,256 of JARQOC010000002.1, read as the reverse complement.
CGCTGGCTCTGGAGCGGTCTGTCTGTTTGGAGCTCATTAAAATAAAATAAATGGTGGCTTCGTTTAAACGGCTCAAATCACACTCGATTTAAATAGAGGACATAATGTTATTCGGTCTATGCTGCAGTCCGTGTGGTTTCTCCCCTCCCCTTCTCCAAATTCCCAATACAACTTGATGTGTCCCCTCCCTTTTTCCTTTCTCCTCTCTCTCTCTTTCTTCTATCTTTATTTCCCCCCTATGACACTTACTCTTCTTATTATTAGTGTTTTAGGTGCTTTAGATGTCTAGTGTCTGTTAGATCCCCGGTTCTGTTTCTGGCAAGGATCAGACATTGTTATGTTATGTTTGTTTCTCAATTTTTGCAAAAACCTCAATAAAAATTTAATGTTTAAAAAAAAAAAAAAAAAAAAAAGCGTTGTATGGCATCATTGAGGGGAAGGGATACATTATGTAGAAGACGACAACTTTGCAAACAATGACGAATCTGAAGATATTGGTAAAAAAAACTTTACTTGAAAGAGTAAATTTAGCGGATGAAGATGAGAAAGAGCGAAGAACACTGTCTTCGTAAAGATCGAGACTAAAATGATCCCCTTAGTTATTCAGAGGGAGAGAGATTGACCCTCCATACAAGATTCAATGGCATTTAAGGATATATATCTAAAGAGATTAGACAAACGAGAGAATCAGAGGTCAGTCAGTGCACGCATTGAAAGAAGAGCCGATGGGCAGGCAGCTCGACGTAATAGAGACAGCTCCAGCAGGAGTCTTAAAGAGCCACGAGGAGCAAAATTGGACTTGATCTGACACCAGACCACCAGAGCTTAGCTGGTTCCAACAATGCAGCACGGTAATACGCCTGAATCAATGGAACCCCCAGACTCCCTCTAGAGTATGGCAATGACATAATCAAGCGGGAAACCCTATGAGGTTTGTTATTCCATATGAATTGGTCAAGAGTAGCCTGGAAGGCCGAAATATATTTAGAAGAAATTGACAGGGGCAAACATCGGAACAAGTAGAGCAGTTTGGGAAGAATCATCATTTTGACCGTCTGAATTCTTGCCATCCAAGACAGCAGAGGAAGGGAGAATCCAGAAAGGTCAGATTTAATGTCAGACAGGACGGACTCACAATTAGATCTAACAACATTTTTAAGCTTACCCGTATATACTCGTGTATAAGCCGACCCGTGTATAAGCCAACCCCCCTACTTTTGCCCCCAAAAACTGGGAAAACTTATTGACTCGCGTATAAGCCGAGGGTGGACTCCAGCACAGGTATACAACCCCCAGCAGTGAGGTATACAGAAGCCTCCCCAGTGGTAGTATACAGCAGCAGCCCCAGTGGTAGTATACAGCAGCCCCAGAGGTATATACAGCCCCAGAGGTATATGCAGCCCCATATGCAGCCCCAGAGGTATATGCAGCCCTATATGCAGCCCCAGAGGTATATGCAGCCCTATATGCAGCCCCAGAGGTATATGCAGCCCCATATGCAGCCCCAGAGGTATATGCAGCCCTATATGCAGCCCCAGAGGTATATGCAGCCCTATATGCAGCCCCAGAGGTATATGCAGCCCCAGAGGTATATGCAGCCCCAGAGGTATATGCAGCCCTATATGCAGCCCCAGAGGTATATGCAGCCCTATATGCAGCCCCAGAGGTATATACAGCCCCAGAGGTATATGCAGCCCTATATGCAGCCCCAGAGGTATATGCAGCCCCATATTGTAGCCCCAGAGGTATATGCAGCCCTATATGCAGCCCCAGAGGTATATGCAGCCCTATATGCAGCCCCAGAGGTATATACAGCCCCAGAGGTATATGCAGCCCTATATGCAGCCCCAGAGGTATATGCAGCCCCACATTGCAGCCCCAGAGGTATATGCAGCCCTATATGCAGCCCCAGAGGTATATGCAGCCCCATATGCAGCCCCAGAGGTATATGCAGCCCTATATGCAGCCCCAGAGGTATATGCAGCCCTATATGCAGCCCCAGAGGTATATGCAGCCCCAGAGGTATATGCAGCCCCAGAGGTATATGCAGCCCCAGAGGTATATGCAGCCCTATATGCAGCCCCAGAGGTATATGCAGCCCTATATGCAGCCCCAGAGGTATATACAGCCCCAGAGGTATATGCAGCCCTATATGCAGCCCCAGAGGTATATGCAGCCCCATATTGTAGCCCCAGAGGTATATGCAGCCCTATATGCAGCCCCCGAGGTATATGCAGCCCTATATGCAGCCCCAGAGGTATATACAGCCCCAGAGGTATATGCAGCCCTATATGCAGCCCCAGAGGTATATGCAGCCCCACATTGCAGCCCCAGAGGTATATGCAGCCCCACATTGCAGCCCCAGAGGTATATGCAGCCCTATATGCAGCCCCAGAGGTATATGCAGCCCTATATGCAGCCCCAGAGGTATATGCAGCCCCATATTGCAGCCCCAGAGGTATATACAGCCCCAGAGGTATATACAGCCCCAGAGGTATATGCAGCCCCATATGCAGCCCCATATGCAGCCCCATATGTATATACAGCAGCCGCAGCCCCAGGGCTGTATACAGCCGCAGCCCCAGGGCTGTATACAGCCGCAGCCCCGGAGGTATACAGGCCCCCCATCAAGTTCCAGGGCCCCCCCCCCCCTTGCGCACCAGCCTGTAAAGGAAAATCATACTTACCGGTGTCCTGTCGCGCCGTCCGCAGCTGCCGACATGACGATCCCCGGCTTCATTCAGCGTCTTCCCGCGACTTCCTGTGGTCGCGGGCAATGACGTCATTGCCCGCGACTACAGGAAATGCGGAAGACGCTGAATGGAGCCGGGGATCGTCATGTCGGCAGCTGCGGACGGCGCGACTGGACACCGGTAAGTATGATTTTCCTTTACAGGCTGGCGCGCAAGGGGGGGGGGGGCCGTGGAACTTGATGGGGGGGCCTGTATACCTCCGGGGCTGCGGCTGTATTTTTTTTATTTTTTATATACCCGCGTATAAGCCGAGGGGGGACTTTTCAGCCCAAATTTTGGGCTGAAAAACTCGGCTTATACGCGAGTATATACGGTAGTTATTTTAATCCCCAAATACGTGAAGCCATCAGGAGACCAAATAAAGGGATAATTAGTTTGAATTTGGATTTGAGCAGTATTTGTAAGAAATAAGGGGTATATAATAGATTTAGTTAGATTCAACTTATAAAAAGAAGCCAAGAAGAATTCCCTAAGGACTGAGGCGATCACATCCAACGAGCCAACCTGGTCGACACAGGTCAGGACCACATCGTCGGCGTACAGGCTGATTTTGTGTTCCACATCTCCCACAGGAATACCTCTAATATGAGGTCCTGTCTGATGATGGCCGCAAGAGGCTCCATGATCAATGCAAATATTAGGGGGGAGAGGGGGCAACCCTGCCGGGTGCCATTGGTGATTGCAAATTTGGATGAACGAAATCCCAAGGCACAAACCGATGCACAAGGGTTGGAGTAAAGTGCCATCAGAGCCCGGGCCACCCCACCAGAGAAACCAAACCTCTGAAGGACAGCAGCTATAAATCCCCAGTGTACCCTGTCAAATGCTTTTTCTGCATCAAGAGACAGGAATATACTGGGGAGGTGCCCCCTTTCCACCACATCAAGAAGATCAATGAGCCGCCTCGTGCCATCCCTAGTTTGGGGCCCCGGCACGAATCCCACCTGGTCGGGATGAATCACCTGGGGGTGAATGGACATGAGTCTATTGGCCCAAATCTTAGCATAAATCTTAGTATCACAATTTAAGAGGGCAATTGGACGGAAGTCACCAGGACAGGTTAAGGGCTTGGCTGGCTTAGGAAGGGTTGAAATTGTGGCCTCTAGACCTTCAGGCTTAATCACACCCTCCAACTGCCATCTGTTAAATAACCTAAGGAGGTATTGAGAGAGCGCAGGAAGAAAATGAAGATAATGCGAAAAGGGAAAACCATCTGGAATGGGGGCTGATTTTTTCTTAGCTGAGTGGACTACCTGTGAAATTTCCGTTTCAGTGAGAGGAGCGTTTAAAGTCAAGAGTTGGGGTGAGGAGATTTTTGGAAGGTTTGCCTTATCTAGGAAAGATGTAATAGTTTCAATTGAGGGCTGAGGGACATGAGGGTCATCATTAAGGTTATATAAAGAAGTGTAATAAGAGGCAAATTCCTCTGTGATTTTAATCGAGTTATAAACATGAGATTTGCCCAGAAAATAGCGCTGTCTCTTCACTTTATTATATATAATAATAATATTTGTTCATTTATATAGCACTATTAATTCCATAGCACTTTACATACATCAGTAATGCTGTCTCTTTTGGAGCTCACAATCTAAACATCCTATCAGTATGTTTTTACAATGTGGGAGGAAACCGGAGTGCCCGGAGGAAACCCACGCAAACACGGGGAGAACATACAAACTCCTTGCAGATGTTGTCTTTAGTGTCCTTGGTGGGAATTGAACCCAGGACCTCAAGACCCCAGTGCTGCAAAGGCTGCAGTGCTAACCACTTGAGCCACCGTGCTTATCATATATATCAACTTCCATTTGCATCTGTCTCTGTGATATTGGCTGCTTCTCAGGAAATCTCGCACTTGCACATTTCATCTCACTCGTTCCTCCTCAGTGTACCGCCCAGTACGCTGGGAAGTCACTAGTACCTGTGTAGTGGAAGATTTCTGTGTGCCAAAGAAAACTGGGAGTGGAAGTACAAGTGAGTAGCCAGCAACTACACAGATGGACCATAGAGTCTATGCATGTCCATAGAAGATCAGAACAGTGAGGAAGAATGACGGGCTTTGGATTTCCTGATAAGCACCTGATGTCATAGTGATGCACCCCCAGGCTATGGGGTACTCGGGAACCGGGCAGGTGCTGTCTCACCGGGAATCACGGTGGTCGTGACCCGGTCCTGTGGCCTGGGATCAGTCCAAAAAAGGGGTATTTACAAGGGATTTGTCATGACGCCACCCGGGGTATGTGGTTAGTAGAACCACTGCTACCGTATTCCTGCTGGGGACGGTGACTTAGGGCATCGTAGATGGTAAGCCCTCCTCAGGTAGGGCTGAGGGTCTCCAGGGCAGGAGAAGTTATGATGGATGGGCCTGGTGTGGGATTGTACTGGGTGTAGTGCACTTCAAAGCTGCAGCTCTCCACGGTGCTGATTGTCCTGGTATGCAGTGCTAGAAAGGAACAGTCTTAGGCAGGGATGAGCTTACTGGGTACTTGGTCTTTCAACAGCAGTTTACACAGTTTACAGTTCTTTAGTCACACTTAAACACTTTAGCACTGCTCCGGGTTACTAGACTGTGCAGCTCAGGTGGCTCCTCCCCGTTGCTCCCTCTAAGTCCATTCAGTGCCTTTTAGTCTCTCCTATAGTACCTCATCCACGGGTTCAGTCTGGTCATCGCGGGCTTTTGGGTGAATGTTTCCCTCTCAGTCAGGGTCACCAGTCCTAATATGACGACTGTGTACTTAGACCGTGGTGGAAAGCTAGGCTGCAGGTCATAAAGCACCTGCCCCACGTCGGTGTGCCCTGTGATTAGGGTCCTAAAGTGCCCCCGGTCACTTCTAGTCGGCTCTCTGGCTGTAGCGGCCTAGCCTCCAGTGTCCCAAATATGGCTGTGGGATCACCAGGCTCCCTCTGTCAGTCACTGTTTATCAGCTCAGGGTTCCTCCGGTCAGCTAAGATGTGTGCAGCTGCCGGGCCCTTGTCCTCCCACCTTCCTTCAGCTGTGGGGTGTCTCTGCTTGCGGCTGTAGTCTCCCTCGCCTCCGGCTATGGAGCGAGCTTTCTCTCCTAGGGTCTGTGCCGCTCAGGATTCTGCATCCTCCAGGGAACCACTCCTCCTGGGTAAAACTAATACCACTGTGTGTTCCCGGGTTTTCTAGTGTTGGTCTCTCCACCCACTTTCTCAGTGCTACTCTACAGTCCCTGACAAAAGTTATGTCGCTTATCAATGTTATGTCAATAAAAGCGTATAACCTGATGTTCAATTGAACCATTGGTTGTATAAATTACTCTTTAGAAAGCTGAAACCCTCCGAAATGTGGTTTAGGTTAAGAAAATAAATTGGCGTCAATGCTGAAATATTGATCATTTAATGAACACAGAATGGTCAGATTTTGGCAAAACAAAAGCTTTGTTGCCCACAGAAAGTAATGTGATTTTCCAACAAATAATTCACTTAAAATACAAATATATGTTGCATAACATTGGTGAATGAAGTTGTGGTGCTACTAGAGTCATATTTAATATTTTGTGTGACTTCCATGAGCATGAAGGACTGCATCCGTGCGGTTCAACAATGAATCATACAATTTATTAATGAAGTCATCAGGAATAGCAAAGAATGCAGTCTTACATGCCTCCCAGAGTTCATCTAGATTCATAGGTTTTGTCTTCCAAGCTTCCTCTTTCATCCTACCCCAAACATGCTCAATGATGTTCATGTCTGGTGACTGGGTTGGCCAGTCCTTGAGCACCTTGATCTTTTTTGCCTGGAGGAACTTTGTTGTAGATATGAATGTATGAGATGGAGTACCATCCTGCTGCAGAATTTGACCCCTTTTATGATTTGGAATGTAAGAGGTAGCTAATGTCTTGATATTTTAGGCTATTGATATTGCCTTCCACCTTGTAAATGTTTCGCACACCCCCATACTGAATATAACCCCAAACCGTGATCTTTCCACCACCAAATTTAACTGTTTTCTGGGTGTATTTTGGATCCATATGGGCTCCAGTAGGTCCCCTGCAGTATTTGCGGTCATTGTGGTATAATTCTACTGAAGATTCATCAGAGAAATCCACCTTCTGCCCCTTTTCCAGCATCCATCTGTTTAGCAGGCTGTGGGACTTTGGAAATGCCATACAGTTTTTTATTTGCCTTTTGCTTAGTGCTGGCTTCTGGGCACTAATTTGACCATAGAGGCCATTTCGAGACAGAATCCTACAAACTTTTCAGGTGACTATGCCTGTCAGAGCTCTGCTGAAGTGGAACAGGGTCTTGCTTTGGCTTTTCTAACCAACAAATGTTCCTCCTGAGCATTTCTTTTGCAGGGTCTGCCAGACTTAGGCTTGTCAAAAACATCTCGTCTCTTCAAATCTTTTTGTAATTCTTTGTACTTGACGCTGAGACATATTAAAGGTGCCAGCCACCTCTGCAGTGGATCTGGTCTTCAGCCTCTTGATAATCAAGGCTTTGGTGGCAGGGTAGATTTTTGGCATGTTGTCAAAGCTCAAGTTGCAGTTCAAGTGAAGGTCTGGGGTGCTGGGTTTCTTTTTAGACACACCCACTAATTAACTGATCACAGGTGAGGATGTAAACTAGGATTGGGTGCATTATATGACAAGGCAACAAAACTTTTGTCTTGTCAAAATCTGACCATTCTGTGTTCATTAAACGATCAATATTTCAGCATTGATGCCAATTTATTTTCTTAACCTAAACCACATTTGGGAGGGTTTCAGCTTTCAAAAGAGTAATTTATAAAACCAATGGATGAATTTAACATCAGGTTATAAGCTTTTATTTACATAACATGTATAAACGACATAACATTTGTCAGGAACTGTACGCTCCACCCTCACTACTCTTAACACCTGCCACCCCTTGCCCAACCTAGAGTCCTAGGCGTAGGGTCGGTGTGTGCATCTGTTTGGGTGCTTTGTCAACCGTCTTGCCTTACCTGGCTGCACTTCCCTTTGTGGCCACCTAGTTGCAGGGGTGCCACAACAAGACAGTGTGATGCTGATGGGAGGAGATACATACATAATATAGTGCAGCCTCCTATCTTCTAGGCAACATCCTGCCCATAGCCTGTAAGAGGTAATTTAAATAAAGTGATAAAAGGTGATTAATCCACAAGTAAACTAATGTGAGACATACAGGAAAACAAATTTCAGCAGCCTATTACCTGTATGCCCATATTAATATTTTAGAAAGGTCATATGTTGTGACAGAATTCCTTTAACCCCGTCTCTACATATGACGTACCCATAACTCCAGTAAATAGATGTAATTGTACATCATAGCGATTATGTGGGCACATAAGCTGCGCCCGCATAATCGCCACCGGTAGCTCAACTTAAAGGGGTTGTGACATGATGCAATATACTGCTAATGTTGCAGAAGTCTTTTAAATCAATATTTTAGTAATTTAATCGTATTAAAAATTATGCCCCGTTTGAAAGATATAATGATATTAGGTATGGCGCCCCTAGTGTCAGCAGTACTGGCCGCCCCGTCCGACCTGCTAACAGCTTTCTACAGGTCTTGCATGCGCAGTTCTCTCCCTCTTTGAAGTGGCTGCCCCTGCTCTGTATCCTTCCGCTCACATCAGCCAGCCTTCCTGCTGATTGATGTACAGTAAGGCTGCGTTCACATGCCGCGCTTTTGCCGTGCATTTTTATGCCGCGCTTTTCCCCCAAAAGTGCATCTGCGTTTCCCAGCAAAGTGAATGGACTTTCACGTTAGCCATTCAGACGTTGCGCACGTTACCGACACACTTTTGGGGCTGAAAGCGTGTTCATAAAAAGAATCAACATGTTAAATGTTGCCGCTTTTTTCATCGCACTTTCCTCCATAGGCCCCATTATATTTGCTGGAATTATGATTGCTATTGAGACAATGTGCAATTTCAGCGGGCACAGGAGGAATAGCAGGAAGTGATGTCACACGGGTGGAGGAAGAATCCTGTGTTCCTCCCCCCATATGACATGTCAGGGCTGTTGTTTTGCAGTGTAACTACTTCTCTGCCAGCAGTTCTGGGACCCGAGGGGAAGACGTCCGATTGCTGCAGGGACCTTAATCATCTGATTGGCCAGTAGCGATCAGCTGATGAGTCACGTGACAGCATCACATGATTGTGACGTGTCATCAGCTGATCGGTTTAAACCACTCGCCACAACCATTCAATGCCTGTTTAGCTGTACATCATGCCCTTGCAAAAAGCAATTTTGGCGAAACGTACAACGGGCTTTGCAGTAAATATGAATCTTCATATACGATTCTACACATAGATTAATTTATATCTTACCTGACTGATCTTATATTTTAATGGTGTCACCTGGGATAGTAACTGTTGCTCTACCCACCACTGAAAATATAAACTTTCACTTTAAGCAACAATATTTAGTATACGTGTAATGACCAGAGGTCTGTACTAGATCCAGCAAGTCACAGAAACAGAGATGGAGCCAGAAGCAACATAAAATACTTTTACTTGGGGAAACAAATGGAAAGTTTAGAGCAGGATGCACAGATATGTTATTTCCCCAGAAATAGCAATATTATTTACATACACCCAGCATCAAGCTAGTGGTCAGTGTATTACCTCAGTGTTCCTCATTAGTGTGAGGCAACAATGCCAGGAATACATTTACCTAAAATTTAAACAGAAAAATAAATGATCACTAACTACACACAGCAGCAGGACAGGTGTAAATCAGATGGATGCAGTTTAGTGAGGATGACTGACATAACACACCGATTTACAATCCTATAATCTCTATACACACAATACATATAGTGTTAGTCAAAAGTATTGACACCCCTGCAATTCTGTCAGATAATACTCAGTTTCTTCCTGAAAATGATTGTAATCACAAATTCTTTGGTATTATCTTCATCTAATTTGTCTTCAATGAAAAAACACAAAAAAGAATGAAGCAAAAAGCAAAACATTGATAATTTCACACAAAACTCCAAAAATGGGCCGGACAAAAGTATTGGCACCCTCAGCCTAATACTTGGTTGCACAACCTTTAGCCAAAATAACTGCGATCAACTGCTTCCGGTAACCATCAGTGAGTTTCTTACAATGCTCTGCTGGAATTTTAGACCATTCGTCTTTGGCAAACTGCTCCAGGTCTCTGATATTTGAAGGGTGCCTTCTCCAAACTGCCATTTTTAGATCTCTCCACAGGTGTTCTATGGGATTCAGGTCTGGACTCATTGCTGGCCACCTTAGAAGTCTCCAGTGCTTTCTCTCAAACCATTTTCTAGTGCTTTTTGAAGTGTGTTTTGGGTCATTGTCCTGCTGGAAGACCCATTACCTTTGAGGGAGACCCAGCTTTCTCACACTGGGCCCTACATTATGCTGCAAAATTTGTTGGTAGTCTTCAGACTTCATAATGCCATGACACGGTCAAGCAGTCCAGTGCCAGAGGCAGCAAAGCAACCCCAAAACATCAGGGAACCTCCGCCATGTTTGACTGTAGGGACCGTGTTCTTTTCTTTGAATGCCTCTTTTTTCTCCTGTAAACTCTATGTTGATGCCTTTGCCCAAAAAGAGAGAACATTCTTCCAAAACGTTTTAGGTTTTCTTCAGGTAAGTTTTGGCAAACTCCAGCCTGGCTTTTTTATGTCTCGGGGTAGAAGTGGGGTCTTCTGGGTCTCCTACCATACAGTCCCTCTTCATTCAGACGCCGACGGATAGTACGGGTTGACATAGTTGTACCCTTTTGGACTGCAGGGCAGCTTGAACTTGTTTGGATGTTAGTCGAGGTTCTTTATCCACCATCGCACAATCTTGCGTTGAAATCTCTTGTCAATTTTTCTTTTCCGATCCACATCTAGGGAGGTTAGCACAGTGCCATGGGCTTTAAACTTCTTGATGGAAGACAAAGAAATAACAGGCGCCTAGTGCATTACCATTTTGCAGGGTATTTAATTAAGTATTCACTAACCTTTTATGTTGTGCATGCTCCGCTCAACAATGGTATGGATTTTGGAGCGTTAGGTCTCCTTCTCTGTGTGAGATTCGCGTATTGTGGGAGACTTTAAGCCTCTTCCGAGTCTGCGTCCCCTGCTTCCCTCTGTACCCCGCTGCTAGCGCCCATGTGACCAGGCGCGTGATCAGAAGGTCAGTTTGAATTATGTCAAGCTAGGTCTGCAGGTCCTCAGTTTCAGTACTCTCCAGCCATGTTCGAGGAGTAGGATAGTAGATTCAATTACACGGTGCTCGTGTGTCCTCTGATTAAAGCCAGGGACTCTGCTACTGAAAGTCTTTTATTAGAAATCACCTCCACCACCTATGTTTCGCGGTGGTAGTTACCGTCTTCTAATCCACACAATTTGCGTTGAAATTCTCTTCAATTTTTTTTTTCTGTCCACATCTAGGAGTTACCACATGCCATGGGCTTTATACTCTTGATGACACTGCGCACGTGACACAGGAACATTCAGGTCTTTGGAGATGGACTTGTAGCCTTGAGATTGCTCATGCTTCCTCACAATTTGGTTTCTCATATCCTCAGACAGTTCTTTGGTCTTCTTTCTTTTCTCCATGCTCAATGTGGTACACACAAGGACACAGGACAGAGGTTGAGTCAACTTTAATCCATATCAACTGGCTGCAAGTGTGATTTAGTTATTGCCAACACCTATTAGATGCCACAGGTAAGTTACAGGTGCTGTCAATTACACAAATTATAGAAGCATAACATGATTTTTCTAACAGTACCAATACTTTTGTCCACCCCCTTTTTTAGGTTTGGTGTGGAATTATATCCAATTTGGCTTTACGACAATTCTTTTTGTGTTTTTTTCATTGAAGACAAATTAAATGAAGATAATAATACCAAAGAATTTGTGATTGCAATCATTTTCAGGAAGAAACTGAGTATTATCTGACAGAATGGCAGGGGTGTCAATACTTTTGGCCAACACTGTTAAACCCAGTATACATATATGTACATATACATTTATATGTTTGAGTTGTTGGATACCCGGTATCTTTCTAATGGTACCGTTTAGTCCAGTTGCAGTCCAGAGCAGGCCTGAGGAAGTACGGATTGCAGTCACTTCCAATAGTCTTTGGCGCCAAAAAGAAAAAAAAAAAAAAACACACGACTATAATACACAGGGATTTTGTGCTGTCTTGTCTAAAGAGGGTCCTAAGTCTCTGTAGCTTTTGGGGAGGCGAAATGTGTTGACTTCCTGGACCAGACACTGGATTTCTAGTCCCAGAGGTATTAGGGCCTTCACCAGGAAAGCTGATGAGGATGCTCCCTCCTGGGGTGCTGGATTCCATAGCACATTGTCCAGATCAGGTACCTGTCCTTGTTCAGCATCCCTAGAAGAAGACATAGAATGCACAATATTCTCACTGCATGGCGGTGCATTTACCACAGGGAAAAGGTGGGTAAATACAGGGAAAGGCTCATCACAACATTTGGTATTACTAAGATGAATCACACCCCGAGAAACAGGTTCTAGCTTCCTGGAAATGGGGACCGAGTTTTCAAACCGACATCGCTGCAACATGTTACGATGAAGATTGCGGGTCAGCCCACCGGCTCTAGTTCATAGACCGGAATCTCAGGACTCACCTTCTTTTGACCACATATGGAGTTGCCTCCCATCGATCACTCAACTTGCCCTATTGCCCCTTAATCCTCACCAACACCCTATCCCCTGGAGAGAAAGGCTCAGTTTGTACTGGGTGTGTGTCCCGGTGAGTTACCTGACTGAGTCGGTCACCCACCACCCGATGAACCACCCTTAACCGATGCCATTGTTCATGGGCCCATTCAGATGCGGTCCGTGAGGGGAGGTCGAGGAGGTATCTGGAATGCTCAAACTTCAATATCTCGGCCAGGTAGACCGAGCATTAGCATGTGTGGGGTGTAACCTGTAGTGCTAGGCCCACATCAATTCAGGGATAAATTCAGGCCAGCGAGCTCGTTGCTCATTCTCTAATGTCCTCAACATTTGCAAAAGAGTCCGATTGAAATGCTCACAAACTCCATTACCTTGTGGATGGTAGGGTGTCGTCTTTGACTGCTGGATATCATACAACTGGTATAGTTCCTTCATCAGAGTACTCTGAAACACGCCCCCTGGTCTGACTGTATTCTCTGCGGACACCCGAACACCTGAATGAAATGTTGGCACACGGCCTCAGCCGCAGACTCTGCCATCTGATCTCTTGTTGGTACCACTACAGTGTATTTGGTGAAATGATCAGTTATCACCAGACAGTGGGAGGACCCAGATGTAGAGTATCCTGTCTGAACATAAGCGATCATGAGCAGCTCCAACGGGACTGAAGTCTTAATAGACTGCGTAGGAGCCCGCTGCTCTGGCTCTTCCTCAAGCCACAGGCCCCACACTGACGACATACCTCTGTCACTATCTTCCCCAGGTCGGGGCAGTACAGAACTCTCTGCAACTATTGGAGTGTCTTTTCACTCCCAAAGTGAGCTCCTTCTCGTGTGCTTCACGGACGACCATTGGCCCCAGTGACATGGGGATCACCAGCTGATACCGATGCTGCAACTCAGATTGCAGATAAACATTGTGATATAACAGGCCATGTCCCATGCACAACTTGTCCCACTGACGCAACAGCTTTTCGCCTTCTGTGGACAGTTGGGTCTTCTCTTCCGGATGTGGCCAGACCCCATTCTGTACCCAAGAGCGTATTAGTTTAATGTCCGGACAACCATTTTGGTCCTCTGCCCAGTCAGCGGGTGTTTTACCAAGGACATAAGGCATCCCTGATGCCACCCCACTTGAATGTACTACACTCTGGGATTGACCAAAATTGGGGGTCTCAATGTCCTCGAGTTCATCATAAACACTCCCTCCTGAGTGCCCCAAAGGCACCCGTGACAGTGCATCTGCATTTCCATTCTCCCGTCCAGACCGAAATTTAATACGATAGTTGAACTTAGCAAGGTGTGTGACCCATCCATGTTCTAGTGCCCCCAGTTTCGCATTCTTTAAGTGGGCCAGGGGCTTGTTATCTGTCATTATCAGCACTTCAGCACCAGTCAGGTATTAGACGAAATACTCGGTCATAGCTCATACCAATGCCAGTAGCTCCAAGCAAAATGAGCTGTAATTGGCCGGGTTAAGCTCTGTATCCCTCAGGGACCTGCTGCCATAGGCAATCACTCTCTCTCGGCCATCCTACACTTGTGCAAGTACTGCCCCCAACCCATGAAGGCTACCATCCGTGTACCGTGTACAACAAGAAAGGAGTGTCAAACCGGGCATAGGCCAGTAATGGAGCACTTGTCTGAGCAGCCTTTACATCCTCAAACGCTATCTGTTGTTGAGATCCCCACTGGATTGGGCGGTTTCGTGGCCCTAATGCTGTTCTTCTCATAGCTCAGTTAGGGGAACCACCAAGTGTAAAAACTTAGGTACAAATCACTGATCGCATTCAGCTAGGCCTAAAAAGGCTCTGACCTCCCGTAATGTATGGGGTGAGGGCCATTTTTGAACAGCCGCCACTTTGCTAGCTGCTGGTAACACTCCTTCTGGAGTCACTACATGGCCAAAGTACTCAATTCGATCCCATAACAACTGACATTTCTTTGGCTTTATCTTCAGGCCATGACAGCTGAGCCGCTGGAGGACCTAAAGCAGTTTCTCAAGATGATCCTCAAATGATTTCCTAAACACCACAATGTCATCTAAATATATCAAAACTGACTCAAAGTTCAGATCATCTAAACAGTGTTCCATAAGGCACTGGAAGGACCCAGGAGCGTTGGTAAGCCCGAAGGGCATCCGGTTGAACTTGTACAGCCCCATGGTTAGGACAAATACCGTATTAGCACTGTCTTTCTCTTCCATTGGTACCTGCCAATAGCCACTAGCCAAGTCTAAAGTCGAGAAGTATTTTGCCCGACCCGATGCCAATAGGGACTCTTCTATCTGAGTTAATGGGTATGCATCACGCACTGTGTGAGCATTCAACTTTCAGTAGTCCACACAGAATCGCAGAGTCCCATCCTTTTTCTCCACCAGAACCACATGTGCAGCCCACGGGCTTTGACTCTCCCGTATCACTTGATTATTTAATATGCTGGCTACCATACCTTTCACCTCTTGATAACGTTTTGGGGGAATTTGGCGGTATCTAGGGATGGGCGAGTCTACTCGCTAGGACTCGTTACTCGGCGAGTAGTAAGGGACTTGCAGGACTCGGTACTCTGCGAGTTTCCCAGCGATTACTCGCACAGTAACGAGTCCAATGCAAGTCAATGGCAATCCTAGTTTTGTCAGAGTTTACTTTTTTTCACTCGCTAGACTCGCTATATCACATCGCTATGTAGCTTGAATCTCCCCAAATCGTTTAAACAATCGCACCGCTTCACGGATACCCGCTGTCAGCTGCGAGTCTGAGCGAGTCTGAGCGAGTCTACGAATCCGAGTCCTGTATACTGTATTCGGGACTCACGACAAAGCTTCCGAGACAGCCTAGCATGTTAGGTCAGAAAACTTGTGAAGATGGACAAGCATGTTAGCCAATCATATTCAGTAATGCCACAGCCATGTTGGTTGTGGCAGGACTATGATTGGCTTCTGTCCATCGTGATGCCTATGTCATGTATGAGAGCGAGGCTGTATATAAGCCTTGCCACCGCCATTTTCTCCACATTCCTGTGAGATCTGACCTAGTGCAGGGTGAGGTAGATGCTGGAGCAGATTATAGGGAGTGTCAGTCACTGTAAGGAAACTTAAAAATTCCTTATATTTAACCCAAACAGCTCTTCTGAGAGCTACCAGGAGGACAGAGGAGTACTGTGTAGAGGACTGTAGGCAGGCAGGCAGGGAGGTGCAGCCTTACAGTGCACACAGGACTGACCTCATAGCTTAGCTTACTCACTCAGCTGTCCTAATAGCTGAAGTCAGAGGCTTAGCTGAGGTACTATTTCCTATTTTTTTGCACCTGATAGATTTTGGGTCATAATAACCCCTTCAGTTTTCTTTTCTCTGTGGCAGACCAGTGCATTGCTGCTCTTTTAGCTGCAAATAGCATGTACGCCACCTACTTGTGCGACTACTTGTGCGCACTTAATAATTTTTGCAGGGACTAATGTGCTGCTACACAGACACGGACACATTTCTTACTTAGGCTGCCTTCACACTGGCGTTCCCCTCCGCAGCGTTCTGCGGAGGGAATCGCCATGTGTGCGCAGCCAGCGCAAGCCCCTATGTTTAGAATAGGGACGCACGGTGCTGCGCTTGACAGCGCAGGACCATGCGCACCCATTCACTCCCACATGTGCCTGCGCACAAATCACACACTCCCGCCCGCACCAGGGACGCAACATGTCGCGTCCCTGGTGCGGACGAGACTGTGTGATCTGTGCGCTGTCAAGCGCAGACCGTGCGCTCCCATTATAAAGATAGGAGCTCGCGGCCGCTGCGGTCACATTGCGGACCCCTCCGCAGCGTGCTGCGGAGGGGTCCGCAAATGTGAACCCAGCCTTAAGGTGCACTTTTAAAAAAAAACCTTTAATAAATATTTGTTAAAATAACAAAAAAGTCTTCTCCCACACCTAGTGTCTATAAAACACACATTACAGACAGGGATGGGACAATATCCCTATTAAACCCTGTCTCTTGTTCTCTTGTTATCATATAATTTGGATAAAAACCACAGACACGGACACAGCAGCAAAAAACTGTTGCGAGTGGGGTTTCCAAAACGGCAATGCGAGCGCTTTCCGAGACATCTGCGATTTGTAAATCGCACATTACTCGCTATTACTCGCTTCCCCATTCATTAACATTGGACTCGCTAGACTCACAACGAGTAGCGAGTCCCGGGCTCGGACTCGCTAGAGTCAAGCGATTCTGAGTAATTTAGGACTCGCCCATCACTAGCGGTATCGCTACCTGATGGGAGGGGTCTCCCCTGTAGGAATCTCATGCTCAATCATCTGGAAACAGCCAAAATCTTCTCCATGCCGAGAAAAGGTCTCTTGGTACTCCAACAGGACTTTCTCTAGCTGCTCCAACTGAGAAGAAGCTAGCTTCTCCCGATCCACATCCATCTGGTTCATGATCACGCAACCATTCCAGTCTTCAGTAGGGTGCCCTGTCTTGGCCAACTCAATTGCATAAGTCCATGCCAACCATTGGTCAGGGCGCAGTTCAAATCCTATACCCTCAGGCATCTTTTCTGCCAGTACGGATAGCTTAGCAAGAATGGTTCCAGCGGGAATTGTGACAGCCTTATCCAGCACATTGATGCATCTGACTGGCACCCGTCTATTCTTCACAACCACCAAAGCACGGGCCACGTGTGTTTTAGCAAATGAAAACTCTTCTGAAGCGGGCTCAAGTAGCACTTCCAGGCCATTTAATCTCTGGCCCGCCCCCACCGGCAGCATCAGGAGTTGTTCCTGCCATGGTACCAGCAAGACCATGGTCCATGACGGCACTCTGACGAGACCCACCCGGCCCCACAGGACCAAACTTTTTAAAAGATCGTAGCTCAGCACCAGACGGTGTAACGTTCTCTGCGAGGGTCGGTGTCAGGTAGCACTGCTCCAGTATCGCGGTCCTTCACTGGCAAACATCTGATGATTCAAGTCTCTCAGTACGTTCATACCGAGTGTCACCTCCATCCCTCTTCTGGGGGGGGTCCACCAATACAACTCCCTTCTGACCTAGCTTCTGGACAGTTTCAGCTGCATCCACATGATCCCATTCACCATCAGCCGGCCATTGTTGGCGGCGGTAAGACATATTACTCGGCCATCCTCAGGGACCACCAATTGACTGAAGTGTCTCTCATACACCTCCAGAGGCATGAAGGTACACTCTGATCCTGTATCAACTAAACACTCATCTTCCGCCCCTCAAACTCTGTGTCACGTCCTACTGACGGACCCCACACGTAGACCCACTGGACCGCGTAAAGCGGATGCTGATACCGGGTGATAGAGAGGCGGACAAGTACCATAGAGGCAACAGGTTTATTAACAACAACACAAGACCCCACGCCCCTGGGAGAGCCACAAGGTCGCAGCACTGGAAACCCACCGAAGGAGGCCCCGGAGCGCTTAACCCCTATACAGGGATCTCACCGGTACCAACCTCGGAGGGGCCAATGCAGCGGACACGAGCGTTCAACCGACCCCAGGCGACGTGGTAACAAAACAGCAACCGAGTATACAATAAGAAACGGGAACCGGGAACACAGAGACCAAGAATACAGGGAACCAGGAACACGGGGAACCAGGAACACAGGGGATCCGGAGCCAGGCTTGAGACAGAGATCAGCGTAGAAGAGATCCGGGAAACCAGCCAGGAACACGGCTGTCAGCAAGGAGCCGGCAGGGCACACGAGGAATCCGGAACCAGGCTTGAAACAGCGATCAGCTTGGAGAGATCCGGGAAACCAGCCAGGAACACGGAGGTCAGCAAGGAGCCGGCAGGGCAGGAATCTGTAGGAAGTAACACAGAGAAATCAGGTAACAGACCAAATAAGGAGCGACCTGACCAGACCAGTAATGGCAGCTCCACTAGGGAGAAGTTGCCCTGGCCCGACTGATTGGAAACAGGAGGTTTATATCAGAGCAGGGCAGTCCTGATTGGCAGGACACAGAGGCATGGTGATTGGCTGAGGGGAGGAGCCAGATCCCTGCAGTCTCTCCAGCAGATACTGATTAGGAGACAGTTTCATGTGCTCAAGCAGTGGTACCGGAAGTGAGAGGAGCGGTGTTGCTCAAGCAGAGGGTCCTGGACCCCTGCGGCTGGAGACAGGTGCGCGTACCGGGGAGCATACGGTAAGGAAGACGCTACCCGACCGATCCGCGGGCGGCAGCTGCCAGCGCCCCGGAGCTGTCGGCGGACGGACGACACCCGGAATCCTTGAGGCCGGACAGGGGCAGAAGGAGCCGAGGGAGTAACGCAGCATGCCGCAGGGCACGGGCGGCAGAACCCGAGGGGGTAACACTCTGCTTCCATCACTGGCTACTTGCGTATAAGTCATGTTCCTCCGTCGAGGGCCCAGTGGGTGATAGGCAGTGGCTGATCGCCTTTCTACAGCAACGGCCGTCCGCCTTTCTACAGCAGCGGCCAGCAGCTTTGCCACTGGCAGTGGATCCTCTGGAATGATATTGGTCTGATGGGAGCAGGCGGTATGGCTCCTCTGGCGATGCCTTTGGTGGACATGTCCAGCTTGGCTGCAGGCAGCCAGTGTAGATATTCCATGCCTCTCTTGCATACGGACTATACTGGAGTTGACAGGTATGGCAGGTGGTCTCTCTGCCGGGAGAGGGACAACTCCGTCGTTACTTTGGCCACTTCTAGCTGCAGCTCCCTCAGCTCTGATCTTAGGGCTTGAATCACCTCTGTCAACACCACAGCATCATTCACAGTCTCTCGACTTCTCACCATTTGAATGCTGTTTACAGTTTTCTCTACCACCGGTACAGACTCCTCCCTTTCAAGGGCAGCCAGATATATATTTCAAAAGGTCAGATCGGGAGTGGTCCAAACCATCTCCTGCAACTTATCACGAAGTAGCCTATTGACCAACCCAGTGATAAATTGATGCCAAAGAAGCCGGTCCACCTCCTGGAATGTTCCCATGGCCTTAGGGTATAGGCGGCAAACTTTATTTAATGTCTCCTGCAGGGCAATGGAATACTGCATCAGGGACTCGTGCTTCCCCTGAGGGTGATTAAAGAAGATGGCTCGGAGCTACGTCACTCTAATGCGGCTTCCATAACTCACTCTCAGCAACTCAAGAACCTTCTCTAGGGTATTCCTCCCTTGATTCTGGTCGCTCCATCACTGTCTGTCTGGCTTCTCCCTCCAATGCATTTAATGCCAGCCCTGCCCATAACTCAGGGGTTAAATTACTCATCCACAAAATACACTGTACCCTCTCAGCCAGTCTTGCCACGTCATGCTACGCCCGTCGTATGTGGGTATGTGCTGGAGTAAGTCTCCTACCGGCAAATACCCTTGTAAAGTCATCGCGGCTGCCGGAGAACCCGCAACCATCTGGATAACAGGTGTGGAAAGGCCACTTCTTTCCTTGTCTCTGTCCATGACAAACGCTGGATCCTGCCGACTACGCCAAAATGTAATGACCGTACTAGAGCCAGCAAGTCACAGAAACAGAGATGGTGGCAGAAGCAACATAAAATACTTCCTTTTAATTGGGGAAACAAATGGAAAATTTAGGGCAAGATGCACAGATACGTTATTTCCCCAGAAAAAGCTATATTATTTACATACACCCAGCATCAAGCTAGGGGTCAGTGTATTAACTCAATGTTCCTCCTCGGTGTGAGGAAACAACGCCAGGAATAAATTTACCTAAAATTTAAACTGAAAAATAAATGATAACTAACTACATACAGCAGCAGGTCAGATGTAAATCAGATGGATGCAGTTTAGTGAGGATCACTGAAATAACACACCACTTTACAATCCTATCAACTGTATACACACAATACATATAAACCCAGTATACATGTATGTACATATACATTTATATGTTTGAGTTGTTGGATTACCGGGTATCTTATCTAATGGTACCGTGTAGTCCAGTTACAGTCTGCCTGGGGAAGTACTGATTCCAGTCACTTCCAATGGTCTTTAGCACCAAAAAAAAAAAAAAAAATACGACCGTAATAAACATAGATTTTGTGTTGTCATGTCTGAAGGGGGTCCTAAGTTTCTGCAGCTTTTGGGGAGGCAAAATGTGTTCACTTGGAGACACCACACCAAGGCCTGCAATCTCACAGCAGAGCTTCTGTGTTTTCCTCTCACAGTATGGCCGACCTGTCTCCTCTAAAGCACTCCTCTCCTGGCAGTAGTATACTTGGTTCCTATTGGGGGGATAAGTCAATTTGGTCCCCTCCAGGGGCCCGGCTATCCAGTTCATCAGTGACCAGTCTCAGCTTTATCTGGCACAGACTTCTCCACAGCCGCTCTCCTTCTCACAGCCCTCAGGAGACTCGTTTACCTCAGTACACTCATAATCTTTACCTGTCTCCATGACAACCCCCTCAGCTGACAGCCTCCACCTTTTTATTCAGGAAGTAAATTTCTACACACTCTTACATACGTGTACAGTGATTGTAGAACTCATCTGATTCGGGGTCCAGTGATCCGTTCAAAAGCACCGTAGAAAAACCCTCTGTTGAGTGCTAGCCATCTATCTTCATATGGGATAGTAACTAACTGGTCTTAGCTATAAGAAAATAGAGTTGACTAACAAAGTCTTACTTCTGGTTGCAAGTGTAATACAGGGGCTATGTGTGGGCTCGTGGTGTAATACTGGAGCTGTGTGTTGGCTCCTACTGTAATACAGGGACTGTGTGTTGGCTCCTGGTGTAATACAGGGGCTGTGTGTGTGCTCCTGGTGTAATACAGGGACTGTGTGTGGGCTTGTAGTGTAATACTGTGGCTGTGTGTGGGCTCCTGTTGTAATAATGGGGCTGTGTATTGGCTCCTGGTATAATACAGGGGCTGTTTGTGGGCTTCTGGTGTAATACAGGGACTGTATGTGGGCTCGTGGTGTAATACTGTGGCTGTGTGTGGGCTCCCATTGTAATACTGGGGCTGTGTGTTGGTTCCTGGTGTAATACAGGGGCTGTGTGCTGGCTCCTGGTATAATTACAGGGGCTGTGTGTGGGCTTCTGATGTAATACAGGGGCTGTGTGTGGGTTCCTGGTGTATTGCTGGAGGCTGTGTTCAGCCTCCTGCTGTATACTGAGGGCTGTGTGCGGCCTTCTGCTGTATACTCTGTATACTGGGGACTGTGTGTGGCCTCCTGCTGTATACTGTGCACTGTGTGCAGGAGGTTGTTAGAAGACTAGCAAATAGGTGTCTTAGTGGCTTAGGGATTTCTGTTGCTGCTGCTTCACTGAGAGTCATGTCCCTGTGTGTGGCATTTTCCACAACTCCTTCTCTTTCGCAGCTTCCCTGAATGTTTCCCAGACATGCATAAGCTGTCTTATACTATGAATGTCCTTTGTTGTCTATAGCAACCAATGAGAAGCTGAGCTGTGATTTGTTGCTATAGGCCACCTGATAAATATCCAGGCTAACTGTCAAAGGAGGCAAGGCAGTATCTATTAACTCACAGATACAAACAGTAAATAGGCCTCTTTTGTAGTGACTGACTGTAAAGCATGGGGTTAAAATTTCTCCTCAAAACATAGTCCAGGGGGTATGACTTGGACATGGAGCCGTGAGGACATGTTCTCTGTGAGCTCCAGCTTTCCAGAGCCCCTACAGCATATAATTAGCCATAATTTGCTATACCTGGCCACTGGATGAAGAGAAACAGTTATGAACCGATGACTCAGAAGTAACATTCAGACTCCGTAGAAGTCGTTGGTAACTGTACTGACTGCAATCCTTGACTACACACCGCAACTAGAAGTAGCCGTGGGATGTAACTAACCAGACCTAGACTCCTCTGCACAGCCGGAGAACTAACTGCTCCTAAAGATGGATGTAGGAAAAGCTATCTTTCCTCAGAGCAGAACTCCAATAGAATAGCAAGCCCCCCATAGATACGGTATTAACTGGGAAACAAGAGAAGGAAAAACAAACACAGGCAGAGTATAAGGTTTAGCAAATGAGGCCACAATAGCTATATAGGAAAGACAGGATAGAATACTGTTGCTGTCAGTATAAAACACTATCAAAAACCACCAACAGCAGATATTACAAAAATTACCCTGAGTCACTGAGACTCGGCGACCTCTATATCTGCAGACTTCTATAAATCAAATGCCAGCAGAACTGGAAATAACAGATAATAGTGAATGGTAAAATTCCTAGGAAGAAAACTTCCTATCTGAGAGCAGATAAGCAAATATACAGACTAGATAGTAAACCCACATCTCAGAATAAAACAAAACATAAGCAGATCCTAAAGCACACAAAAGTGTGCCACAAAATATTAAAAAAACATTCGCTTACCTTGCAAAGATCTCCACAGAGCAGAAGAAAGCAGAGAGATGTGAACTACTCCAGGAACAAGAGATAACTGGCAAAGATTGAGTCACTTTCAACCATTATATGCTCCAAGAACCAGATTGCCAATCACCATCACCTGTGAAGCCCACACAGTCAGCTGCATCACCAGCAACAACTACCAGAGGGAGCTCCAATGAATTTACAACAGGAAACACTGGCCTCCGCTCTCAGGCATACAGGGAGCTCACCGCGGGTCCCGCAGGCTCAGGCATCGCCAGGTTCCTGTCAGCACCTGGCGGCGCGGGAAGGAGAGCTGCGCACACAGTAATGGCAGCCACGGACTGTGCCTCCTCCACGCGGCAGACACAGGAGAAGCGCTCACTGCTTAACACCTTGGGCCCCCAGCGGAGCAGTACTGTCGCAACAAAGAGATCGGAGGGACGGCAGGCGGCCACACCATTGGAGGCTGGGAGTTCTCCCCGGAGGTCGGCTGGAGGAAGCAGCGCACATGAGAAGGGTAAGGTGAGAACTGATTCCCGTTCCTCCCCCAGATATGCCTCACCACAGGCTTAGACACAGAAGGCCCTGTCTCTCCCTGTAGTGCACCCCTGCCAATTCCCTGAGCTTGAGGAGAGCCTGACATCAGCAGTAGTTGGTTGTATTGGGGGAGCTTCTCCCTGCAGCTCGCCCCTGGACACTACAACTCCCATCAGTGCTGCTACTGAACCTTGCCCACGGGTTCCTGCTGTGCCTGTAATGTCTGTGGACCCCATGCTCATGTCTATGAACACTTTTGACCTGAGAGCCCAGTTAAGTGCCATCCCTACCAAGGCGGATATGGAGGGCTACATTCAGAGATTGGAAGCAGTATGCAGGGGTGAAATGGGGTTCCTCAAGGAGGATGTGTCTCATCTTAGCACTACTGTTACTGCATTAGAGGCCAAAGTAGAGAAGCTTTCTTCACAATTAAATACCCAGCAACAGCTACCTGATCTACATTCTGAGAATTTCCATTTGATTCTTGATATGATGGAGGGATTCTGAGAATAGAAATAGGAGGAACAATATAAGACTCTGTGGGATCCCCGAGTCAGTGTTGCCACGAGACCTTTCTTCAGCCCTTCATCGTAACTTTAATTCTCTGTGTCACGCCCTAGGACGTACCCTGAGATGTGGACCCACTGGACCGCAGCTATTGCGGATGCAGATACCAGGATGACAGAGAACCGGACAACGGAATACTTTTAAAGCTTTATTAAAGCCAAAGGCAAATGCAAGGTGGCCCCAAGGGAAGGCCGCAAGGATACAACACAAGTACCCCTCAGTAAGGTGCCCAGGATAGGTGACCCCATAGGACAGGGATATCACCTGGACCCGCTAACCGAGGTGCCCGGTGGAGCTTTACTTGCGAATCACCGACCCTAGGGGGGCAAGACATACAATGCAAAATCAAAAAGAACAATGAGCGGACCCAGAAGTAAGAGGAGCCGTCAGCACCAGGACCAGCAGTTGCACTAAGAAGATCGGACCAGAAACGGCAGAGGGACCAATGCTAGGTCGGACGTGAGACAACAGAGAAGCAGCACGAGGAAGATCCGGGCGCAGCAACGGAACAGCACAACTGCAAAAGGAACAAAAGAGGTATTAGATTAGCAAGCCAAACAACAGACTAACAGGACCAGGACTGGCAGCTTCACAAGGAATGAAGTTGCCCCAGCGAGGTCTGGCAGTGAATGCAGGGTTTATAATCCTGCAGCACAGCAATGATTGGCCAGAGGGCGGGGCAGACTGATCAGCACCCAGACTCTATAAAAGGAGCTGAGAGAGCGGCCCCGCCTCCTAGTGAGATCCCAGAGAGGAAGCAGGAAGCACATTCAGAGCAGCAGGCAGATGTCAGGGCACCCTGGAACCCCGGAGCCGCCTGGGGATGACCGGCACCCTGGAACCCCGACCCTGGGTAGGACAGGTAACAGATCGGGAAGAGGGGAAAACAGGATGTGGAGTGGGGACCCCAGACAACGAAGCGGCTACAGTACTCCCCCCTCCACGCCCCCCCGGAACCAGGCCGGCATGAAACCTGCGCAGGAGGCGAGGAGCATTGATGTTCTCCTCCGGCTCCCAGGACCGTTCCTCAGGACCAAACCCCTTCCAGTCAACTAAATACCACGTAGAGCGACCCCTCTTTCTCATGTCCAGAATCGCACTGACTTCGAACACGTCAGAGGCCGAGACCGGCGGAGGCTGCGCTCCTGGATCCTGGGAGTAACGGTTGAGGACTAGCGGCTTGAGGAGAGACCGGTGGAAAGCATTATGGATCCGCAGAGTAAGTGGCAACTTCAGCTGGTAGCATACCTCGTTTATCCTCCGGATGACTTCAAAGGGACCGATGTAGCGAGGACCGAGCTTATGGGAAGGAACCTTGAGACGGATATACTTGGAAGAAAGCCATACCTTATCCCCTGGCTGGAACAGGGGGCAGTCCAGACGTCGTTTGTCGGCATGGTCTTTCATCTGCCTAGATGCCTTTTCCAGGGCAGACCGCGTCTCAGTCCAGATCTTGGAGAAGTCTCGAGCCGACTGCTCAGCCGCCGGATTAGAGGTAGTGATGTCCACGGGAGTCGGTATTCTTGGATGGTGACCGTAGACTATGAAAAAAGGAGAGTTATGGGAGGACTCACCGACATGATTATTGTAGGAGAACTCTGCCCAGGGAAGCAGCGAGGACCAGTCGTCATGATGGGCGTTGATGAAGTGCCTTAGATAGCCGGATAACACCTGATTCACCCATTCCACCTGCCCGTTGGACTGCGGATGATAAGCAGACGAGAAGTCCAAGGTGACATCGAGCTTCTTGCAGAGCGACCGCCAGAATCGGGATACGAACTGTACGCCTCGGTCAGACACTATGTGAGATGGCAAACCGTGTAAGCGGAGGACATGTAGGACAAACAGCTCCGCTAATCTGGGTGCAGAGGGAAGACCGGACAGCGGGATGAAGTGGGCCATCTTGGAGAACCTGTCCACCACTACCCATACCACGGTGTTACCGGAGGAGACCGGGAGGTCGGTGATGAAGTCCATGGCGATGTGCCTCCAGGGCTCAGAGGGCACCGGCAAGGGCAGGAGAGGACCAACGGGCAACCGCTTGGGCGTCTTGTTGCGGGCACAGGAGGAACAGGCAGAGACGAAGTCGGTGACATCCCGTTGCATCTGAGGCCACCAGTAGTGTCGAGCTATCAACTGAAGGGTCTTTGTTATGCCCACGTGCCCTGCAATCCTAGAGGAATGACCCCAGCTCAATACGTGTCCTCGATCGGCCTCGGCTACCAGCGTCTTACCTGGCGGGGGTAGAGACAATCGAAGAGGAGCAACCATACCGATATTGGATGGATTGATGATGGAGCGCGGCTCCTCCTCCTGGTCTTCGACGAGGAAGGACCGGGACAAGGCATCCGCCTTGATGTTCTTATGTGCCGGACGGAAATGAAGACGGAAGTCAAAGCGGGCAAAGAACAGCGACCAGCGCGCCTGCCGGGGGTTGAGTCTTTGGGCTGACTGCAGGTATGCCAGGTTCTTGTGGTCGGTGTAGATCACGATGGGATGTACTGCACCTTCAAGGAGGTACCGCCATTCCTCCAGGGCCATTTTGATGGCAAGCAGCTCCCGGTCCCCAATGGAGTAATTCCGTTCACAGGCTGTGAAGGCCTTGGAGAAAAAGCCACACGTCACCATGCGTCCTGTGGAGGTCTTCTGGGTAAGAACGGCTCCCGCTCCAGAAGAGGAGGCGTCCACTTCCATGAAAAACTGCTTGTCCGCCATGGGCCTGTGGAGAGCAGGAGCAGAGGAAAAAGCATTTTTAAGCGTAAGGAAGGCAGTCTCGGCCTCAGGAGTCCAAGCCTTAGCAGGCGTCCCTTTCCGGGTTAAAGCGGTGAGCGGGTTGACTACTTCCGAAAACC